>CM041735.1:1220000-1792500 GCA_023373845.1 Nibea coibor | reverse complement strand
GTGCTGCACATCGGCCTGCCTTGACAGCGCTCCCTCCTGAACCACTAACAGCTGCTCTGACACGTGTGTGCATTCCTGAGTCTGCATCACAGCGTCCCCGCAAGGCAAGGTCCGCCCTCAACCTATGGGAATGTGGCCGGCTGCATATAGATCCATTTACCTGAGACAGCTACGTCAGGGATTTTTTTTTTTTTTTGCAGAGCACAGGCCGACACCCAAAGGAGCCTAAATTAGATTGTAAAGGAATTTGAACAGGCTGATAAATCATAACAGCAGAAAAATGCTTCACATTTATTAACTTCACTCTGTCCCAAAGTAAGCTATTAATCTAAACACGGTTACGATAACCAGCTAAATGAAGAAAAGTCAACTCAAATGGTTCATGAAGATCACAGAGTGATGCACGCTAAACGCTCAGCGTTGGATTTAGTGGCTTTCAGCAGGGATACAAATCAAACGTAGTATCGATGCTGGAAATGAGATGACTAACAGGCGGCGGCATTGATCAAATAAATCAAGCGTGAAACACGCAACAGTGGAACGAGCGGCTTCCCTGAACTCGCCACAGCTGACTGTGCTACAGAGACTTTCCCCTGAGACAGAGGCACATCTGGGAGGCTGGGTGAGAGGCCACCAGAGGCCAGATCCACTGAGAAAAAAAAAAATAGGTGGGCCATCCAGAGACGACTGGAATGTCAGGTAATGGATGACACATCTCTCTCCAGGTGACACACAGCCTGAGGCATCCGGGAAGACAGCGAGGGAGAGCGCGCGTGTGTGTGTGTGTGTGTGTGTTAAGGAAAACGGATGACGAATGGATAGACAAGTGCATGCTTGTGAGGTTTTCTTACAGCTCCCCCTTTCTGCATTATCAGTTTGTCTTCATGAGGAGCTGGTGGTTCACTTCAAGTTCAAGGAGAGTGACTTCCACCCTAACCCGGCACATGTTTGCTTAAAAATCTTTCTTATCTTCCCCCACAGCTCCTCTCTCTGTCTCTCTGACTGATCGGATGGAAATATGTGTAGGTTAACTTTCCATATGTTCACCACCTGTGCCTGCCCTTAACCTTGACATGCACTCACAAACACACACACACACACACACACACTGCCAGCAATGTCGACAAGTGCTGTTACCACACGCCCAAGTTTATCCAGGCTTTACAGAGGCACAGGTTGATAATGTAGATCAAACTGGTGTCACTCACAGAGGAGTGAACCTGACAGCCGAGTTCACATAATCGAGCTATGTAAACATGAAACACGCCTCCTGAATTAAAACATACCAAGTGCAGCTGCTGATCCCATGGGGGTGGGGTGGGGGGGCATTAATTACCATCTTGACAAAACTGAGACCTCCAAAATTAGAGGTAATCAACTGTCCCTGGGGGCTAAGTGGAAACGATGGCACTAACTCCTGTAAATGAAGGTGATAATTAACCCATTATGACTGATTTATTCACAGCAAATCGCCTCATAATTCAACACAACTTAAACACACACACCGTAAACTAAGGAAGCAGAGCTTTGTCATGACAAGGTCACCAAAACACTCAACACTAATTTCAGAGGAGAAAAAAAAAACTCCCACCATAGACTTTCACTTAATTCACACTAAGTACAGGGTGCAGATCAAACGTGTCCGTGCGGATCCTGGTAAAGGTTGCAGTGCTCCCATGGAAGAGCGGCTGGAAGGTGGTGGAGGAGAGGAGGGAAGGAGGGGGTGAATTCCTTCATAGGAAAAGGAAGGAGGGGAGGAGAGGGAGCGAGGGTGTCCGGGGAGCTAATAGACTGGCTGGAGATCTTTCACTTCATGCTCGAAAGGGAGCAAAGAGGTGGAGTGGAGGGTAGAAAGCAGCCGTGTAGAGGGGACATAAAGAGGCTGCTTAACGGTGACCTGACTCAGACACACTCAGAGTTCAGCACTGACTTTAAAAGAGGAAGCTCGTGTCACTTCTAACACTCATTCTCACTCAAGACTCACATAGGAAATGATCTGCGCTTCCACTGTGCGCCAAAGTGTGAGAACCACGGGAAGACGCGCGCCCGCGCTCGTGTGTGCGTGTGTGTGTGTGTGTGTGGTGACAGCTCCATGTGTAAAAGTCCAACAGCATCAAAAGTAACAACTCTGATGTCCCTCAGTGGTGGAGAACTTACTTGTCATACTCCGCGTTGTCCTTGTCACAGCGCGCGTCCTTGTGCTTCTGCCAGTCTTTGCCGTGCTTGCAGGTGGTGAGCAGCACCACGTCCTCCGCGTTGTGGACGTGGTGTAAGGCATTTCTGGTGTCCGAGCCGATACCTGTCAGGTAGCGCTTCCCTTTGAACACCAGCATGTATTTTCTAAAAGGCGGGATGGAGTTGTACTTGAGGTACCCCCTCTCCCCGCCGGTCCTCGGGTGCTCCTTGGAGAAGAGGGGGATGGACACGTCGAAGTTGGGCCTGAAGTTCTCGGTGCTGATGCTGGCTTTGGCCAACATGGCCTGACCGATGTCAAAGCCCAGGTCTTCCGTATAGTCCGGCCACGTCCCCGAGTACAAGTTAAATATGAGGTGGTTCCTGCCGTCGTTCCACAGAGGCAGGTTCTGGACCTTGGTCTTCAGGTTGTGGACATATTGCGGGGACAGCTGGTCCCGGTCCAGAGTGTCCAGACTCAGGACGAACAGACACGCCTGTCCGGGGTCTGAGGTGTAAAACCTGGACCCCTCGATGGTGGATAAAATATTCTGGTAACTCTCTGAGATCTTCTCGCCCTTCTGCTGCGGGTAAACATAAACTTTGAATCCGTTCTTGTGGCACAGAGAGAAATCAAAGCAGGAGTCCATGCGGCAGCGTTTGCCTCTGTAAACACTCGTGTTGACGTCCCTCTTCTGCCGCGGAGAAATGTGCAGGTTGTACTCCTCGGTGTCGGTCTGATCCCACGGCACGAAGAGGTGTAACGGGTCCGAGAAGTGAGGCCAGGGCTGGTCGGACCGGTACCCATTTCTGCTGCGGTCATGCCGGCTCCTGCTCGCCGCTGGAAGTTGAACTCCTCCGAGGTAGAAGAGAAGCACTAGACATGCACCGGCGGAGAGCAGGATCAGGTAGCGTTTTTTGGCCTGCATGTGTCCTGGGAACAGGGGCGAGTTGTTTAGGAATAAGAAATGTAAAGTGGCCCGAAGTTAGGCTCTCACCAACCCCGGCTACACCGCTCCATCCTCCGGCTTCCTCCAAGGATCCCCAACCCCCCTTCTGCGTATTCGGTTCCCAAATCCAGCAATTGATCCAGTGCATGTGGGCGATTTTAAAAGTGTTGTCCCGTTCTCCCTCTTCTGTAGAGTTCCAGCATGTCTCACAGCGCCTTCAGCGGGGCACCGAACACAGAGCCGAGCTGTATGGGACCGTTTCGGACACAAATCACACGCGGAGACTCTCTTCCCCTGCGCGCCTCCTCTCCCTCATTCAGCCTGATCTGTGTGGAGCTCCTGAGGCGGTCAAACTGTCCGACAGCCGTCTGGGAACTCTCTCCCCCCGGCTGAACAGCGAGCAGGGGTCCCCGAGGCTCTCCCAGACGGAAAGGTATGCCCCGGTGTGGATGTTAAACTCGGTAACACACTGACCAGGGGAAGAACGTCGCTGTGGCCGCCGCGTTCGGATCCAAATAGCTCGGGGTGAACTGGTCCCGTGTTGTATCACTCCATGGTCCCGTGTGAAGAGAAGCGGAAAAAAAACCGGAGGAGCGTCGCAGCGCAGGAGCAGCTCAGCGGTGCAACTGTAACCTGACGAATCCCTGCATTTCTCTTCTTATTTCTCACAACCTCCCCTCATTCCCTCAGACGCGCCGATCTAGAATAAAAACCCGGTCGGCGGGGAGCCACGCAGCGGGCGAACTTCTCCGGTCCACGCGAGGCCGGGCAGACGGCGGAGCTCCGGCGGAGTAAATATGAGAGAAAGGGTTCAAAAAAGACGGGATTCCGCGAGCCTAGTGTCCAATTACCGAGTGCTCAGTTGTTCCGATTGTTAGACGGTAACATTCCAATCCCGACACGACTGCAGCTGACGCGACGTCCCATCGATGCGCACCGGCGCCTCTGATTGGTCCGTCTCTGTGGGCGGAAGAGGCGGGACTTCGGGGAATGCACCCATTCATAACCGGAGTCCTCCGCATGTGCAAATTATCTAATTGTGAACCTGTGGAAGTTCTTTAGAGACGAGAGAGCAGAGTCACACACCTCAGGCTCAGCTTCGACTTTCTCTGTCTTCATTCACCTGCGGGACAGTTAGTTCAGGCTGGGATGGAGGAGGCGCTGTTATGGTGCACATCAGGCTCACTGTGGAAAGTCAGAGTTCTAATAAAAGCAACTGTTTGTTGATGGTCCAGTGTGTGGCTCTGTGCTCTCCTCATATCTCACTTTTCATGGAGAGCCGGTCTAGACTGTACTCTTTATAATCCACAGAGACCCAGCAGTTCCACCATGAGCACACAGTTGGAAAAATTTCCTTTCCATCCAAACAGTCCTCTGACAGCACGTCCAGCTGAAGTCGTTCAGCTTGTACAACACACACACAACACAGCGCTTCAGTTATTATGTAATGACTATGTATGTAATGTAATCTTTCTTTCTTTCTTTCTTTCTTTCTTTCTTTCTATAATGGTTCTGTTCCTTTCACATTCAGCTCATGTCTAACACAGCAGCCTGCCATATTATATATTTCTTCATTTGTTTGAAATCAGATCTCTCTTCCTTCCTTTGACATGTCTGTGCTGTAATTTCTGCTGTTTTCACAGGATGGACGGCACATGCGTGGCGTCACCCGTCATCTTAAAGCTGAGAATCTGTGGCTCCGGCCTCCGCCATGTTGGCCGCCCTGCCTTTTCTGACTCCCGGCTAATCTAAAAATCAGCAAACGCATGGATTATTGGCGGAGGTGTGGGGCCCGACACCTGAGTGCATCTGTAACAACACCCACCTGTCAATCCAAGTGGCCACACTCTCATTTCTGCAAAATGTAAGCCTTAATATAATGTGAACAGGTGAGTTGTATATAAATTCACCCTCAGTACAGTTGTCATGAACGGGGGAATTAGCTACAGAGACCAAAACTGTTTTTGTACCAGGCTGTAAACATGTTTATTTCTGCTGTGAAGTTGGACCTTGGAACATGGAGTTTGAAATGTTGGTCACTCGAAGAATTACAGTATTTGACACTTCTGCATTGGCTTCATGCAGCCACAGAGCTTTGTTTTCACAGCTTTATTGTGTCACTAGTAAACTGAGTTTTGTTTTTTTTTTGGACAGCTGTGGAGACAGACAGGAAGTGAGAGACAGAGAGACAGAGAGAGAGGCACAGGTCCACAGCTGGAATCCAACCACAGATGCTGCAGTCGCACAGTAATTTACATTTTATCAGACAGCTTTCTTTGGAAGTCCAGATTCTCTCACACTCCCAGCAGCTCTAACACAACCTAAAGCCACAAAGCAAGATAAGCCATGTGCCACTTGCCTGTAACATGTTGTAACACTGACACGGCCTGCAGCTCATAGCAACGGTTCAAATTAATGATCTCATTGTTAATTTGTACCCAAAGCAAACACAGTAAAACAGTTAAAGATATGGGGATGAGGGATTTAATGAGAATAAGTTGTTGGAAGTCAACCGCGGACTAAAGTTTTCTCCGATGCACTAACAAACCAAAGTGACACAGCAGAGGCCACCAGCTTGACAAGGAAATTAATAGCAGAGGAGTGGTTCTTGCTGAGTGTCACCATGCCTCATAAGCCCGCATAATCCTCCCCACTGCCATTCGGTGGCACAACACTCGGGCTGGGTGAAGAGGCCATCCTCATTTTTTATCGGCCAATTAGCCCAGAAGAGGGGGACTAATTAGCAGGGCTGGCTGGGAGACAGGCCAGGATCCTGCGGTTGGCCAGCGCTCATCGTCAGAATATGCTGGTGATGAAGAGTTCCAGAGGGATGCTCCTGTCTGCGTGGTTATCATGCTTAATCCACAGCTAAGCAGTGCATATAGCTCACATTCTGTTGACTCCAAGGGAAATGCGAAACCCAGATTTTTCTGCACCCCCCTCACAGGTTCTGGTTCTAGTAGTCTTATATTCTGTCCTTGTTCCTGCATGAATCCTAACACTGCACCCTGATGGAAAAGTCGCACAACTGGCAGTCTCACCACCGCTGCATCTCTTTGGAGGATCTTGCTTTTGTTTATGCCTGGGGGACTTTGCTCTTAATTGCTTGCAACTCTGATGGGAATAATGTCTGCTTGCTAAATGACACTTGAAACCATGATTGTGTTAACCAGAGAAGACGATGTAATTTGAACACCGGTGTTCTCTTGAAAAGTGCCCGTGTCTTTTTAATGCATTGCAGAGGTTGTTCGCATCATTAAGCATTTGCCTTGATTGCAGGTGAGACACAGTCAAGCTTGAACAGACTGTTAGCTGCTGCATCATCAAAGGCGCCGTGTACCCAGAGCTTATCCCCTCGTATCCCTGCTGTTTTGGAACATTCTGGAGCTGTGTGGTCTTTGCATGACAGCGGTGAAGACTGGGAGTCTTTTCAGTGAGCTTCACCTCACTCCACTTCTTCATCCTTCCTTGTGTACACTTCTGATATTTCCACCCAAGAAAAAAAATTCCCCCCTTTCAATAACACTTTGGGCTCGCTCTTTCACAGGACTGTAGCAGGTCTGAGATGTGAGTGGATGAGAAATCCCGGCCAGCTGTATAACCTTAAAAGCTGGACTCAAGCAAGATTGTTATGTAAAACAGCCCCCTTTTTAATCTGCCAGAATCAAACAGTTGGTTTGAGCTGCTGTCGATTCTCCCTTTCTGCACAAATTAAATCCTGGTGTTGGCGTGGGCACGAACAGGAAACTGTCCCACTTGTGGAGGGAGAAAAATACAGGAAGTGACTAATTTTCACATACTGGGAAAAAAGTACACATTCTGTCCAAACAAAGACACACACTGCTGTTCTAACATTCATTTTATTAGATATTAAGTGATTACACACATGACTTTTCTTACCAAATATCCCAGTGTAACGTGTAAAGTTAGAGCAAAACTGAAACAAAGAACTTGTAGGTAAGTTGAATGGATCTCTTTCTTTGGTATTGGCCCAGTTTGACTCACAAAACTGAGCAGTGGAATTTCTGCAAAATAAATAGGTCTACTCAACGAGCTTTGAAAAGCCAGAAGGTCCACTAACAACACTTACAGCTGAAGACTCTTCAGACCATTAGGATGAAAAATACTCTGTTAAGCATTTTATTCTGTATAATGAAACTGTTTGAGATATTTGTAGTTTCCCGAGTTGGTTTTCTCTTCTGAAATAACAGTTTATCATAGTTTCTTTTCAGCCTTATAAAATAACAAGCTGATAGTTTGCTTGTGTTTTATACAAAAACACTGGCAGCACGGTGGTGCAGTGGTTAGCACTGTTGCCTTACTAGGTTCAAACCTCAGCTGGGCCTTTCCATGTGGAGTTTGCATGCTCTCCCTGTGTCTGCGTGGGTTCTCTCCGGGTACAGTCAAGACATACATATAGGTTACAGGTTAATTGTCTGTAGGTGTGAATGCTTGTTTGTCTCTATGTGACCTGTGATGAACTGGTGACTTGTCCAGGGTGTACCCCGCCTCTCGCCCTGTGTCAGCCTGAATAAGCAGTTATGGAGTATGAATGAGTGATGAATCATTTCCAGCTACCTGGATTAAGAAATAAAACTGTAACATGAGAAATGAGTAAATATTTTTATCCAGATGGTCAGAGGATCTTTGAGGGACTCTGCACTGAGCCTCAGAGCAGGTATTTATTATTTGTAAAATCACAATTCTTCGCTCTGTGACTCAAATGTAATGGTGATAAATGAGACACAGACTCTTGGCTGCAGTGGTGCAGCAGTGGTAGGTTATCTAGTATCATCATATTTGGAATATCTTGTCTAAGTTTTTTAATTAGTTTCTATGAAGCAGGAAATCTAGTTTCTGACCCTCATGTGAACTCATGTGGGACAAACACATTCCCCCTTTCTCATAGTTTGGATCCCAATTTTCAGTGAAGACCTGGCGTGGTTTTATCTATTATTATTGACAAGGTGCTTTCTGCAGATTGAGTCATCCACAGGTAAAACAGCTGTCAAATACACTGCTGTGAGGCTGCTTCCTCCTAAATACATATAATGAAATGTCTTGTTGACCATGACACATCACTTCAATTAAAAGATAAGATCATAATCAGTGTCAGATAATGTAATATTTGTAATAGTTCTGTCTCGTGTGTGAGTGTGCAAACAAAATAGTTGGTCAAAGTAAAGACCTGGATTACCTGCGGACTTAGTTTAGTTCTCCTGGCACTGATAAACTCTGTGTAAAGTACTTCCCCTCAGTGACGGCAGGCAGCCATGGTACAGACTTGCAAATTCAGTCCGTGGTAAACAAATACCCACGGCTGGAAGGTAATCTGTGGGTTCAGGGAGTTTCAGGCAAGAGCAAGACAAAACAGCCTTTGAGAGTCTTCAGGCTGCTGATCAGTCGCTGATAAACTTCCCTCTGGATGATGTAACACGCTGTGCTCCTGCAACGACAAAGGGCATGTGTGTGTGCATGAAGGCACAAAAATACTGTATCTCAGGGATGCGGTGTGTGTTTGGGCCCATGCAGGCTTATATGCACTTGAGACTATATTTTTTGGTGTGTGTGTTTGTGGAAGTGAATACAGGTCACAAATCCAATTGAGCTTACTTTTTAAAGGCTTGTGAAGCTCTTCCTAAAACCTGAGAATAGACTTGCACTGATGTAGTGTGCAATCTTGCCTGCATGGTCTCACAGGTTCCAATGCAACAATACTGCTTTTATTTGGAAATGCAGAAAGCGAGACAGACGTTTTCAAATATTCAGGTCCATTTTTTTTCTCTTGTCGCCCGCGTTGCTGTTTCCTCGTGATAATTCCTGCAAACTCGGAGAGGTTAAGAGTTGAGAGAGATAGAAATATGAACATATTGTAATGAAATGCTGGTAAAAACACTGGCCAGACTTCAACCTGAGGCGATGAATTAATACCATGTAGTTGTCTCTTCTCATAGCTGACAGCAAACAGTGCAGTGACAAACAGGCCAGAAGTTTAGCTAAAAGAGCAATGTGACTGATGTAGCCATGGCAAGTGAGTGGGAGTCAATCTGGACTTGGACTTTCTGTTCTCAGACTGCCAGCCTCATGGATTGCTTCAGGCTACTGAATGCTAAATGGTGTAGCCTTGGCTATCCTTTCAAAGTGCTGTTCACTCCGTGTGTGGGATGCGTAGTGATCTCCCCATTCTTTATTTATTTAAAGTGACCTTTCCACTCCCGAGCTGAGATTGCTTTGGGCAAACTGAGCTGGGTTTAAATGTTCGGGGGTGTGGGAGGGAGGCCGTCGTTTGTTGCCAGGGCCCTGAGCGAACCGAGCTGAAACTCTACAATTTTAACCCCATGGAATTCTACTGGGAAGTGCCAACTGGCAGGCAGCAGCAAATGAACCGTTTCAGGTTAGATGTGGTGATAGGTTTTTGTCCTCATTAAAAAGAAATCCCTGCCACTGACTCCTCATTTGTAATCCACCGCAATTCGGATTTTGATTTTGGGGGATTTGGATGGTGTAAGGCCACTGAAGCCAGCAGGAAAAAGGAATGCATCTCGTAGTTTCATCTTACGCAAAGCCTTGAAAGAGTGACTTTACATACACTTTATCCTCGCTTACTTTCCAACTTTGTGATTAAAGACAAAACCTCTGTCTTGGCTGAACAGAACAGACCAATTCCTGCTTATGAAAGGGGGTACAGTGTAACCCATGAAACACCTATTGTTGAGCATACTTCTGGCTGAATGTGCCAATCACTTGTAGCATCGGCCCCACTTCAGGGAGCTGAAACATAATGAGTGTCAGTATCATTAAATCTACCGTGCTGATATTAAATCAGTATCATTCAAAGGAGCTCGTGCTGCTATCACTGCTTCAGAAAGTGCTGATGCTGCTGTGGGACCTGCTGGATACACTACGATAGGATTTTGCATCCATTCAGAGATCCTCTAATTCCCTCAGGGACTATACCGCACAGTAATCCACTTAATTTACAATTACCCATGCAAGCTGCACTCATATGGAATGATAAATGGACTCATGTAATCCCGCTGATAGAGCTGGTGAGTGTGGAAATCAGAACATATACAATATATATGGTCTGATCTCTATCCTTCCACCATTTGTCTCCATATATACAGCACGATGTCGTACACGCATGAACTGAAGCACGACCGCGCACGCACATATTTCTAAATATATGCTGCATGTATCTCCCCTTCTGCATACTATATGAAGCTCCTCCCTGGCTTTTGAGGAGATGCAGGGGTAAAGCCTGGCTTGGCTGTGCAGGGTGAATGTTAATGTTTTAACTCCCCTGCCAAAGATCAGAGCAGTGCCCGCTCTCCTCAGCCCTTTGAACTCTAACCCACTTTTCACTGTATCAACCTCTCTCCTCGCCATGTCTGTGCCGCTGCTGCCGCTGGCTGCTGGGTGTTTGGTATCGAGGGAGGGTTTCTTGGCATGAGGATTATGAGATAGTCAGACACAAGCCGTTCTGTTCTTGTACCTGTGACTAGAATGTGTCTACAGGCATGCTAGTGGCTCTGTGAGGCTGTATTTGGGCAGCTTTTTCTGACAAGAAATGACTACAATAACAGCAGAGCAGAGAGGAGCGAGGGCAGTGCAGGTTTTTAGACAGCAGAGATTAAACAGAGAGCTAAACAACTATAAAATGATCAAGTCACCATGGTGCAAGTACCCGTGGTTCTGTGAAACCTATGGGAGGTGTAGTTATTTTGTGCTCATTAAGTAACCTTAAGTTACAAAGAGTTACAGAGGAACAGAGGCCTGCCCTGATTGATGTCTATGCTATCATGCTGATGTTTAGCAGGTATACAGTTTTACCATATTGACCATAGCTTAGGCTGTTAGCACGCTAACATTTGCTTACGAGTGCTAAAACACAGTACAGCTGAGCCTGATGAGAATGTCTTCAGTTAAAGGAGCTGATGGCATGAGATGAAAAGTGAATCCAACCATGCATGTTGTTGTTTTTATGGCCCGATTAAGGACTGAAAGATGTGGTGTTACAAAAAATGTTGATTTGATTCAGTCCATCTGATCCTACTTCAGCCCAAATGAATTACATTACATCAAAGTCTGATTCTATGAAAACTGCTTCAATGTGTTAATTATGCCTAAAATGCAGAGCTAACCTTGATGTCTTATATATGTAAATACATGTAAGCACTATATGTAATAATAGTGCTTGCAATTATAGTCATAATGTATAAAGTGACCAAAGTGAGAGGGCTTCATCCTCTGTGGACCACGACTCTTTGCACAAAAGTACCCAGCAATCCATGAAACAGCTATTTCACTTTGGACCATAGAGGTGAATGGATCAGCTGACTGAGTACTGAGAGACAGACAGGTATCGCACTGTTAGTGTGGCTAAAAGCATTTTTAATTTCATTGTTGTCTTGTTTCTCCATATTGCAATATTCCATATTGTTATTCATTTTTCAGCTGAAATCAATCTTTAAATCTCATCTCATTCTCTATCGTTCTCCGTGTCTCTGGATCTATACGGCTCCTGTGTCTTTTGCTCTCTCACTTTACTTTCTCTCACACATTTGATTGGCCTCTTTTTTTCAGTTTCCACTCAAAGACAGGCAAATCAATCTGTCTCTTTCACTTTTTAATCACTGTCTCATGCTCCTTTTCTTGTTCTTTCTTTCTCTCTGACTTAGCCTCTTTGACCCTTTGACTCAGTCAATTGCACTCCCCGTTGATTCACACATTTTAATTGCCTGTTTCCCTCATCTCCGGAATTCATGAAATCTGCATTCATACAAAGATTTATTAAGGTTTAGAGAGACGAGGGAGGAATGCAGAGAAGGAAGCAGGAAAGGAAACAACATACTTTGTTTTTTGCTGAGAACAACAGATGTTGATAGCAATGATTACCCTGTGGCCAAATAGCTCAATCACTCCTTACTAAGAGGGAATAAATCACAGAAATCACTCTCAACAAAAGCAAATGAGAAACACATTTTTCTTCCTCTGTTCTGAGTATCATTTGCTGTCCAAAGGCTTTGAGAGAGACGCTGTGAAGGAAGCACAGCAGATCAAAGCCTTTCCCTCGCCCTGTCTCACAGCAGTCCTTATGCAGGAAACGACAGATCTGGGTGATGAGTTGACGGCGGAGAAAACGATGCAGGGAAAAAGGTTAGAATGACATGTGAGGACATGTTATGACTGCTGCCTTGACTTGACAGTGCAGGGTTAATTATGGATGGCCTCCTCTGTTGGCAAGGGCTCAACACTAAGTCGCAGCGACGACGACTGAGGCTCAGCTGCCTTCTGGCTATGTGTGTTAGGTCCTCTTATGTTTTATTGCTGCTGGAGGTTGCATTGGAGTGGTGGAGCTCCACTTAGGATTTAAAACGAGCTTTCAGAACATGAGAAGTTAACAACTGTTTCAGCCGATGTTTTATGGCTGGCCCATTTTAAGCGTGGGTTATTAGTAAAACACATCCTCTGAGGGCCGTGGAGCCGATGTGGCGAGCAAACTGAACAGAGGAGAGACAGAGAAACTGACAGAGAAACAGCAAAATCCCTTCTCTGCTAGTTATGTGACAGACATCTTCTCATGTTATTTTTTTTTTGAGGGTAACACAAGAACATCAGCATCAACATAATGTCTCTGTTAGCATCTTTATCCCTAGCTTAGCATGAAGACCGGAATTGACTCTAAACACCTTAAACTATCTTGTTTGTTGAGTTTGAGACAAATCAGAAATGTGACTAAAGTTTGTCATTTTTCAGGCAGTTATTTGGCAGTTATTTCTTGACAAACACTGGTTCACTTCTCTACCCAACACTTCACTTCAGCATCTCTGGCAACCACATGGACTGTCAAACATGGTTAATGAACACAGTACCAAACCTGGGAACACTGCTGTAAAGATAAACACAAAATCCATCTGAACATCATTAACAGTTTTTTTTTTTTCATCAATTCATGTGCAGTTCAGCCTGGGTGGTGGCTGGTTTGACGGGTGACGTGTTTCCATGCACTTCTAAATCTGCTTCTACATGTATAAATATGTTACGTGGCCAATTTGTTTTGCTTTTGTCATTTTTTACCACCAGCAGTTTGCACAGAGTGTTTTATTCTGAAAATCCACCGGATTGTCTATGCTGTTTCTGTGTCTGCCTTCCTGTCAGCTTGAGGTGCTCTGTGTAAAGTGACATGGGCTGCTCATGGCGTCTGTCAAAAATAGAAGAGCTGCGTATTTTACATGGCCTGCTTCTGGGATGCTTCTGACATGGACTGCAGCGGAGCCGGTGGGGTTTGATACATTGACTAGAATGGCTGCATACTGCTGCAGCAACTGTAGCGCACACAGTTGGCGCAGTGTTTTTGAACTTTAGACAGAGTCAGGATAGTAGTTTCCCTGCACTTACAGTTAGACTAACATCTTTTCTCTGTAGAGACCAAATCAAAACCTGTTCTCACTGATTGTATCTAGCGACCTGCACTATAACCAGAGCTGCAGCACAGACGTGGTGGGCAGGCTCATCAAGAAATCGCTCCAACTGATAACTCGCTCTAAAATCACAAACTGTTGCTTTGACAGTTTTGGTTTAGTTTCGTCACTTACGGCTTAATGAGACAAGATGCACGTTCAGATTTCGATATATTTCATGTCCTTTGAATTTTCGACAGTACCAGGCTTGTTCCAGTCTTACATAATAACACTTTGTTCATAGTGTTGTTATCTTGCATGCATCAGCTGCCTGCCTGTAAACTAAATTCTTGAGAAAATAACAGGGGGAATCAGAAAAGACATTAATATCAGACATGGACTTATGAGTTCAGGGATCAGGATCAATGAGAAGCCTTTTGATATGTTCTCTCCTTTTTTTACCCACTCCCTGCTGTGGTAACCTTTGTGAGGCAGATAGATTCACCAGATCACAAAAGAATCCATCCTGCTGAGCTTCAAACTATGCGCTCAAGTCTGAACCACAGCGGTTTGGTCCAATAAATGTCACATAAGGGAACTGGAAGCTACAGGTGTGGTTGAATGCTGCTAGGTGTGACGCAAAAAGAAGTGACAATAGCAGCAACTAAAGAGGTTAGCGTAGACGATTGAGTGTCAATCAGAAGTAGAGAAAGCAAAGAATGGCACTGAAGAGTTTTCACTCTTCTCCCAGCCTACTACATCACGTGACTTGTTGAAGTTAGCATGTGATAGATGGTGATAGACAGGTGGTTCATCCAATCACCTGCCAAGCATTTTTTAAAGGGCTTCCAAGGATGACCTCCCAGATGGTTCTGCGCACAAAAACCAGTCTGGTGGTTACCGCTGTGTTTATGTGCGTGTGCATGCTATATTGTGTGTGAAGTCAACCCATATGAAATTTTAAAACTTGGTCAAAGAAAAAGTAATTTCCGTTGTGTCCTTTATCTCATTCCACTCTGCTTTTCATTTCACTGCTACATGTTCAATCAATCAAGGATGCCAAGCTGACAGCTGCTGGCACCCAAGCTGAGTTGCATTGATTTTTTTTGAAGGATGTCAGGCCTGCGTGGCTGGTAAATGTGCCACGATCTGTTGTGTTCTCACATCATTGTTGAGACACTTGCAGATTCATACACATGTGATTGCCCAGATGCCATAATTAGCTTGGTCAGGCAAACAAGCACTCTGAAGTGGTTCTGCCTGAGTGTATCTATCTAAGTGAGCCTGTTTTTTCAGGGAGGTATAGATTGGAATAAAGTGATGTCAGCATGAAACAAAAGGCCTGAAACATTTAGTCGATTTACTGTCCTGACCTGGCAAAGAGAAAGTTGCTCAAGCCAGAAAAGTACTGGATTTGTCTCCATTGCCTTGAGTCTGGGAAGTAATTTGCCTGCTGTGTCTATGTTTGGGGATATGGGGGGTAGTTTTTGCTTTGTCATGGGGAATGCGATGATTCATGCTAAAAGAAGCCTAACATCTGGCCTCATTAATCATTTCTTTTCCATGTCTGAGTTTTCGGGGGGAATACTTTTCATCACATTCTCTCTCTCTCTCTCTCTCTCTCTCTCTCTCTCTCTCTCTCTCTCCCCCTCTCCACCCATCTGTATTGCTTGTCATCTGTTGACATTCTGGCATGCCTCATCATCCATATCACTCCTCCCTCCTCATTTGCTCCGTAATTTGTTTAGATGGCAGAAGAAAGAGAGAGACGGGAATTAAAGTGACTAAGGTGTGGTGGAGGGAGAGAAGAAGGGAAGGAGAGAGTGTGGGAAGAGAAGAGAGAGGGAGAGAAAAAAAGAAGAGTTGTAAATCAAGTTTGATGAAATCCGTTTGCATGCCGTTTAACAGTTAGGGAGTTCCTCATTAGTCACTGAGCTGTGAGTGAATGCAGTGACACATCCACATTAATGCCACATGCTGCATTGCCTGCGGCACACCAACACAGTGATAAGAACTGCATTTTCCATTCGCTGTGATGACAAAGCCCCCACACGCCACCCGTCAAACATTTACAGGGTTAGGAAATTGCTGCTTTCTTACAAAGTTCCCATGACCGCTGCTGTGTCAACTGACATGTTTATTAGTCTTTATTACATTTTACGGCTCAACAGGCAGTCCTAAGGGATGCGCTTGTTCATAATGTTGACAGAAAGAGATTTACTGTGTATAACATTAGCATTATTAAAAGACAAAACCGTGGCTCGTATTCAAGAAATAAAGCAGGATGAAAAACAGATCATATCTGCACATTTTGATCAACTAAAACTATGAAAAACTTCTAAGCACACAACAAAGTATTTTAACTTGTGTGAAAGTTCATTCTTGACCTCAGAAACAGCAACTTCACAAAATTTTCACAAAAAAAGTGCCCTGTGATGAACTGGGTGTCTTAGGGTGTACAGTCAGTTGGGATGGGCTCCAGCCCCACCGTGACCCTGATGAGGATACGTGCTTACAGGTAATGGATGGATGGATGGATGGATTGAATGGATCACTGTCTTCATCGATGATGGATGGAGTTTGCTCAGTTGTCTTGTCACAGAGATAGAGTAGAGCTACGCCCACAGAAACTGAGCAAACTCCATCAACTAAGTGAGACCATAAGCTGTGGTTGAAAGTTAGAAAGCAGACTTTCAGTTACGGAAATTTGAGTCTTTAGGTTGAATGTGAATTAAAATTCCCCTTAAAAAAACCAGTTACAAAGAGGCACAGTGCCAAAGAAAGAAAAAGTTTTTCAGTGTGGTATTATTTGGCAGTTTTCTCTGGCAGAGAAGAACAGCAGCTGCAAGTAAAAACTCACCGACACTTATGAAGACACATATGCTAAAGTAGAGACTTGCAGTGCCAGCAGAATATCATCAACATCTCTATGATGCAGCCTGAGTACAGAGAAATGTACAAAGCTGGTAATTATAACCGAGCTGTCGTTCAAAACACCAGTTCATAAAGATACCCAAAGTGCAGGCACATCAAAGCTCCACATGTAAACAAGTGATAAAGTCATAAATTCTGATAAGATAGTTTCGACACTCCTTCCTGCAGCCAGTTTATGGCTGGAAAAAGCCAAATGGTGCTCTCAAACCACAGTCTTCTTCCAGATGTTTGCCAGATGGTAGCATGGTGGAGCATCCATCTACAGGGAGTCATAGGTCTGAAGATGACTTTGTGTTCTTGTACAAGAGCCAGAGAATGTGCATGAGGATATTTCAGAGAACCAGAAGCACCTCATGGTGCAAATCATACAATGTTTGTCCTTTGTGTCAAGCCAACATCCTTCTAATAATATGTCCACCCAATGTGCATCCATATGTTAATCATCTTTATAAAAGTGCTTCCTGTCCATTCAGGAGCTGTTGTGGAGTTTTCGACCACATTACAGGATTTTTTATCTCCAGACTGAGGTGCTGTGGAATATTTTCCAAGCCCACTGTCCAACAAGGATGGTTTGTCTTAAAGCTGAGGTTCAAAGTTCATTCTTGACATTTCAAACATTTGATGAACTCCAGCACTGTCACTGTGCTGAATGGACATGGCAGCGAGGTCAAGAATGATCTTTGTAGTTCTACTTGGCAAAGCTTTTCTTGAATGCTGCCTCAATCACCAGCTCTCAGATCTAATATCAATAAATCCATCTCTATGGAAAGCTCAGCAGTCAAAGATGAAAATCTTATGTAATCTTCAAAGAGACGGACAATTTCCTTCTTGAAGAACTGTCCATTATCCACTAGACACAGCTGAATGCTTTAATAACAGCAATTCACAAACCGCAAACTGCAAATGATCCCAGGGGAAAACACAGCTGATTGGACACTTTGTATCCACATATTGTAAGATATTACCATTGTTTGTTTCTACATATGACTGAACTGAGTGTTTCACAGAAGCTGCCTGGAAGCTAAAGAAGAGTGCTCAGGTTATTTTCAGACACACTGTGAAGATGATACAGTCTGTCTGCCTTGTGATGTGGGGCAAAATGTTTCTGTTTTCAACCCTATGACAAAGTCAGACATATTTGTTTTCTTTTGGTTACACAAGTTTGAAACTTTCAGAGAAGGTTTGAAACTTATTCTCAATACTACGAGCATTGAACTGGATAGTTGTTTTATATATTAGACATGAGCATAATATTCAGATGTGTCTTTCAGACTGAACGGACTCTGTCTGTGCAGTCCATTACACTGAGATGAAATGAAACCAAAGCAGAGAGGCAGCCACAAACATGCAAACACTTACACACATACGAGGACAACGAGTCATCCAATTAAGTGTATTTAATGCTGTGCACTGAACAATAGCCTGCATCATAGACAGAGGGCACACGCTGAAGCCATTAGCACTTACATAACTGTGGTGTGTGTGCCAAGTTAAAACAAACCCCAGTTTGATGCTGCACTGCAGTGCATCAACCTCATGGATTCACAGAGCTGAACACCACACGTACACGCAAAAGAAGAAGAAATCACAAAGCACTCACACACTGACGGCCTCTGCACTTGAGTTGATAAATTACAGGTTTGCACACTTAGATCTGTAGATTGTCTCATTGATCAAAACAGCAATTCAAAATACATTTACAGCCATCTTAAAGTTATGGTGGGCTGAGTTTGGCAGTGACTGAAAACAACTGAAGATTAGGCCCTGACATGTGACAGTGTGCTGAAAGACAAAAGTCAAAATTTTGTTTTTAGTTTAAATGGTTCATTAGCAGCTTAGAATATGGACTGACCATGTGCTAACTCAGCCATTAACAAATCACAGTTTAGCAACCATAACTAAGCACATCTATCAGTCCACATGTTGTAACGGTTGGCATGGGACTGTAAATAAGAGATATTTACTCCCACAGGAGTAATCTCTGTAAACATTTATATGCATTCACCAGAATCTATAGACAAAGAACTGATAGTTTGGCACTGGATGCTTTCTGGTTTCTGTTTCTAGTCACAGTAGTATTGAGCAGTCACTTTGAAGCTAGCTTTAGTTGCAACACTCCACATGGAACACCAAAGAATTGGCAAAAATAAGGTCTGAAGACCATTTAGCGTTTTATTACCTTTTAAAAAATGTATCTGCATTCATATACAGATATCTGTTTATAGAGATCAGCAGAAATGTGTCTTTCTTGTCCTAGTCCAAGTTGCTAAACGGGTTGCAGAGAAAAACTTGGCCCTGACTTTCACATATCAATATATGCTCCTCACAGGGAGTTCCTGAGATTTGCCTTCCAAGTTAAAATATGAGTACTATACTGTGAGTATATGGTTCTACTGTTCAGGCTCTCCTTAAGCCCTCAGGTCTTTGTCAAATGCATGGAGGCAGCTATTGCACCTCTCAGAAAACAGGCCATACGCATAGCCACGTACATCGATGACTGGGTCCTGGCCTCAGAGTCCCACCAGGGAGCACAAAAGGTTGCTCCTGCAACACTTGGAGAGATTGAGATTCAGGGTAAATCGGGAAAAGAGCATGCTGACTCCCAGTCAGACAATCTCTTTTATCGGTCTGACCCTGGACTTGGTCTCCTTCAGAGCTCACCTGTCAGCAGTGAAGGCATTTTTGGCATGCCTGGCCCTCTTCTGCAGGGGAAGGCTGTTACCATTCAGGACATGCCTATGACTGTTAGATCTGATGGCATCAGCCATAGAGGCCATTCCTCTGTACATGAGGGGTTTTCAACGCTGGGTTGCATCCCTTGGCCTGGACCGCTCACGTCATGGGCATCGTTATGTGAGGGTACACTTCATCAGTGGAAACTCCCTGGATTTTGGACACAGGGTTTTCCACACTTTCTGACCAGGAAGGTGGTCACAACAGATGCATCACTGCAGGGGTCGGGCGCTGCCCATGAGGGCAGAATTGTGAATGCAATGTGTGCTCCCCAATTCCCTTTCACCCACATAAACACCCTAGAACTCCTAGCGGTGTCCCTGGCGCTGAAGCACTTTCTTCCCTTCATAAGGGGTAATCATGTGCTTGTATGGTCAGACGTGCTGGCGCACAAGTGGCCACAGGTTCTGCTTTATGTTTCCACCTCTGGCTCTGACTCTCTCTCACTCTGGCACTCACCCTAGCCAGAGTGTGATAGAGGCACTTATCACTCATCCTGATAACCCCTCATTGGCTGGGGAAGCATTGGTTTGAGAATATCATCCAGCTCCTTTACAGCCAACCATGGCCTCTCCCCTTATGCAGAGACCTGGTGTCGCAGGCACAGATGGAGATATTTCACCCTCACCCAGAGTGGCTGGTGCTCTGGGCTTGAAAGGCTAAACCTGAATGCAATTGACTTCAACAGACTTCCATGGAATGTCGTTACAACCATTCAGAATGCTAGAGCCTCATCCACTAGATCACTACATGACTGTAAATGGCACGCGTTTGAGGACCGGTGTTCAAGGTCACAGGAAGTGTCTTTCCACTGTTCGGTGCTCGTAATTCTCAGCTTTCTGCAAGATTTGCTGGACAAGGGTGTAAAGCCTTCTCCACTGGTGTCCACTGGTGTACATGGCAGCGTGCCATGTAGGTTTTGGTGGTAAGGCTGTTGGACAATATCCCCTTGTTAGCCGTTTTATGAAAGGGGCGCATCGTCTGCCACCGGTGTCAAAACAGCTTGCCCCATCGTGGGACATTCATGGATTTTCAGTGCACCCTGACGGTCTTCAGTTTGGCATGCAAGACACACTGGTGGTGCTATGGCCTAATCCAGCCTTCTTACCTAAGAACCATACTTGTGTGTCTTCCCCTAGACTTGTTGGCTTTTTACCCGCCTCCTTTCTCCTCCTCGGAGCAGGAGCGGCTGCATGCCTGATGCCCAGTGCGTACATTACACATCTATGTGGACAGGACACAGCAACCTTCAGCCCTGCGGCTGGTCTCCGTGCTCACTCTACCAGGGGGATGGCAACATCCTGGGCCCTATTTAGAGGCGTGTCTATCCAAGATATATGCGTGACAGCCAGTTGGGCTTTAACTCATACATTTGCAAGGTTCACAGCATCTCCTTTGGCAGATTGCATACCATGCTGAGTGTGGGCTCTTCTGTAGGTCGCAATGCATCAGCCTCATAATTGGCAGTCGGTCTTACTACTGCGATTTTGTCTGGCAATACGGCAGTTAGTATATCCCCACAGTGAGATACTAAGCAAATGTTTGAAAGAGAACTTTGGGTTACAAAGGTAACCCTGGTGAGGGACCTCACCAGACTACCGTCCTTGCGTGAAGCAAGGAAGTGGTGTGCTTATTTTGAATGAGCCACTGCATCACCCCGTTTAGTAGGGGGGAGGATGTCCCTCTTCACGATGCAGTAGTCATGACTGCTAGCCAATTGGCCTGTCGTAATGACGTTAGGCTTCTGAGGTCTACGCCACAGAAGAGCTTTAACACTATTTTATACAGTCTGACATAACACTGTGTGGAGACAGAGCTGGGTTGCCTTATACTACTCAAATACTACAACTCAATTGTGTGAGATAATGACCTGAATTGCGAGCCTATTTGGAAAGTTTTGTACTATCTGCGCTAACTGGACTTTCATTTGTCATTTAGGATTGCCATTGCTGTTTTGCCTGTTCTGTCCTTGATGTTGTATTTTTATTAGGCCCAGTTAAGATGTGGATATCTAGGAATGTGGGTTAGGTCCCCATCACTGCATGTATCGTGCACAATTTTAACTGTTTTACTCTGGTCATGGTTTTGCTGTGCTTTTATAGTGTTGAGGTGATGCCTGTATGTGGTGGTGTTTGTATCCTTACCACCCTCTGGTATCCCCCCGTGAGATCTGGTGCCTATATTAATCTGAGGTGGTTTTTATATTGCAGATTTTTAGCATACTTTAATTAAATTTTGTTTCAAATCAGTGTATAATAAACTTCCAATTCATTTTTTTAACCATTATTTGGGACCTTTTATAATCCAACTTTGAGGCTGTCTCTGCCTTCTCCATCAATTAAACATCCGGACACCACAATAGTACACAAGAAGCTCAATGACAGCCCATCGGCTCCCAAACTGTTTGCTTGGTTTATCAGCGCCCAGCCACACACACAGATCAAACCGCCCAGTATGCTCTCTGCTAAAGACAGAAGTTTACTGATACTCAACCTCCAGCTGTTCCTTCTCTTCTCTGGCAGAACAAACGAGGGTCATCCCACTGTAAATCAACTGGCCTTGGTATGCTATAAACCTCTGTAAAATTGGGACTCATCCAAACTCAAACATTCGGTGTTGCCTTTTATCAAAATGCCAGATGAAAATGGGGGAGAGGAAGGGGTGAAAAAAAACCAACAGATAAATAAAGATGAAAGGGGAGAGCAGAGACGGAGTGAAGAGTAGCAGTGAATCTGGACAGAATTTAATGTCTGAGCTGGGATCAGCATACACAGACGACACCGACGAGGTGAGAGACACATTATTGCAATTATCATGTCAAATATGAGACATTTTTTTCATAAAGATGTTGCTGTTGATTTTACTTGTATTGCTCAGACTTATTGCTCACACTTCAGCCCCGCACTCAAAAACATACATAAGTGAAAGTAAAAGTGAAGTGATTCAAACTGACTAATTTAAAACTGTTGCTTTTTGTAGAAATGCATGTATGTATGTGTATGTGTATTGAAGTAAAAATATTGTACTTAAAGGTCCAGTGCGTCACTTTTAGGGGCTGTCCCTAAAAGTGACGCACTGAACCATTAAGTACAATATTATTTTTAATTTATACAATATGGCAGAATACACATAATGAGAAGAATAACATTCATGACTCTATTTTCATTATTGTAAAATGTATTGACGTCTAATGCTGTTCACAAGTGGACTTATTCCAACCTGCTGATCACACTCTGTGACACTCAGTGGTAACTTCCCTCCGAGGACTTCCTGTTTGAAGCTTCACATTGACCAGGTTGATGGACTGTTAGGTGTCATCTTGGCGTCATGATGTCAAGATGTGAAAGGATGATGAAGAGGACTGTTTCAGTACAAACTGATGATTGTAAAAAACTGAAACTGTCATTGAAACAGAACATTGAGTGGTCCATTCATGGATCACACACTTGATTTGACTGATTTTTAATCACCTTATCAGAGAACAGCATGTTATGTAATAAGTACTGAAACAATGAACAGTTGGACATGTGCATTCAAAAGTTTGGAGAAGGTCAAATGAAGTTCACCTGTAAAGGTTGGAGTGCATTTTAGGTTAAATACCGAAAGCCCAATGTCCCGAACATTTTGAACATTTTCTAAACACTAGGTCTAAATATGACTTTGAAACTGAAGTAAAGTTTGAAGGTCTCTCCTCACGGTTCTTTCCTCCAAAACCTCCTCTAATGAATCTGGAACAGAAGCAACACTTTTATTAAAAAGACTGGGCCTATAACAGCTCCAACTCCAGTTGCTGCCAGTAATACTGTTAACAACAGACACAGGTCAGAACATTGTATGTTTGTGAGAAAGGAGATTTTAGGTTTAGTTTGAAGGCAGGTCCTGGGTTTAGTTTTCAGGATGTACAGCACAAAGATTATGACAGAGTCAGTGTTTGCCTGAGTGACAGACAAAGAAGATGAGTCAGGGTGAGAGAAAACATGAGCCAGAGAGCACTTTGAGGACAGGTGGTCTGCGCAGAGTAAACAGGTAACTTCTGTGAACACCTTGTAAGTGTCAGGTGTCTTTTCTTAGAAGGGTGCTCTGTGCTTTCCCTGTATACCTTTCATATCAGACATGTAACTTCATATACAGTACAGTAGATTTGCCAGAACAAGTCTGCAGAAATTTCTTCATCGCAGTCTCTTTCTGTCTCCTCTGACCGAGCGCTCACTCCTCGCCTCGCTCTGAGTTCGAGCTTGCCTGAACAGCTTGGCAGGTATCGCTGTGATACATTCCGTCTACAAACAAGTCTGCAAACTCACATTTCAATTATTTCAAAACTGATTAATCCTTGGCAAATTGTCAAATTTTAAGTGCCGTGGCTCTAACCCAAATCTCTTCAATTCATTAAGATTATTTTACATCTTTTAGCAAGTGTCATGTATGGACATTGAGGTGTGACATGTGGAACAAATGATTTTACCTCCACTGAGAGTAAATAGGAGGAAAAAGGTGTTTAAAGTTAAATATCTGCAGGTGAAGGAGGAAAGAAATGCTGCTTCTTATGAATCCATGTGTGACTAGAGCTGGTACAGGAAATGAGAGAGTAAACACAAGGTAACACGAAGAAGAACTGTATCATTGTTTGAAAGTTCATGGTGTGTGAGTGTGTGTGCGCCTAAGGCAGGACTAGGGGAAATGAATGTGAGATTGTGCTCGCATTCAATAAGAAAAAACAAACACAAACATTACAACTGACTGACGGAAGACTAATAAAGTGCAGAGCTGCACTGGAAGAGATGAGACTTAAACAACTTGTAGTAGTTTAATGGCCCTGTAGTCTAAATCACATTTAGTGTCATCCACAGGAAGACAAGCAAATAGCTCATTAAGGTAAAATTGTGAAAATTAAATGTAAACTAAACTTAAATGATCCAGTAATGGGGTCAGTTGTCTGGTATTATAAAAAACAGAGTTATTTAAATAATGTGGGTTTCACTATAAAAACAGCAGGCCTGTGCACTCATCATCATGCCATTATTTCTGCCAAAGCCAAATTCCACTTCACCAGCTGGGACATTTAAAGTCCAAAAGAGAGACGATAAGGCGTTTTCACGAAGCTTTTACGCAGCAGATAATGGACTTTTTAACTGACACATTTTATGGAGCTTTTTTATATCTGACATTGCTTAATCTGAACCGAAGCAACTCTAATAAAGAGAGAGGGGGATTCCAGAGAAATGCATGTCAGAGCTATGAATGTTAAAGTCCACCCTAATAACAAGCTGCCATTTTATGTGTCAGCTAATGGAGGTAAAACAAGACTAGCTAGACTACTAGTGTATCTTGAAGCTCTTGTGCTAAATGCAACATTACTTACAATGTTCACCATCTTAGTTTAGCGTATTACCATGCCAACAAAATTAGCTAATTAGCAGAACACAAATGCTGTGTCTCAATTTGGATTGTTCTGTCAGCACACTTCTAAATAGCACACTGTGTACACTATTCTTGGTGTAGCACTCTAATTTTAGCAGGGTAGTGTTGTCTCAATTCAAGTACACTTAACAGAAATGACAACCGTAACATTGTACCACAACATTTGACTGTCAAAATCTGAATTTAAAACATATGTACAACTTGCAACTTGTTCCAGGTCAAGTCACCCACCTCTCACCTGATGTCAGCTGGGATTGGCTCCAGCCCACCATGACCCTGATGAACATGAGTTGAATCACTGCAACTACTTCAGCTCCAACAACTTCCTCACCCGCCATTTTTCACAATACTGGTGGTCCCTCCACTTCTGCTACGTAACCACAATGGTGACCACTGAGGACGAGAAGTGTCCAGTGTTCTACACTCAACTCAACTGTGAGTGCACCATCCAGTCACTCACAGTACACTGCATTTAACAAAACAGTGTGAAGGCTCTTTTGGCAATCTATGGCAATCTATCCAATAGTAGTTAACATTAACCTAAAGTCAATGGATTGCGAAGTGTGGAGTGAAGGAGTGACTCTGGAACATTTTTAATCATGTGTACTGTCATCACTGTGTAGATGATATTTCATACAAATAAAACTTTGAACCACCACAAAGTGTTTAGGATTCACCCCCTGAGCCTCATTGACATCTGTCCGAAATTTCAATGCATCCAATAAATGTTGAGATATTTCACAACACAACTAACAAAATGTCATCCTTATTGTGATGCTCAAGAAAAAGTCAGGGGATCACCAAAGTCATTAGGATTCTTAGGATCCTCTATGGACATTGAATGTCTGTACAAAGTTAAATGGTTATCCATCCAGTTGCAATGGGAGGTTACTCAGTTACTCATTATACACTGCATTATTCTACTAATGACTTCAATTAACAGCTAAACAAATCATCCTAGCTCAGTTCAAAGTGCCTTTAAAGTGTCATAACTCCTCCATCAATCACATGTTGCATCTTTTGTATTCAACAAGTGGAGAAATACAAAACAAGGCATTGTGGATTAGCAATCAGACAGCCCTGCTGTTTAGAGAGACTTATTGACCATGAAGCAGTTAGCTTAGCCTGTTGACTGTACACACCTGTCCATTAGACGTGGGCTCCAGGGTTCATACACCCTCCAACACTGCACAAAAGAAGTTAACTGAATGCAAGCTTAACTGTGGCATTAGGAACACAACGAGGAATACATAACATGTACAGGAGACGTCTTTGGAGTTGCAGAGTCCCACTTCTCCTGGACCAGCCTTTCCACAATACTGACTTTAGGGAAAGACTAAACATTGACTGGGCAGCAGTGCCCACAGCGGTCTACATCTTTCCAGTTGAAAAAGAAAAAAGACACATTTCTGCATTTCTGGAGCAAGTAAATATTTTTGGACCTGGTCAGACGCCAGGTGCAACATCACCCTGCTGTGTCTCACAGTAAGTAAACTAAAAGTAAACTTCTACATATTTCGGGCACATCAAGGTTTTGCCACCTAATGGTTAAGCAGGTACAACCTGACCTACATGCAGTAAATAGAGCGGTTCTTTGTATCAGCAATTAATCAAAGTGAGTCCTAACAAAGTGCTGCTGTCCCGGGTACTCAGATAAGGAAGGCAGAAGCAATTATGATAGGTTGTATGTATCATGCCAGCTTTATATTCCCACTGAGGATTTTGTGTTTGTGAGTGTGTGTAAGGTGGTTTCACCTTTCTCTGTGCATTACTGCTCAATGGGATGATAAAGGGATGCGTTCATGAATAATGCTTCATCTCTTCATATCTTTCTGCCTGTCTGTGTTGATACGGTATCTGTAAGCTAGTCTATCAATCCACCACACCTGTCCGTCACCCAGCCTTCCCACCTGCTTTCCTGGCTCAGTTTCAACAGAAGTTACAGTTTCCAGCATCTGAAATGAATTAATTTCACCCATACTGCTCTCATGTCACTGCACGTTTCCTCTCGTATGGGCTGTTATTGTTTCACTATGCTGTCGATATGCAATGGTGC
This sequence comes from Nibea coibor, assembly GCA_023373845.1. Lineage (NCBI taxonomy): Eukaryota > Metazoa > Chordata > Actinopteri > Sciaenidae > Nibea > Nibea coibor. Next base: position 1,765,834 of record CM041735.1, on the reverse strand, counting down.
ATTTATAAGTGTTGTCACAATGCACAAGGGTTACTCAAAGTGAATGCGTGGGTGGTTGTGTGAAAAATGAATGGCATTTTGAATGCATGAGTGGCGTTGCATCGTGTGTATCATCAAGAGGAGAAGGCCTGAAATGTTGATCTAACCTCGTGCCCCAGCTGTTTTCATTCCGTATTCAGTAGAGTTTAATACTGAGGGACTCTGAGCTGTCAAAACATATCAGAACGATAATGAATATTCTGGTACAATGTGCTCGACTGCCTGGTGAGGCACATTTTTCCATGTTGAGAGATCTTGGTGGTATTATCTCTCACACTGGATGGACGGGTGGAAAGATTAGAGATCTGTTCCTATCTAACATGCTCACTTTTTGTTTTGTCCTCTTGCTTCAGGTGTTCCTTTCTCTTGCTTTTGTTAATCATACACAGCTTCTCAATTAATGACTTGGGAAAGACACTGCGAGGCATTTTGCTTCAATGCTAAACTTAAAAGAGTACTTCAACAACCTGACATCAAACTTGTACACCATTGTTGAACTCCTGATGGACAAAGTATTCAAATCTTTGTCTTTTTAATTCCATGCCGTTTTCGCCATTGTAAAAAGTATCACGGTCAGAGATTCAATTGTGTTATGGTAATTGCATACGATGTAACCCTGAGCCGTTAGCGCCAAGCAGAGATGAGAAGCAGCTACAGAGAATCTCCACACCTCCACATTTTAGTTTTAAAGCCCATCCATGTCTCCAGTCAGGCCCCCAAAATATGAGGGGGGTTAATTTGACCCCCCCCCAAAATGGGCATAATCATCATAAGTTCAACATAAGTGTATACAAAGTGCTTATTGAAGTTCATTATTTAAAGGTTTGTCTGGGACAAGAAAAAAAAAGTTTGTAGAAGTTTTCTCCACCTGTCATCCTGTGGTGTCTGTCTGTCTGGATCACTGCTTTGATAAACTAACACTGGTTAATAACCAGTGCATGACGTTGGTTCTCATCTTTCTCTGGTTTTTCCAGTTAGCAGGAAGAGGTGGGACGTTAACTGCTATAAAATGCTTGCCTGACTCCCAACGGACACTGACTCAAGTCACTTGAGGCAAATTTTCAGATTTTGTGCAGCTTCCTCCAGACTAACTCTAACAATAGAGTCAACACTATGACTATTGAAACATGGTACAATGACTGAGTGGTAGAGTGGAAAACTTTATCAGATCCCGAGTTTCTTTCTATTTTGAACCATTGCTTGGTAGCCAGCCATTACAGAGCACACTGACAAATGAGGCGAGTCGGACAGTCAGCATAAAAAAACCCAAAGGTTCCACCTCACCTCCCCTGTTCCCTGATTTACTCCCATTAACCTCCCTCCCTCCCTCAGCGGCTTGCGGCAGTCTTCGACCTCCATGACTTCAGCCTCCTGCTTTCCAAAAACCATGTCCTCATTTTGGGCTCCCTGATGCCTGGAACCACAACCTGTGAAACTGGTAGCTAGGAGGTCCTCTGTTTCCTCTGTGAGTTGGCAACTTGCACTACTTATTTATTTATTTACAATTTTTTAAATTAAGAGGAAAGTGAGGTCATCATATGAACTTTGAATTTTGAGAAAGCTATTTATCAGGAAAAAATAAGATGATTAATTAATTAATCTATGGTAGTTAATGAAGTGAAAATATAAAGCCTTGTAGCCATGGTTAGCCATGCAAGGACATAACATTAACGATTAATCTGTGTCTTTTCTATTAATCATATTTAATGCTAAATACTACCCCTATAATAAGATGATTTTTTTTTCCAGTGAATTGGAGTTAATTGCTTCTCTCATGTGTGTACTTTCTCACCAGCCACTGACACCAAACAGGAGAGCTGGGATGAAAATGTAATAATACTAGCTGATTATGAATTTGGACATAAGATGTATGAAAATTCAGAAAGATTCTGCAAAACTCACAAAACTTTTTTAATGTTCAATACCAACATTTTCTTCTTTACCTGCATGTGGCATTATGAAATGGTTAAAGTTAAGAAAGGACTATGTTTATGGTTAAACCTGCAGTGCAACAGCAAAGTTGTGGGCCACAAAACCAGAACAATGATCTGAAAGAAGCTATAACTGCAGAGTTGGCTCTCTGGGTTTGTCACTATAAGTGAGCCATTTCACTAAATGTTATTATGAAAACTCTAGAATAGAAAATTCTAGGGGTGGCTGTCGCTCGGAGGTAGAGCAGGCAGCCAATGCCATCATATGAATGTGTGTGAATGGGTGAATGAGATACGTATTGTAAAAGAGCTTTGAGTGGTCAGAAGACTAGAAGGGCGCTATATAAGTACAGACCATTACCATTAACTCTAGCAGCTTTAGGTCATCTTAAGGTTAGGGTTAATAAAAAAAGCCAACCTTGATGATGATGTTTAAGGTGTGACATGCATGAAAGTAAAACATGCCACATTTCCACTTACCACCCAAACCTATAAAGCCACGCTACGTAAAAGATGGGCTGCTCTCTGCACTGATACTGAATATTGGAATTAAATAAATTAAAAAAGTCCAGTATGGACAGAACTTGACTGCAGAGCTTTATGATTTTTTTAGATTACATGTGAAGTCAATGCAAAGACGCAAATAGGTGCAAATAAACATCAAATCAGAAGAAGAGCTTTTTAAAATTTGGGGACTAAACTGCGGTTTACTAACCTGTGTGCAGCAGCAAGCAGAGGTGCTGCCTGCAGAACTACATATTTATACAGAGACTGGATAAGAAAAGAAACAGAACAAGAACCCATCTATCAGTTCTACTTTATATGACCCGAGTGATGTATCCCTGATCAATCCAAACTCATTTTAAAAGTTGTTTACTTGTCCTCTTGCAGACAGATCTGATGAAGTTTGAATTAGATTAGAAATCAGCATCATCATGTCGTTTTTTCAGCCTTATTTTGATTATTTTATTACAATCCAAACACAGAAACATCCGTTTATTTTGAGTTCATAACGCTGAATAAAATTTACTGTGTTATCCACACGAATAAACACAAATTATTGGGAGGTGAAAATTCATTTTGCATTTGGTGGGAACAATAACAGCATATTAGTGAGGGCAGTTTTGGGTGGAATGTGTGTTATGAAGATATGTGATATGAAGCAGAAAATGTTGAACTTGTCTGTTTTTTGAGAAACTTCTTCAGGAACAAATGTGTTTGCTACTACCAGTCTGATGTGTGAAGAGTAATTTGGGTGAACTGACCCTTTAAAAAGTTGCTGCTGCTGCTGCTGCTGCGGCTACTTCCAAACTAATTTAAAACTGCACAAACATACTCAGCTTACACCCTGTGACCGCCTTTCTGAAACTACATCTCATCTTTTGCCTCCCATCCAATCCTGCCTGTCCTCCTGCTGTGTGCGTGTGTGTGTTGTGTGTCTTTATAAGTTGTGTCTTGGTTGGCACCCATGCCCCAGCTGTCGCAGCAGAGCGAATTTGCGCCAAGCCGGATACCCACGGGGCACACTGGAGCCAGAGGCTGCCAGCTGGCCCACCACTCTTTCCCCCACCCCCTCGATGACACACTCACAGAGACTCACACACACACACAATCCCCCCTCTATCTCACACCCAAAAAACTCCTCCATTGACCTCTCAAACTCGCCCCCCCCCTCAATCCACACATTTAGACACACTCAGGTTGGGCACACACCCAAGTCTTGGCATGTCGGAGCTGTAAAGGCGACAGAAGTGTCAACAACATCACACTGCTGCTACATAATCCTCCTCATCCCTGTGAGCACGCCAGGGCAGACACACAGCCTCAATCAATAAATCAGGCTGCGCTCTCAACACGTCTTCAAGAAAAAGCAGGCGGGTTGGAGCATTCAAGTAATTGCTGCTTGGACTCAAAGTGATGTCATCTTTCATTTTGCTGGACTATTTATTATGGTAATGCCCGATCTGAGATAAGGAGGTCGATTTGGAGATAAATGTGAGAGTGTAATGTTCGAGAGAGGGAATGTAGGCCAACAAGACAATCAAGACATTTAGACGTGGCTCAGAGCTCAGAGTGACTTTTGTTCCTCGATTTGTTGTTTATTTGCTGTTTTGTTGCCATAGATCTTAAACTGGCCATTCATATTGAAGCAGTTATTGTTCGGCGTTATTTCAGCCCACGCATTATGCAAATCCCATCCAAGCCAATCAGCTGCAAATGCTCCACAGTGCTGGCTCTAAGAAACAGAAGAATACTTGTCATCCCGGGTTATTGTGCTGGATGGTGCTGAGAAAACTCGATGTGTCTTGCTGCGTTGTGTTTGGTGTGAGTTCATCCTTGGAGGTGTGGACGGGATGTCATCTCCTTTGTTGCTTTGACTGTGAGGAACTGATTGTGTGTATGTATGGCTGGAAATGGTCACAGGGTTGCACACAGTCGTGCGCATCTTGCACCTACTTGTTCACACACATACAATCTCAAGTATGCATGCCTGATAGAAAGACTTTCTTGACTCACCCACTCACCTGTGTAAAAGGCCACACAGACATACTGATGTCTGTTGGAAAACACTTCCATCCCTGCAGCTCTGCTCACGTCAAGCTCCAGGTGCAACATCATGCTGGGATCTATCGACTTCAGTATATGGACAAATAAATCAGTTATTATGAGCAATACAGTTATTGTGTAGACAAAAGTACAAACCAACATGGTCATGTTCCAACTGTTTCAGACTGAAAAGCAAAACATAGGAGTCGTTTTGCACCAATATCACTAAATTAATATCACCTCAGTTACACTGTATGACAGTGCAGGCGAGTGTGTTGTCCAGGTTATAATACAGTCTAGTTCAACACACAAGCTGCGTGATGAACCGTGTAAATGCAATCCTCATCCTTCAGCATACTGTTTGTGTACACTTTCATATGATTCCAGCTGTGATAAGAGCTCAGTCTCAACAGACACTGTTCAATGAATTACGTGATACAAAAATGAGTTTTGGGCATGAAATTATTCATTTTATTCTCTTCAGTGCATCATGGAGGATGACTGTGACTAGGCTGCTAACAAACTCCCAGTGCAAAATCTCACACTGATTTATTATCTCCAACAGGTCCTCCAACCTTCCCTTCTCTGTAAGTTGCTCTGGATAAAAACGTCAGCTGAATGACTAAATGACCTCCCAGAATGATTCATATGAGTGAAGACTGAGAGTATACAACAGTTCGCACTAAAACTTACGTACGTATATAGCTGTCATCAGTTTTACAGATATTTGGTCATAAACCAATGTTGGACTGAAATGTTCACTTCACGATGGCACAAAAGGTGGATTCATTTAATTGGCTAGATTTGGTGCTATAGCACTGCTTTCTGTTTCTTCCTCCTGAGAGAGAACAATTATCATTTGCAGGGAGTTAAAGCACAGCAGGCAAAAGAAATAAATCAGTGTGCTGCTGACTGAGGTCTGATCCAGAGGAATATAACATGACTGTTTACGTGTTTTGTAAAAAGTTGTATCATATCGTTTGTATCGTAGCATCTTTGTGCATCAGGTAGATGTACAAACTGAGTCTGCAGACTTTCTGGTGAAGATCTCACCATTTTTGTGAGTGAATGTGGCAACATTCTGAAGTGCTGTGAGACTGATCAACGAGAGACCGCACACAAACAGGAACACCTAAAGGCTGAACACGACAAACAGGAAGATGACCCTCCTGCTATGATCTGTTGGGTTCCAACAATGTTTGATGGGAAAGTCACAACAGGATTTCAAGGCAACATGATCTCCTAACTCAACAGACTGACCATCTTATTTTCTACATATGAATATCGTGCGCTGTGCTATCCTGACATCAGAGATCCCCGATTTGTTAAAACAAATAGAAAACGAAACAAATGCCTCATGGGATTTGTTGTTTGAAAACGGCAAAAGAACTTTGAGATTTTTATCAGGAGATCTCCGGTTAACCAGAACCCACATACAACGTTGCACAACAAGGTAGGAGGAATGTTTCTGTTTGTTCCAACCACCCATTTATTACCTGCAGCTGTCATGAATTCTGCATATAAATATTGTGAATTCCAATCCAATTTTCTCAGAGAATAAAACGCTGTTGTGCAACGGAGAACAGAAGGCACTAAAACAAAACAAATGTCCTAGATTAAAAATTTCCCTCACGTACTGGTCCGCTTGGATTGAGGTCGCTGACCATAAATGTCCTCTTTCTATTGATCATCAACCTGTAAGACAAATTTGACCTGTGGCAAACAAACAGCTTCTGACTCAATAACAATTCTGGTAAGGGAGCGATTCAGGACACTGATGTTAATCATTTACTGGGGCAGTGAAAATACCCTGACATCAAATATCTCCTGTCCAGGTGGGGAATGGAGAACGAAAAGCCTCTAAATGAATATTGACTCATACACACCCCGGATGAAAGTGAGGAGGCCATCAAACAGGCCCGTATTTTAACCCCTCAGGATACTAGCACCACCACACGATTTACTGTCCCACTTCTGTGCAACAGCGAAAAACAAGAATAGAAGATTTCTCACCAAAGGCAGCATGTTACATCATTTCTTCTGTTTTTGTTCTTTTTTTTGTTTTTCTTTCCCTTTTTTTCCCTACTCGGTATTATTCCACAGTGAAGCCATCAAGCCAGTCACTCACAAACCAGACAGATCAAGGTCCAGCAGTGTGAAATGTGTCGGCCATTTTGGCTCTGTCAGAGCCGGTGGCACGCAGAGCAACTGCTCATTAGAAGGCAAGTGTGACAGAGCCTCGCTCCTCTCCACCAGACGGGTTCGACTTCCTCACCCAAACAGAGTACAAGGGGAGGCAGAGGAGGGAGGAGAGAGGCAGATGGTGGCGGCGAATGAAAGAGGCGAGAGAAAGCAGGAGCGGGAGGAAGGCTGGAGGGAGAGTGAAAGTGAAAAAAGAGATGGGAGTGAGGGAACGGTACGGCACGAGAGGGGGCAAGGGAGCGAGGGCTGGAGAAAGGAAACGTGCCGGCGGATATCATTAGGGTCGGGCACAGGACTGTTTAACGAGCAAGTTCACAGCACCCCTCCATCCTCAGTGGCGCCTGCTGGCTGGAGGCCCCCGGGTTCTGGCTCCGCAGTAGGGGCTCCTGCCTGTTCCATCAGCGGTGAACGTAGGGGGGAGTTGAGGATGGACATTTATATTCTCTTTCACTACCTGTGGAGCAACCAGCACATTTGCACAGACACATGCACAGACTTAAAAAACAACCCAAGAAACATTCGCTCAAGATCTCACTGACATGCACACACACAGCCTTGGGGGAGGAGAGAGGTTTACAACATGCACTCTCTCTCTTTTTTCCCCTGTTCTCCCATCAGAGGTATAATTGACTCTGCCTGACACATAAACATAGTGGTAATAAACCCGGCTTCCCCTTGATGTCGAGTGGTGGAGCACATAACTGTGCGAGTTGATGGGAAAAGTCACAGAGGCAGCGGGTGCCTGCTAGCTTGTAGCATCCTTACAGGCACGTGTTCACTCTAAACTGAATTCACCTTCACTTCTATGGAAGGCCAGAAAACCAGAAAACAATTCCCCATAGAGCAAGGAGACTTGGCATTTTTTGATTTGAATACATCAGTGAAAGATTGAAATACCAAGGCTGAGATGTTACATGAGCAACGCAGAGGGAAAGAGCCAGGGCTTATAGGAGAGCAGAAGCTGTTCAGATGAATAAAACGTTTCTTTATATCATCTCTTAGCGGTGCACCACAGAAAAGACAAATAGATATCAGGCTTTACAAAAATGTGACACCTACTTTAATTGGTTGCCCTGATGAGAATAACACTGCATATTATCTCAACATTGAGCTGCTTCTTATTTGTCATTGCAATGAAATTCAACTGCTCTGTGCTATTATAGAAAATGATCTTTATGGTCCTGTTCTAGTTATCAAGACATCACATAAATAAGCAAAACCAATCCTGAATTGATTCCACTTCGAGTCTGTGTATCCAACCCTTGATATACAGTATCTTATTGCTCTGTGCCACTGTGAGCTCCACTGGAGAATAAAAATGAATAAAATCACATTAATGAGGCTCACACTGGCTGACCTGTTGCACCTAATTCACAAATTGCCTCCAACAAATGAATAATTTACTCCTGTTGGAGTTACATTTGCTAAAAGCTTACAGTTCCCAGCTGTTTTAGGAAATGACTGAACTGTTTTAAAAAATTAAACCATTTATTTTGTGACTCTTTCTGTAGTAAGAACCATGAACAGGATGGGAAAGTCAGAAAGCATTGAGTGTTGGACTGAAATAATGTTGGTTTTGATCTTTTCATGGTAGTCTCTAGAAATTTCAGCCAAATGCAGTTCAAAGTGCTCTGCACTTTTGGTGAAGCCCGTATTTACTGGCAAATAATAAAAGAGCTTCCAGAGTTCAGTTTGGGAAGACACATGTTCAGACAAAAACTTCACGAGCGAGTGCTCTGTGGAAAAATAGGTTGAAAAGTCATTTGTATGGAGTTTCTTGAAATCTATGAATAGTAACAAAATGGATTTGATATAAATGTTCTTATGAATCAAACAGCTTTTGTTTTATTCTTTTATTTTTTATTTTATGCTTTGATTACCTGTCTTTTTTCAGTCATATGGGTGCAACTCAACAAGCTGCCAACTCACCACTACTATCACCTAAAAACTGATATGGAAGCGACACCGCTCCGTGTGTACCTTGGCCACTGGAACCCTCTGTGGTCGTTCATCTATGTTTTAGACCTGAATAACCGTGGTCCGTTACAGATGCATCCCAGAAGTGTGTTTCCACTCATCTCCGTCGAGAATATGTGGCTGTTCTATTTTTGACGGATGTCGTGAGCGGCCCACATCATCTGCACAGAGCAGCTAGAGTTGGCCGGAACTCAGACACAAAAAGGGCATAGGGACTCCGGTTGATTTTCAAAATAAAACACCCAGTGCAAAGTTCTGTTACTATAGCCAAAAGGTAAACAGATTAACTACATAGTATATTTATATATTTATAAGCACATAAATGAAGGAAAATCACTAAATTTCAGCAAGTTTAGGGGGCAGACACTCGGCTTCTAAAATGCTCCCACTGCAGTTTGAAGTTGTGTGGAACACCTGGCCCTGGTTTTGGCATAAGGCCTGGCAAACACTTTGGCAAACAGCTGCCAATTTTCAAATCAGAGAACATGGAGCAACATTTTCATTCAATAGTTGTGATTCTGACGACCTGAACATGAGTACAATATTCACTCTGGTTGTTGGTCTCCACCAACTGCTGGTAGCAAACAGCTGATTAATCTGAATGTCTTGGCAGAAAAAAAAGTTGTCTGGTCTGGTTAGGTTGATGAGTGAGAGTGAACCAAAACAATGAACTGAAAGACAATAAAATGGGGGAAACTGCTAGCTTTTAATCCTCTTAGTTTTGTCAGTACAAGCCAATCCTTACAGAGTCATATGACCCTTTATTTATCACAAATTTTGATTCATGCAGCTTTAAGAGATGAGCGTTACTTTAGGAGAAAGCTGAAGTGAATGTAAAGGTTTTTAGATGAAACTCTCTACTTTTCCAACCCATTATTTCCCACTGTACACTGCAGTCGTCCAGTTGAATAGATTTTGCAGCCTTCTTGTTTGACCTGAAAAAGACCCCTTAAACTTTGAAAGGTTGCCACTATAAATCAGTGTAATGGAACTGCGCATTATCCTCTGCAATGCTGACCCTGGTTGTGGCAAATCTGGCAAGATAAAACCCCATAAACAGCGTCTGTTGGAGATGAGTACATCGCCTGGCACCAGAGAGTGGGGGACTGGGAGTTCACGACCGGATGGATGTCAGCTTGATCTGTACTGAATCAAACACACAGTGAAGGTTGATAAGGAGGCTTAACTGGCTCGGCTGGTGAAGAGACTCTCCTGATGCCCACTTCCATGTGTGCACAGTCTTTCGAAAGATACGGTATGTACACAACGCACACTTTGGCTTTCCGTTTGTGCTTGCAGATACCGATGCATGTAGAGATAGCACACAGACACGCAGAACAGTTACATCGGGGATGATCCGTGCCAAAATAAGCAACATCAATCGCTTTGAAAGGTTTTCATATCAGTCATTTTGACAGGATCAGTGAGAACAAGATGAAGTGGGGGAGAGAGAGAGAGAGAGAGATGTAGGGGGAGGAGAAGGTGGGCTACAGATGAAAGCCAACAGAAGGACAAAAAGCATAGAGATCAAAAACAAAAGAAGAAAAAACAAAAGTTGAACTAAAGTTTAAAAATGAAAGCGAGAGAATAAAATCGGGGGGAAAGGCGAGCGGGGTAAGGCAAAAAAACAAATCTGACACAAACCACTAGTTGAAAACAACACGTAGAGAGAAATCAAACAAGATAAGAGAAGGGGAGAGATAAGACACAGGCGGAGACGAGGAAAGCATGAGAACGAGCGCGAGACAAGAGAAGACGACAGAGAGAAACTTTTCTTTGTCAAAGTGCTAAAGCCTTAGCACCAAAGAAGGCTCCTTCACTCCTACGACAATAAAACATGAAGGCAAACAGATGTGATAACCCTCGCTGCTCAATGTGATACAGTGTCAAATACCAATAACACACACACACACACACACACACACACACACACACTGGCAAACACTCACGGTGTGTGGCCAGAGCCCCCTATCTGAGCACCAGTGCTCATCCTGACACTCCAAAGGGACTCAGCATGTGCACTGTCTGAGATGTTTAATTCATACGGCTGCCTGCTTGTGCTCAACATGAAAGTGTGACGGAGGAGGATGGGAGTGCCGAGCGTTATGTGCAGCACACGGCTGAGGGTGATGCAGAGACACAGGAGAGAGGGAGGCTATATAAAGAGAGAAAAAGAGAGAGATAATGCCAATGAATGAATGAAGAAGAAGAAGAAGAAGAAAAAGAAGAAGAAGAAGAAGAAGAAGAAAAAGAAGAAGGGAGAAATAAATGTGAGTGATGTAGGAGTACCCACAGTGACAAAAAATGAGGTTATAGAAAGAGAAACCTGGGAAGCAATAAAATTAGACCAGAGAGAGAGAGGGGGGATGAGAGAGTTTGGGATACACAGAATGAGTGATGGATAGAATTAGAGCAGCAAATATGAGCATGAATATGAGAGGAAAGAGATGGCGGGAAAAAGTGACGTGGAGGGAAAATTCACAGACACACACAAAGAAAAAAAACAGATCTCATCCAGGCAGGCGGTGAGAGCCCGGAGTGCTGAGGGTGTGTGTTGCAGGTCTCAGGAGAGGCAGGCAGGGGACTGAGTGCTAGCGATTTTCTGTCATATCTCTCTTTCTCTTCATCCCTCACGCCTGTTATCCACCTCCACCTCCTCCTCCACCCCCCCCCCCCCTTCCTTACCCCACCCTTTCCGCTGCAGCATATTTCAAGCAAACACATGTGTACCGTTTGTAGGTGTAGATTTCAATTTACCCAAAGATCGATTTCATTGTGACATTATTCTTGCTGCCTTTGTATAATTAGTTTCTCTAAAAGACATTCCTCCCGTTCCTCTATGCGTAAAACTCACTAAAGATTTGGAAGTTTTATCTAACTGCTTTACTAATTGTGAGAAATGTGTGAGAAACTCGTCTTTATCTGCCTCTGGTATAGCATGCCTATTTAGCTCTCTTTTACAGATCTAGTTAGCTTAGCATAAAGACTGGAGACTGGAGAGAGGGGGGACAGCCTGGCATAGCCTGGCATCACTGACATTATGTTAGGTGTCACTGCTCCCCACTAAGAAATGTCCCGTTCTTAACCTCCCAGTAAAAATGCAACAGGTCATTTTCTAACTTCCATTTTAATCTTCTTTGCTAAGCTAAGCTAGCCACCTCCTGGCTCTGAATATATTGAACACACAGATATGAGAGTGGAGATAATCCTCTTGTATGTTTGCCTGACAGCATGTTACTGTTTTGAGTTTGTTTTCTGTGTTTCCTGTTTCATTACATAGTTCCACCTTGTTTTGGCACCTCCCCTGATGGTTTCACCTGTCTATTTAGTTCCTGTGTTTCCTTTGCTACCTTGTCTGTCCGTGCTTGGATTCTTGTGTTATGTGTTTTGGGATGTTTCCCTGTGTTCTCTATGTGTTCTCTCAGTGTTCTTCTGCCTATGTTCATCCCCGTGTTCCAGTTCATGGATTATTTTTTTATTATCTTTTTGGTTAGTGTTTCCAGCCGCCTGTTTTTTGTCATTTTTTTTTTTCTTTTGAATCCTGCTCCCGTGTTTCTTTGTATTTCTTTGCTTTTCTTTACTTTTTGGTTAAATTAAAGTGAGCGTTTGAGCCACATTACACTGCAGCCATCATCTTATAACTTGAGGCAGCTTAAAGGGGGGGTTCAAATGTATCTTTGTCCTGGCAGTCGCCTGCAGGTTTATTTCTTGTGTGTTGTAGCTATCAGGATGTATCTCTACACCATGCCAGACATGGCATAAAAAAGTAATTTATCCTCCATTCATCCTTTAATATGGCTTGTGTACTATGAACAAAAAAATCAAACCATTCCTTCACACCTTTGTCTCAATTTAAAGATGATTTTTTTTTTTTTTGGCCATGCTTTATTTGATAGAGACAGTTTGAAGAGTGACAGGAACATGGAAAGAGAGAGAGATGGGGAATGACATGCAGGAAAGAGCCACAGGTCGGATTCAAACCCTGTGCTACGGCAGCAAGGACTGAGCCTTCACACATGGTTCTACTCAACTGACCTAAACGCTGCCCCTGAAAGTCTTCATTTAAAGGGTCATTTTTGACTGTTTGTTTACCATAAGTAATTCATTTACTAATAATAATGTAATTTACAACTTTATTATCTACGCCTCATTAAAAAGTTGTACCTACATGTAACTTAGTTCAGTGTAAAGTCAGGCTAGTTAGTCCAAAATTCACAAAAATTGAATGACAGGGCTGAGGTGAAGAATGGCAGGTAACAACCAATCAGAGAGCAGTATTGTCTCTGTCCAGAAAAGACTTTGACAAGAGTTTGCACATTCAGCTGCTTTTGCTGCCTGTGCTGCCTGTGAGGAAGTGGAAAATGAACAGTGACATTACAACCTGCTCAAATGCTCACTATGCATTTGACAGGATAGACATAATGTGTGTGTGTGTGTGTGTGTGTGTGTGTGTGTCAGAACTGAGAGGAAGCACAGTGTACTGCTGCAGGGTCTACCTGATGAAGGCTGCTGTGTGCTAACCAGAGGGGAGACCTGACCCCTCACCCTCCCAAAAAACTACACCGTCACACCTTTCCAGCCACAACATCTGTCACATCTGTCAGGTAAACTCAGTCTACATCTGCTACATGCATACACACACACACACACACACACACACACACACAGCCCTGCAAAGTGTGAGCAGAATCCTAACATCCCAGTTGTTCAGTCACACAGAGGAATTAACAGAGGACATTGCACATGAAGACGAATCTGTTTATTATATATACTCATCATGATATCAATATCATCATTAGGCACCTTATATGTATAGACTGGGAGCTGGTCTGCATGCCTGTTGGTTACAAAAACACTGAAATGAAAACATGCTGTCAACAGAAACAGAACTATGGTTTAGTTTGTAGCCGTGTGTTTCGAGTGTGTGTGAAGCGTTGCTTACATATTTGCCTCTACACTTGTTTATACATATGTGAAACCTGTGAGCGGGTTGTGACTGTATACTGCTAATTTGTTGAGAAATAAGTGTGTATATAGTGCAATTACATGAGTGTGTGTTTTAAAAGTCTTGGTTTGTGTGTATTTATACATGTGTGCCAGCATGTGTGAAGGTTCTTGTGCAATAACGTTGTCATGTTGGTTTAGTCTGTCATTGTGTAACAGTGCACTGCGTATCAGTGTCTATGAGTGTGTGCCAAACCTCTTACAGGTACTCAGAGTCTATGGGCTGAGCCAGTTCAGGCAAGTCCTCGGACACCTTGGCACAGTTGCCAGATCTTGAGCTGGTTAAAACTGGATATCAGAGCCAGAAAAATCCAGTGGAAAGTTTCCCCTCATGCCTCTGGAGGAAAATCTATTCCCCTCCCCCTCACACTCTGGAGAGTAACAATAAAGAATCAATATTTTACTGCCTACACCCAGGGTTATTACAGTACTGGAGCCGGGGATATGGATCACTAAAACACACTGCTACATTTGTTATGTAGCGGAGAGACTGCAAGCAAATTTTTAGGTCTTGACCCTGAAGTTTAGACTGTCTGCATGAAATTTGTGAAAATTAATTTCAAAGACACTTTGAGAGAAAAGAAATACAACACTTTCAATAATCCTTTACAGCCACACTGAAGTGCAGAATTGCAATTGAGTTTGAATACAGACACAGTACTTTCTTTACAGAGGCCACAATCAAAAATATGATGAAATTCTATGCAAGTGGTTCATATACTGTGAGATCACAAGAAGTCAGAAGTGTTCTTTTCCCTCCAGATTTCAGGGATGCATGGACCTCGGCTTTGTCAGCCTCTTTTTTGTGCAAATTTGAATTCTCCTGACCAACTTTAGAATTTAACTAAAACTAAAAGAAATAGTTTAACACTTTGGGAAATACACTTATTTTCTCTCTTGACACATCTGTCTGCTGAATTTAAAAACTACAGTCAGGAGCCAGTTAGTTTAGCCTAGCATAAAGACTGGAAACAGCAGGATCCAACTTCCAGAATCTCTAAAACTCTAAAGATGTTAGATCTCATTTATTTGCAATTATTGTACCAGTGTAGAGGTGCTCGTAGGCACATTTTGTTAACTTTGGACAGAGCCGGTCTGTTTAGGCTGAATGTGGCTGTATATTCATTCACATGGATTCTACGGTAGATCATGTTAGTGGCTGAGAGCAGGATGGTAAATACCATCAGCAGTAGTGGTAGATGGCATATTGTTGTCCAAAGTATAGACAGATAAATATATTTGAACTTTTTAGGATCCAACACAACCGTGATAACTCACACAAGAAGACAAGAAGAAGCTAATCATTCATTAATTACATAAAATCATTTACACAAAATCATTTTATTTAATAGATTTTATTCCCTTATAATATCATTAGAATATATATTACACAGTATAATATGTATATATATATATATATGATATCCATTATTTGTAAACAATAAAAAATCACCATAGCAACATAATGTCATGTGTTCCTGCCATTTTGTCTGTCTATTTTCTAATTTCCGTGTCTGACCGCTGTCTAACGTCTTCCCCCTGTTCCATTCTGAAACTAAGCTAAGCTAAGCTAAGCTAAGCCAAGCTAAGTGATGCTACTGGGCTTAATATAAAAGCTGGATCAATTTTTAAATATGTGTATTCCCCAAAATGTCAAACTCAATATCAATCAATCAATCATCGTATTGATGAAACAACACAAGTCATTTCTCCCAGTTCACGTCCTGACACTTTTCCAGTATGAAATCAAGTCGTGGAGAAATTCCAAACTTAACAGAAACTTCAGCCGCCCCTTTCCCAATCCTCCTGTGGCCCTGACAGACATGGACACGGCATCTCCAACCGACCGTGAAATAGCCACTTGTGTTTTAGCCCGAACAACTCCATTCCTATGTGACTGTCACACAAACACACACACGCAGACACACACACACACACACACCCTTCTTGAGGGTTTTGTAATCCTGGAGGACCGACTGTACGTCCTGAAGAACTGATCAATACTATTCAATCTGCTCCGAGGTCTTTGCAGCATTAGGCTACAGCTGCTATCCAAACAATGAATGTCTGGACACAGAGAGACCGTGTACAAATGGAATCCCATTAAAACGCAATGGGAAACGATGACCCCACTTTTTTTTTTTTAAACCCTGCAGCAGATATTTTACGTTCCTCTGATTGACAGCTCCCATCCTGGAGAGGAAAGATGTTGTTACCATGACAACAGCTCATGCTACACCAGCGTGGATACAAGCTTTTGATAGATATCACCCCAGAAATCAGCGGCTGATATTAAGAGGTTGTTATACTGGCTACAGGATTTTCTAATGTATTTACACTCACAGACATGGTGGAGAGGAGGACAGTGGTCCGAGTAACAGCTGTTTTGTTTCATGACAGACACGTGTGCTTTTAAGTGCAGTTAAAATATCTAGATATCAACAGTGAGTGGCCATTTTTCACACTGACAGAGAGTTTCTCATCAGAGATAAATAGAACACAGCGTCTCTTCCTAATAGGCTGACAGACAACATTTCCATGATGAGCTTTTGCACACAGCACATCTCCATCTGCACACTATTTTCAATATATCTCATCTAAAAATAGTTTCAAGCAGTGAGATGGAAAGCAGACAGAGCAATAAAGAGTCGGCGATACAGAGGGAGGAAATGAAAGAGCCTCTTCTTTTGTTATCCATGACGTCTTTCTTCTTTTTCTCTCCTCATTAGTGCTGAAGAATTCAAAGTCAAAGTATCGCTCCCTTCACAAAGGCCTTTTGCTTTTCCTGCTCCTCTTTTTCTCTCTCTCTCAGCCACTCCCTTTCTCTTTGTTTCAGTTTACCTACTGGCACAGTCCCTTTTTGGCCGCTGAGGGAATTTCCTCGTAACGGTTCTTTTTTCTTTCAGGTTATGCTTCATCTCCTTCAGATTGCTTTTTTCGCAACAATGTCATGCACTTCATGGGAACTGACTTAACCAGACCTAATGTGACGCCAGGTTTTGGGTTAATTCCCAGACTAACCGTTGGTTATCACAGTGAAGTTCTCTCAGGCTTAATAAGGAGAGGGCAGAAGAGGATATGGACACTTGTGGGTTTTACAGGATCTATGCACAGAATGAGAGAGAAAGAGCACAAAAACACACAGAGTTGTGTTAGATGTCTCTGACATTTTGCAGTTCAGGGTGTTCAGGGTTCAGGTGTAGAGTAGTGGTCTTGTGGGCAGTCGCCACTACTGGAAGTCTCAGGCTCAGCAGTGCACCACAAAAGTACTCATGGCAGAACACACACATTTATGTGCTACGATGAAGGAGCTAACATGCCACACACAGAGCAAGAGACCGCATTTGAATGAATGAGTGGATTATAGGTGTCACTCTTTAGTGTAAAGGCAGGTAAGTTCCCTAAAAGCAAAATCAGCACACACACACTCAAACTACCGTCCGATCAGAAGGCAATGCTGCAGAGATTATCTTAAATGCTTTTAGGAAACCCAGCCAAGTAAGTGTTGAATTCTGGGTAGATGATGACTACGGGGGGCTTGGCTGTCAGCTGTGGTTCTTGAGAGAGTGAAGCGGTGTCTGGGAGAAGTGTGTAGTCATAGCGTGAGAGATCTGGTAAAGGTTTGGCTGCAAAGGTCAGAGATGACGAGGAGATGGGATGCCTGCAATGGAAACTATTGGTCAGATTCCAGGAAGCTGTGAGGAATTGTTTGGACTGTGAGGAACTGGCAAGTCAGAACTCGTGGGAGCTTCTCAGGAGAGGCTGGGGAGATTTTTTTTCCAGATCTGTCTTTGAAGAAGACGAGGACGGAGAAGTCTGTGGATCACATGTTGGGTGGATCTTTACAAGGCCGTGGATGTTACCAGTTAGTCCTGCTCTGTCAGGCTATGGTGAAGACGGAGTGCACTCCAGAGAGGCTGCAGAAACACACAAAAAAACAGAAGATTGGAACAAAGTTAATGAGAGAAAATGAGAGAAAAGAGGGCTGGGGCAGAGGTGTTTGAAAGAGAGAGAGAAGAATCAGACATGACAGGAAAGTGAAAAATAAGGCGAAACAATGATGACCGTCACAGGACGAGTGGGGAGGGGGCTGCAAAGCAAAACTGAGCGTGACGTAGATGAGAGAAGAAATTAAGAAGTTGAGATCAAACAAGGAAAAAAAAAAAATCAAGAAAGGCCCGAGATAACAAGCACGGGCACAGTGAGGCATAAAAATGGATCAGGGGGATGGAATTAGAAAAATAGAAGAGAGCGAGAGGGGGGGAGATAAGAGAGACAGGATAAAAGAGAGAGAGAGAGGAGGAGAGAGAGGGAGGAGGTCGAATGAAAAGAGAGGAGACATAATTATAAAATGGCACGAGAAAATCAATGCAGTGAGCGTCATTGTGCATGCAGGCGCCACACAAAGGGAGGTGGAGAGCAGCAGTGTGTCCATCAAACACATACACGCCACATGTCAGTGTCACACACGCGCACACACACACACACACACACACACAGAAGCATTTCAAATGCAGAGCGAAGACAAGGAGGATGAGTCAGGCAGATGAAGCGGGGAGAGACAAGTGACATTTAGAGCTCAGCCGGAGCATGTGATGACAGGGCACAAAGATACATGCCAGCCCCGACTCTGACAACAGCTTGTGTGTGTGTGTGTGTGTGTGTGGATGCAGAGCTCAGTGTGAGGAAACTTTTTTAGATGTTTTCGGCTGCAGCTTATGATTCATATTAATAATCTGAAACTTGGGGCTGTAGTATAAAAGTGTAGTCAGTCTGCAGATACACCCTTCGAGCTGTGGAAATGTGAAATTAAAGGTGAAAGCAAGACTTAAACAAAAGAATGTAACTATTAGAAAAATGTACTGAACTAAAACATTTGAAAGTCAAAGAAACATGCCTCCTGCGATTGATAGATTATTACATAGGACATGAGATTGACATTAGATCGCTTGTATGTAGCATGTTGCTGTTGTACCTAGTTTGCATGAACAGTAAACTTACAGCATGAACAGTAAAGTCAGTAAAGTTAGTAAAAGAGTCTTGAGCGGTCAGAAGACTAGAGAGTTGCTATATAAGCACAGTCCATCAACTCTGATGAAGTAATGGTAAACTTTGTGCTTTTGGTCAAAATGAAACCTTTACTGATGGCTGGAGTCCACCGTTCTTTTATTTATCATTATTTTGGGCATTTATGCCTTTATTAGATAGGACAGCTGAAGACAGACAGGAAAGCAGGGAGACAGACAGGGTACAACACCCAGGAAAGGAAGACTGGAACACACCCCACCACACCAGCTACCAGGGCACCCCGTGTCTGGTGCTTGACCCATTCAGCCAACCTGACCTCATCTGTACGTTCACTTTATCCCTCTATAAGACCATCAGCTCACTTCCTCATTTACTTCAGTCATAATTAATAAGGTCACCTGAGGTCTGTACCACTTGACACAAACAAATGTTGTTTTGAGGCATTGTGCACTGTAGTAACTTCAACTGTCAGACACATTTTTCATTTCCAATAAAGTGGAATTGAAATATAAAGTAGATTATAATGGGAATAATGAAGTGCACCAAAGTACGTCACATAAATAAATTCTCCACATTCCACCTTGACACATTCACAGCCACTACAACTCAACCACCTAACATTTGTTATCATTATTGGCAAACCCTGCAAAGCATCAAGCTATTTCTGCATGTAAACACTATGTCAGCCCCCACACACACACACGCGCGCACACACACACACACACACACACACACACACACACACACACACACACACACACTTTGTTAACTGTATTAGTGCCAAGGCTTATCAGTGCAGCGGGACCACACACCACAAAGAGCTGAAATTCATTACAGTCGTAGGAGGGCCTTGACAAGCTGTCAGCATGTTCGAGGATTCCTCAAATCCCCCTCCTCTCTCTGTCATCGGACAATGGTGGGAATACTCAGAGCCTGGATATCTGTTTCCACACACACACACAAGTGCACACACACCTACACACACACACGGGAACGTCTCTGGTCTGGTCGACATCTTAATTTCAAGGATAGTTTGCACACGCAGACGCACACGACTACATTTACACCATCACACCAACACATAAAAGTCTGATCTGAGTCTTAATTTCATGGGTAGTTTACATCGACTCTCGCCATCACACACACACACACACACACACACACACACACACACACACACACACACACATTGCATCTTAATATTAAGGACAGCAGTTATGCTCTTGCTGTTATGGCTGCCACAACAATAGAAAAAACATTTTTGGATGAGCAAAAAGATTACTGTTGTCATAAAACTGTGCAGGACGATAAAAGCAGGGATGCTTTTATGCAACGCGACCTTTATGCAAACATATTTTCCAAGAAAGAAAGAATGAAAGCGTACGATCAGCCTTTAGCCAGCGCTGTTTCAGTCTTCAAGGACAGAAAGGGCAAATTACTCCTGAAAATCTTTTCTTTAACGTAATTACTATAATCTGTCAAACCTAAATTAAACATACCAGTGTGTTAATGCCTCCTTGACATGAATGTAGACTGTGTGTGTGTGTGTGTGTGTGTGTGTGTGTGTGTGTGCCAGTGTCTGACAGAGAATTACAATTTAATGTTTCTGTGGTGTGTAATTGCGTGTGTGTGTGTGAATTAGAGGCAGAGAGCACTCGGTTTGTCTTCAGTTTTTAAACTAACCAATTACAAGGCCCACTCATCACGTTTACGTCCTAAACAAAGGGAGAGTTGATCTATTATTAATGTACTGTTCCGCAGTGTAATTCGCACATGGATTTGGTCTCATACCCATACATTCACACATGAGTGCTTGCACATCACACCCACACCCACAAATAATGCTCCTGCAGCCTGCAGTAGCTCAGTCTCTTGTGCCACCGGGTACGACTGATGAATGTGATTTGCCAGTATTAACAGATGAGCAGTTTTTCAGAGACAGGTAGTAAAACGTCTGGATCATCATCTCTCTCTCTCTCTCTCTCTCTCTCTCCCTGTCATGCTTCACTCCTGTCCTCATATCTCTTTCTCTCGCTCTTTCTTCCCGTGGCTCTCACACATGCATTCGTAATCAGACCTGTCTTTCTTGTTTAATCTGAGCACATCTCAGCGTGCAGCCGCATCTGCCTCCTCTCTGCTGTGGGCCGTGCCTCGTAGTGAAAAAACGTGCACAGAGCCGTGTGTTAGCGCTGATTCTGTCCATCCTGCTTTGAAGTGTCTATTCTATAGGCTCGATCCTGGCTTTACCTGGCGGGGTTTCCCTGACAGATAAGCTGCTGGAAACCTTGAGTTGTGATTTTTAAGGATGGAAAGCTGGCAGGATTTTCTTACTGTCAACAAATGGCATGAAAAAAACCCCAAACCAACATGCTAGTGGCAGTGCTGCTTATGTTGCCAAAGCCTCAGACTCAGATGTTGTGTCTCAATTTGCATCCTTCCATACTCACACTTACTATATGACTACATAAGTGCATTCGCACTGTCAGTTATGGCAAAAGTCAGTGTACTGTGAGTACCCGGATGGTGCAGCGGTAAAATTGGTATATTTGTCTCTCTCTGAAGGTCATGACAGTCACTGAAGGTAAAAGCAGTGCATTCAGACATGCATCAGCTGGATGGCAAAAACGCAGGTTTTTCATTCATTTCAGTAGGGTGGTCTGTTTTGGCAGCAGTGACCTGTGATGGAGGTTGTGCCGGATCCACTGAGCTTTGGTCCAGAGACATGGACAGTGAATAAAACTTAGTGAGTGCTGGCCTTCATAATCAGCAAAGTAAAAAGGTATTTCCTGTTTGTTTCACAGTGGTTACATTAAACACACATAGAGACACCCCCAGCAGCCCCCTCTCACTCCCCTCACCCCCACACACTGCCGGACAACCCTGCTGTGATTTGCTGCAGCCCCCGATTCTTTCACTCTTGTATAAATACCATAAACACTGCTGTAGTCCGGACTATGATGATTTACCAACAGACCATAATGAAGAACACCACTCCACGCTAATAAGGTTGCTTAATAAGGATGCTTGTTATTCATTTACATATTGATTTATGCTAAGTTTACCGTCCATCCAGCAGAAGGTTTATTTGCTGAAACTGAAGGTCACTGAGTCGGGTCATGTTACATCTGCTACAGATTAAAATTGTTCTATATGCAAGAGAAAGTTCAGATAGTTTGGAGAGGTCATGAGTTGTGTAGGAAGGTTTTCCTTGCCTTGAACTTGCTCATGGTTGGGATTGTTGGGTAAATATAAAGAGTACAGTCTAGACCTGACAGTATGGAAAGTGTCATAACTTCTGTGCTTCTTCTATATAAATAAAACTGAATTGATACATATATGCAGACATGCGCATATACGTTCAGATATATATTTATATGAAAGGAGTTTGGAGCCTCTGTGGTGCTCAGATAAGGTTTAAAAAGCCTCGTCTCTCAGCGTGTGTTCAAAATAGGTCATCTTACTCTGCGACTACAAGCGAGCACGCCTGCTTCTTTTCCTGCCCTGATTTCCACAACATAAACAACTGACGAGAAGTTTTACCCCCTCTCCCCCTCTCTCTCCATCTATCTCTTTAAAGCAGGGCTGCTCATCAGCGTAACCCAGTGAGGTTAAGTAAATAAGTCTATTTTATGCAGAGCAGGAGACAGAGGAACGGTACTTCTCAAAGAGCTTGTATTTCCGTATTCTAACTTGTGTCAGGTTGGATTTGTTTGCTACTGTGCCTTTTCCAGCGCCACCTTCCACCGCCACCACATATACATTGACACACATTTTCCACGCACACACACACACCCTCACACACACACACCCTCACACACACCCACGCACGCACACACACACACACACACACACACACACACACACACTTTGCCTCCATGCTTCAGCTTCCTTTAGTTGCTCAGTGGGAGACTGTCAAACTGAGCTCAGTACCATTTCTTTAGTGTGCTGCTCTATCATGCAGGATATCTCTCCTGACACAGAGCTGTCATGGCCTTCGGGGCTTAAAGATGGCAATGCAAAGGAGCAAAAAAGTGGAACAGTAAAAAACAGGCCCCTCATTTATTGTAGCACATGTTTGCTGATGTCTGCACGCATCTATATTTGTGTGCACGTCTTTGTGGTCAGATGTGTGGAGATGTTTGTAGATGTGGCCCTTGGATGACTCATGATGGGGCATGCACAAAGCACAATAGCACAATACCTGAGTTTTTCTGATGGCATTACTAGTCCGATTCATCCAAGGCTTTAGCAACAGTTAGTTGACTGTTTTTTGGTTAGAGTTAGTTCAGTCAAGAGAGACTATTCTTAGAGCTTTAACAGTTTCTGTTGACTGAATACAGCAACACTGAACAATCGCTTACATGTTGCAGAAATATTAATCTCCAACCTTGAACAAGTTTTGAAAATAGGTCAACCTTTGGGTAAATGTGCTTATTTGTTTTGTTGCCAAGAATTACTATCGATACCACACTTTTTGGGTTTTGTGGAGTTTAAACAAGTAAGATATTATGTGTTAAAAGTGAATTATGTTACAGTATCTTTGGACAGAGCTGATTCCATCTGTTTACATCTGTTGACATCTATATTTTTACTTTCTTTTTATTGAATGACGATGTACATCGTCCTGGGTTACCTGTTGTAGCGGGGGTAAACCTTAATTTGTGACACACAGGGATGCATGTGGTCCAAACTTTGTGTTGGTAAGCTGTGTAATGATGCTCTCCATCTCTCGGTTAAGATAGCAAGTTTAAAAGTTTATTCTGTCATAAACTTCATGTAAAAAAAACATTTGTTTTAGTTGATAAAAAAAACAGCTGGTTTTATCTGTTAAATTCGACAGAGCTTTGCCCTCATTTGCATATTTTCTGACCTGCTGAAGGGAACTGTCGACCCGTGTGTGTGTGCTTACTGTGTCTCTCACTGTTTCATAGGTGTGTAACAGTGTTAAAATATTGAATGATATTGTTATTTTCTTATTTAACTTTTAGAAAAGATTTGCATTGAAGTAGTAGCTGCTCCTTTGCGAGTGATATTCTGTCACATCCTAGGAACCATTCTGCAGCCACAACAGGCGGCTGACTGTAGGTTTGCTACACGGATATTAAAGCGTGGTATTGATCCTCTCATCTAATTCTTGTGAAGAAACCAAATAAACAAAATGATTTTTCAAGTGATTCCATCACAGATTTGCCATACTGCTTCTTCAGTATCCATCCTTTCATATGTGTAGTTATATTAAGGCACTGCAGGCTCTGATGCAGTACTTTGATTGATCAGGTATTCAATCTTCTCAACACAATCCACAAGTAAAACTTCTACTACTGACTGCTACTGAACCATCTCAGTGACAACAGAGCAGACTGCATTCACCGTTTAAGGCCACGCGATGTGGTTTTTCAACAGTGTATGCTCCTGAGTCTGACACATTGGACCTATAAGTCACTAAAGTCCATGTAAAGTCAGTTTTCAGTCCAGGATTTTGTGGGCGGTTCTTAAAGGGTGGCTCGATGACACGCTGAGGCCACCCTGAGCACAGAGACAGAGATAAATTCATCTCACTCAGAGTGTTTCAAAGTTAGCCACGTCATTTTCTGAACTCATCTGACACGTTTCAGTCACTTCAAAATGGCTGCTTGACTCCTCGACAAGTGGGTGTGGCTTCAGCACATTCAGAGGACATGCCTCGACAGTCCTGGATTTTTACCTGATTTTGACACCTAATTTCATAAACTTGTCTATTTTTAATGATTCAAATTTGGCTGGGTGGATAATAACACTTTCTTCTTTGGTCTGAAGAGCTCAGAATTCATATTTACTCTTATTTAAAACAAATCAAATCAAATCAAATTTTATTTGTATAGCCCAAAGTCACAAAACACATTTAGCCTCAGAGGGCTTTACAATCTGTACAGGGAGTGACACCCTCTGTCCTTAGACCCTCGGTTCGAGTGAGGAAAAACTTGCCCACAAAAAACCCTTTAACAGGGAAAAAATGTGGAAGAAAGCTCAGGAAGAGCCACAGAGGAGGGATCCCTCTCCCAGGACGGACAGACGTGCAATGGATGTCACATGTACAGAACAATCAACATTTACTGACTTTATTGTGAACATTTAAATCATGTTGAAGCTTTCCTTGTGAGAATTTGCAAAAACATTTTCTCTCTTTGGACTGTTAGTCAGGCAAAGGACATTTAAAGACATCACTCCGGAGGGTGATGGATTTTGGATTTTATTGGATAATTAATGAATCAAGAATCGAATCAGCAGATTAACCAATCATGATAATTACTAGTTGTAGCTGTAGATAGGATTACATAAATCATGATGCTTGAGCTTTTAGGTTTCACCTTCGAGTTGCGGTTTGTTTTTGTTTTTTTCAAGTGTGCTGCATATTAGAGCCATTGTGTGGAGGACAGAGGTAAAGACATGTGGACACGGTGAGTGAGAGAACTATGAACTCCCCATAGCTCTCAGGTTCCTGCTGACACTGATAAATACCTGAGGAATGGGACACACTCGAGAGCCCGGCTACGCCGTCATTAACCTTGTGAAACCTCAGCCTGCGCTGGTGATTAACGACATCCCATTATGTGCTATTAAACAGCAGCAGAGGAGGGTCTCCTCTCCCATACCAAAACAGCACAACACTGCCAGGGAACTACGGCTTCTTTCAGAAACTTTCCCCGGGCCTGACAACATTCTCCCTCAGGAGCAGGGTAAAAATCAGCCCTTAACATTAAACATCCACTAAGAAAGATTTGTTTGTAAGTTTCAGAATGGTCCACTGTGGCCTAATATCCTCTGACTGCTGCTTCTTTGCGTGCCACTTACATGATTCCCCTCCCTGTCTTGTTCAAAGGTCTGTTATTGTTTATTACAATAGAACTTGGTGGAGTCCCCATAGAGGGCTCAGCGATAAGCAAAATACTCTGACACAGAAAGGAGGCTTTTACCATATGAAAGGCGAGGGAGAGAAAAGAATGAGAAAAACCAAGAGGAGAACGGGAAATGGGATAAAGCAAGAAAATATAGAGGTGCTGGGACCGGGTGGAGATGTAGGGAGTGGAGGATGTGTGTGTGTGTGTGTGAGAAAAAGAGAGAGAGGGACTAGGGTGGATGGGAGGGGAAGATAAAGGCAGAGCTGTATTCCCTGATGTGGCTGCTGTGTGTCGGCTCTTCGCAGCTCCTGCTCTGAGGATTACTGCATTTACACTTCAGCTTAAAAATAGCCCCCGTGATAATTTATTTAGCTGGAGCACGCCATCCGGCATTGTGTTCTCAGAGAATAGTTTTTTTTTTTTTTCCCTGTCTAAGTTGGTATGAGATTCTTCCTCTCTCTCACTTTTCTCTACCACTTCATATCTCTTTCTCTTAATCTCCCAAAGAAACTCGCCTACTCTCTCAAAAGACTCACAAATAAACAAGAGGCTGTTTTTACCTGCTGCTTTTATTCATGTCATAATCTTATGTGTGCTGCTAAACTGGCTACATGAACCTCTGATGATGATATTCTGCACTCTAAAGTTGTTCAAATATTCTTGTCTCTTTAAGGATTAAGCATAAGTTCTACAGAGATGGCACAAAGATGCATAAAACTCGTGAACCTGTTTGCTTTCAAGGTTCTGTCAATATAAATGTGAAACTGGGCCTTTCACCCACAGTTAACTATATTTCGGTGATGGTATGCACAGATTACTTTTCTTGAACGATTTCAAGCCACAAATGTGAACATGATCATAATCATCTGTTTGCTTATCAACACCTCCCTCTGCTCCACCGGTCTTGAGACTTGTCAATAGGAAGAAAGGTGAAGATGAAACACACTTTCACACATCAAACAGCTGTCATTACACATCACTGTGGTTATTTTAGCTCCTGTTTTAACCTGACTTCATTGCACGTACCTGTAAACCACATGAACCACATCATACTCATCATCATCGTCTGCTGCCAGAATAGTTTGCGGCACAAAACAGACTTGAAGTGTTTTATGTCTAGAAATATAATGAAATACCATATGCACAAAGTAATAAACTCATGTTTCCATTGTGAATACATAGAATATATTAAACTGATTCCTGAATACACTCTCAATCGGCAAATTACAGACGGGTAATTGAAAATGAAAGTAGTATCTCATCTTGACTAGTTCCATCATCAAGTATTGTTATTACTCTTCATTCTATCTGTTTATTTTATTTAGATTTGACTTCCGTGCCTGTTATTATATAAAACCTCCAACACTGCACTGTAAGGATGTAAGTATAATGTATGTGATTTCTTTTTAATGGTAACATATAATCATAGACAATCATTCATACAAACATTTACAGTATGTTTAATTAAAAATCATATGAATAGTATTAAGAACAGAAAACTATAATATAATAATGTGATCTAAAATAATTATGCTTATTATGGAAATAATGTGAGTAAATCAAAGTAAGAAAAGGGTCATCTGCATGTGTTAGTGATTTATACAATGCCTGCTGCTTGCTGTAGAAGATGTATACGTGCACTCTTTCTCTATACATCTCTGTTTATGTGTGGATAATGGGGTGTGCATGCTTTTTGTGTAATTCAACATTCAGACATTTGGTACCTGTTTCAGTATCACTGTTTATATTTAACCTGCTTATTCCAACCACGTTATCTCACATTTAGATTTGTAGTAACTCTGAGATTCTCAACGCAGTAAATCCCCCAACACGAGTGAAATTAGCGTCACCACAACACTCCTGATGGATGAGCTCCTAAGCCAATGATATAGCGCTCGAGTGAAGAAAGCAAGTCTATTACCACAGTGTTTTCATTCAATCGCCCTTGCGATATGCTCGTTGAGTGTACTTTGAGCATACTTGAAGGAAACGATCCCCCTCGGCTCGCTCAGCTGATACGGTGGCCTATCAAGACTGGAACAGGGGCATGTTCAAAGTCAACAGCACTTAAACATAAGATATGGAAGGCCTTTCATAGAGCAGAGACAAAAAGGCCCGGATGCTATTTTGGAACTGAGTGCTTCAGTAGCTGAGGTTAAAGGGGACCATCAGTCTTTGTGGCGCAGCGAATCTCATTTTCCGCAGAAATGTGATGACTCGACAGCGGGGAGGACAGTGATGTAGACGGCGGGTGCTGGGGTGTGGGGCTCACAATAAAGAAGGGATTGCAATGTATTCTACTCAGCGTTTTTCCCCTTTTCTGTCTCACTTTCTACATCTCTCGCAACTGCAACCCTGAGAGCCGTTGCTGAATAATGATGACCTCACATGGCGCCATGGCTCACAAACACTGACAACTCTTATTTCCCTTTGTGAGTGTAGTAATGGGATCTTATTTCTCTCTATCAGGTTTCTGCTCTCCTGCCAACTGTGAGCAGGTCTGTGTTGAGAGGACCGCACTGCATGTTGCCTTCTGTCCAAACTGGAATTCATTCATCAAAAAGTTTCAGTGCAGTGAGAAACTGAAGAAAGCCACTGTGTCATTTGTTAGGCCTAACAAAGTTATGAATTCTTTGAACGTAAATCTAAAATGGACTGTTTGCTAAGCACTGCCTCCCCCTTAGTTACTGTTGCTAAGCTTTCCATGGCACAGTTTCAGTGATATCTGTAGCAGATTAAACACCTGAAATTCTTGACAAAGGCAGGCTTCTCATTTCTGGTCAGCAGCATCGATTTTGCCAGCTCAAACCACAACAGTCACTGATTCATCAGCTGGAGCTATCTGGCTAATCAAGTTATCATCAGCGTCATCAGTTGGTTGATTTATGTCCGACTTTAAAGTCTCCAGCTTATTTTTTGAAAAGGAGAATCTTTTGAAGTGCACATGATGGATACGGAAGCTAAAGCTGCTATTGTCCAGTCAGATCCTCATCCATGAAGAAGACATGTAGCCTAAATCATTTATATACTCTTTTACTGCAGTGTGAGCTTTTAACACAAGTATTATGAGTATGTTATGACAAGTAAATTATTATTTCATTCTAACCCCGAAAATCCACCGGACACGTCTCTGTCACATTGCTGCAGCGCTGTGACACTGTTTTGGTTTGTCCTGCACGTGACTTCAAACCTCACCAGGAGTGTTTCAGAAGCGTTTAGCCACCTTTTCTTGCTCAGATTTGGTCATTTTCCTGGTTTATGTGCTTCTAAATATGCTTCTACATGTGTAAGTATGCTACGTAGTTATTCTGTTTTTACGACTGGCAGTTTACATGGTGTATTTTATTTTGAAAATCCACCGGATACTCTATGCTTTTTCTGTGTCTGGCTTTCCATCCGCTCGAGGTGGTGTGTGTAAACTGACGTGGGCTTCTCACGGCATCTGTCAAAAATAGAACAGTATTTCATGCGGAGCCGAGTGGAGGCCAGCTTCTGGGATGCTTCTGAACTGGACTACGGCAGAGCTGGGGGGTTTTGATACATTGACAGTCACGTATCACTTTGGTGACCACAACATGGCACGTCTGTGTCTGGTGAAATTTGGGGGTAGCGTCTCCCTGTGTTCCTGCTCAGTTTAGACACTTCCTTGGATTGTTTGCCAGCATCCAAACTTCAGCAAATCCAATAAAGAGGACGGAGCAGCTAATGGTGCCGTAAACTCTGACAGCATTCAGGACCAGCTTTCACCACTGACAGTATAAAGAATGGACGCAGTACCCGTGAAGTTAGCCACTGGTTTCTGTAGAGCCATTTTTAATTTTGGCCTTTTCAAGCTTTATTTTGATAGAGACAGCTGAAGAGTGACAGGAAATGCATCAAAATATGCAGTGCACGCCACTGCCATATTGGTAGTCCTGCATTGTTTGCCTCCTGGCTAAAGGCAAAGGCGTGGATTGGTGGACCTGAGGAAGCTGAATGAAGCCTGGTTGCTCAAACAAGCCATCTGTAATGGCACCCACCTGTCAATCAAAGCCTCCATGCTCTTAATCCTGCATAACTTTAAGCCTTAATATAATCTGAACAGGGGAGCTGTATATAAATTCACCCCCAGTACAGTTGTCATGAACGGGGAAATTAGCTACAGAGACCAAAACAATTTTTTGTTCCAGGCTGTAAACATGTTTATTTCTGCTGTGAAGTTGGAGATTTTAACATGGGGACTTATGGAGACTGACTCATGTCTGTAGCCGGTCTCAAGTGGACATTTGAGGAACTGCAGTTATTGGCACTTCTTCTGTGTGAGCTCTGAATGGGTCCTTTTTAACATAACCTGTAAGCACTGCAGCTAAATGCACAGGTTAATCTATTCTTTACACTTCATACTTTGGAAGGAAATGTCCCTTTGAACCTTTTACCTGCACGGCACTTCAGCATGTGGACAAATCCAAAGCTTACTGGCCATGTCTAGTTACAGTTGCCAGGCTATGAATGGACAATTTTGGTGGAGTATCCTCCAGGTCCGGTCAGATCACTTGTACTAGCCATCAAGGACGATTTTTTCAAAGCTTTACGAGTTGGAGAACAAGGAGGGCTATTAATAAGAGTCATTGCCTTGACAAATGAATGACTTTTTTTAAAATCATTATGCTGATGGGAACTTACTGTGTACTATAGTCTGAAAACAGACTTCTCCGGGTTGTTTTGCAGCGACAGCAAAAAGAACTGGCTGGAAAAATCACTTACTGCAAATTGAAAATGTATTTTGTACTTTAACCATCTTTATTTAATATGATTGCAAACCTTTACAGTGGCAAGCACTGTGTCACTTTTATAAAACAATGAAATGAAATTATCATAAGCAAACTGCTGAGAAAGAAAACCCAAGACATTTTCTTTGTGTTTTCCTCAATTTCAATTTAATCTGACTCACGCATCCGTTCTGTCCCTGAAGGCACCATTGCCACTGATGGCATCATTATCCTCTTTCACATGGAGACAAGTTGAAGAAGCAGCTTTCAGCATTTGTATGCCGTTGCCAAAGGTAAGGTACTGAAAATATATATCCTCTTCTCAATCTAACCTGTGTTAGAGATGCATTAAGGAGGTGATGAAGCCCTCACAGTTCTCTTTGGGGAGACACTGTGTATAGTCACATGATAAACTTGGGTGGAAGTGCAAAGCCTTCCTCTCAGCGACATAACCAATCACCATGAAATGAAAATCTCATTTTCCTCTACTGAAAACTTTTGGAAACGCTTTAATTCCCCTTGAGTGGCTCTGGGATTTCAAGTTTAAACTAATTTGCTTGTCTGGTAATTAAATAAGAAGTCAGTTCAACAAACAATTGGTTTTGCTGGTGCATGCAAGCTTGTAGCACTTCTTCAAGTGGCAGTGAGTGTGATTCTGAGTGTGGAAGTGCTCCTGTGTATGCATACAGTATGTGTATGTGTTCGGGCACACTTCTCTGTGTTTGTCGCGTGGGCGTTGTGAGAAGGATCGCCTTCTTCGAGATTGACTGCAAATGTTTTCTCCTTTTGTGGGAATCAAAAAAGCTGAAATGTAGGCACACTTTAACACTTTGTAGTCCATTTTATTACATGACTCCGAGACATCTCTTACATAAAGTAGGAATAATGCAGAAACATATTCATAATTGCAACAGTGAAGCTTTGAGCTCCTGAAGACGTGCCTAAATCTGTTGAACACCACTCAGTTTGGAAATTCACATTATTTACAAGCAAGTCAGACACATCTTACGAAGCGCAGGATCTGAATCTGCAGTGTCATCATGCAGACAGTCTTGACTTGCTCTCTAAATTTGTGAATATATTAAAGTTGCAGGAAGGAAGTTCACTTTTTTCTTGACATGCAGGTACATTTGATAATATGAAACAGATAAAACTCAATGGATGTCAAATCTCAAAATATTTGGAGTTTATGGAAAGTTCCCTGCCTTGGATAGAATTACTGTCTGTGGTGTTTAATGCTTTCTGTTGGTTTTTCTGTGAAACTATTGTGGAAAAGTACATTTTAGCGTAGCCACCCTCAAACCGCCTTATCTACCTCTGCTTTGGCTTTTTCATAGATTCCCCACAATGCATTTGAACAAGCCCCCAGAGGAACAGGAGCGGACTTGTTGCATTCAATTTGTGTGGGAGGAGAGTGCAATACAGATAATGATAGCAACAGCATAGTAACTACAATGGAGTGAGTATCTCCAGGCAAAAAGAGGGGAGCATTATTTCCCCACTCAGACATGATGTGTGGCTGCAGTGCCACAAGACATCATGTCTGTTGTCGGTGGGGAAATTACTTATCTGTTCTCTCATGTAGAGTTCCCCGTGTACGATTGTTGAACATCAGCACAAAACGCTGAGTCTACAAAAATGTTTTTGGCCTTCAAGCTGCACTGATCAATAATATGAACAATGAAAAATGACTGCGTGCAGTGTGAAAGGGGCCGTTTGCAGTGACAAACTCGCAGACTTTGCAGCTTCCTTCAGCCTGGAGGAGAATTTTAGTCTTTCAGCTTCACAGTTTTTGCTTCATTCTCACTGCTGCTCATCAGTGTCATTAACAAACCAGCCAAGGTAGCACAAAAACCCCACTGTAGACTTTCTGTCTAGTATCAAAGGCAGATAAATGTTTACAGAGGAAGAAGGAAGTTCTGCGGGGCTCTGATGACTGACAGAAGCTCTTCACTTAGGCAGAAATCCAGAAAATGTTTCTATCAAGCAAAGTGGTGCAGATAACCATGGAGAAAATGAAGGCATATGTGGCTTATATGATTAGGTATGCCTGAAAGTCACCCTGAATGATGAGGTTGTTTTTCTGCCATTTCCTAAAAATCCTTACATTTACAAAATACATATTTTTTGATGTGGTAAAAATAGTTGTAATGTTAAAGTAATGTTCAAACTGAGATTTATATTTGTGTGTCAAATACTTGTTTTTATCTTTACTTGGTTTTCTTTCTTTTTTTCTTCATAGAAATGATTTAAATTATCAAAATATAAAGTTGGTTCTGCTACATTTCTTAATTTAATTTGTTTATTGGCATTCTTTTGCATTTTTTTGATATTTTCTCCCACTTAATATGAATCATTCATTGTCATTATGTCTTGTAGACATACTGTGAAATATATATACTTGTATTGTATTGTGACCAGTGATGACATGTATAGCCGCATGTCGTCATTTCACCGCTGGTTGTCGAGGTGGTGTCCAGCAAACGATGTGGGCTTCATTGACAATTGGACACCTTTCTGGGGAAAACCTGGTCTGATTAGGAGAGACGGCATACATCCCACTTTGGATGGAGCAGCTCTCATATCTAGAAATATGGACCAATTTATTAAACGACCGAAACCGTGACAACCCAGAGTTGAGACCAGGAAGCAGAGCTGCAGTCTTACACGCTTCTCTGCACCTCCATTAGAGCAGTTGCCCACCCAGTACTTTAGTATAGAGACTGTGTCTGTCCCCCGTCCACCTACATTGTTTAAAGATAAAAGAAACAGAGGAGGAGTTCATCATAAAAACTTAATAAAAATTAAATCAACATCTCCACCAGTACAAAACAAGAGCATTAAATGTGGACTCTTGAATATCAGGTCCTTGTCCTCTAAAGCTCTTTTAGTCAATGAATTAATATCTGATTATGATATTGATTTATTTTGTCTCACTGAAACCTGGCTGCAGGAGGGTCAATATGTTAGCTTAAATGAATCCACTCCTCCCAGTCATTGTAACACTCATATTCCTCGAAGTAATGGTCGAGGTGGCGGAGTTGGAGCCATATTTGACTCAAGTCTATTAATAAATCCTAAACCTAAACTAAATTCTAATTCATTTGAAAGTCTTGTTCTTAGCCTCACTCACCCAACATGGAAAACAGTACAGCCAATCCTATTTGTTATAATATATCGCGCTCCTGGCCCTTACTCTGAATTTTTATCTGAATTTGCAGAATTTGCATCAGGCTTGATCCTTAAAACAGATAAAGTAATCATTGTAGGTGACTTTAATATTCATGTGGACAACCACAATGACAGTCTTAGTACTGCATTTATCTCTTTATTAGATTCAACTGGCTTCTGTCAGATTGTAAATAAACCAACTCATCGTCTGAACCACACCCTTGATCTCGTTCTCTCATATGGCATTGAACTTGATCATCTCATAGTCTATCCACAGAATCCTCTTCTTTCTGACCATTTTTTAAATAACCTTCGAGTTCATATTACTGGACTATAAGCCTTTTTGTAGAAACTCTTACAGCAGATGTTTATCTGACAGTGCTGTTGCAAAATTCAAGGAAGTGATTCCTTCAGTACTGAACTCAATGCCATGTCTCAATGTAGCAGAGAACTTGTCTGCTCCCATGGGCCCCTCACAAATAGATCATATTGTTGAGAGCACTACAGGCTCATTACAGACAGCACTTGACTCTATTGCACCTCTGAAAAAGAAGAATATTAAACAGAGGAGGTTAGCTCCATGGTATAGCCAGCAGACTCGCAAATTAAAGCAAGTGGCACGTAATTCTGAACGCAAATGGCGTGCCACTAAACTGGAAGAATCTCGCTAAGTCCGGCAAGATAATCTTAAAACCTATAGGAAGGCTCTCCGTAATGCCAGAACAGCTTATTACTCTTCTTTAATAGAGGAAAACAAGAACAACCCCAGGTTTCTCTTCAGCACTGTAGCCAGGCTAACAGAGAACCACAGCTCTATTGACCCATCTACTCCTCTGGGTCTAACTAGTAATGACTTCATGAGCTTCTTTAATGATAAAATTAGGACCATTAGAGACAAAATACATCATGCCTTGCCTTCAACAGGCACTGATCTGCATTCTGATACAGCAAGTTTGGAAACAGCTGCAAAACCTGATACATACTTAGACTGATTCTCTCCCATTGACCTTCATCAAATAACTTCAATAATTTCTTCATCTAAGTCGTCAACCTGTCTCCTAGACCCCATCCCAACCAGGCTGCTCAAGGATGTTTTACCTTTAGTTAGCCCTTCTTTACTGGATATGATTAACCTGTCTTTATTATCAGGATATGTACCACAGTCCTTTAAAGTAGCTGTAATTAAACCTCTTCTTAAAAAGCCCACTCTAGATCCAGAGGTTTTGGCTAACTATAGACCGATATCAAACCTTCCCTTTC
Source organism: Nibea coibor (assembly GCA_023373845.1). NCBI lineage: Eukaryota > Metazoa > Chordata > Actinopteri > Sciaenidae > Nibea > Nibea coibor. The sequence continues at coordinate 1,731,049 of CM041735.1, read as the reverse complement.
TTTCTAAGTTACTCGAGAAGGCTGTAGCTAATCAGCTGTGTGAATTTCTTCACAAGAACAGTTTATTTGAGGATTTTCAGTCAGGATTTAGAGTGCATCATAGAACAGAGACCGCACTAGTCAAAGTCACAAACGATCTCCTAATGGCATCAGACAAAGGACTCATCTCTGTACTCGTTCTGTTAGATCTTAGTGCTGCATTTGACACCATAGACCATCAAATTCTTTTACAGAGACTGGAACATCAGATTGGCATCAAAGGAACCGCCCTAAGCTGGTTTAGGTCGTATTTCTTAGATCGATCTCAGTTTGTTCACGTCAATGATGAATCCTCCATACATACCAAAGTCTGTCATGGAGTCCCACAAGGTTCTGTACTAGGACCACTTCTATTCAGTCTATATATGCTTCCTCTAGGGAACATTATTAGGAATCACTCCATTAATTTTCATTGTTATGCGGACGACACCCAATTATATTTATCGATCAAGCCTGATGAAACCAATCATTTAGCCAAACTGCAAGCGTGCCTTAGGGATATAAAAAGTTGGATGACCTATAACTTTCTGATGTTGAACTCAGATAAAACTGAAGTTCTTGTAATTGGACCCAAACACCTCAGAAACTCTCTTTCCGGAGACTTGGCCACCTTAGACGGGACCACCCTGGCCTCCAGCTCCTCTGTAAAGAACCTTGGAGTTATTTTTGATCAGGATCTCTCCTTTAATGCCCACATAAAACAAATTTCAAAGACTGCATTCTTCCACTTACGTAACATTACCAAAATCAGACGCATCCTGTCCCAAGCGGATGCAGAAAAACTAGTCCATGCATTTGTTACTTCTAGGCTGGACTACTGTAACTCTCTATTATCAGGCTGCCCCAATAAGTCTCTTAGGACTTTGCAGCTAATTCAGAATGCTGCTGCACGTGTTCTGACAGGAACCAAGATCAGAGATCACATCTCACCCATTTTGGCTTCCTTACATTGGCTACCTGTTAAATCTAGAATAGAATTTAAAATCCTTCTCCTTACATACAAAGCTCTTCATGGCCAGGCACCATCATATTTAAAAGAGCTCATAGTTCCCTACTACCCCTCTAGGCCACTGCGCTCTCAGAATGCTGGGTTCCTTGTGGTTCCCATAGTTTCCAAAAGTAGACTGGGAGCCAGAGCTTTCAGCTATCAAGCTCCTCTTCTGTGGAACAAACTACCTTTCTGGGTTCGGGAGGCAGACACGGTCACCACATTCAAGACTAGACTTAAGACTTTCCTTTTTGATAGCGCTTATAGTTAGGGCTGGCTCAGGCCTTCCCTTAGTTATGCTGCCATAGGACTAGATTACCGGGGGACCCCCCCCCCTTTACTAACTAAACTTCTTCCCCGGAGTTTCTGTGCTTTCTCGTCCAGCAGGTTCTCATGGATCGTGGCTGCCGCCGTGGTCTGCTGCTGACGTCCACCATATTTAGCATTACATGCCATATATAGTCATTATTGCTACCATCCCCACTACAGCTTTGTTGGTTAATGACTTATTGCTGCTGTGCATCTGTGTTCCACTGCTACTGCAATCACCTTACCATTTATTGTAAATCATTTGTAATTGTACAATATGTTTGTGTTGATTGTTCTGTACATGTGACATCCATTGCACGTCTGTCCGTCCTGGAAGAGGGATCCCTCCTCTGTGGCTCTTCCTGAGCTTTCTTCCACATTTTTTCCCTGTTAAAGGTTTTTTTGTGGGCAAGTTTTTCCTCACTGGAACCGAGGGTCTAAGGACAGAGGGTGTCACTCCCTGTACAGATTGTAAAGCCCTCTGAGGCAAAATGTGTTTTGTGACTTTGGACTATACAAATAAAATTTGATTTGATTTGATTTGATTTGTTATTATTTTTGCATCTTGTATACATCATATTATATATAGACCTCGTGTTCTGTGCAGAAGGCCACTGAAGGTACAGGCTGCTATATAATCCAGATTGATTAAGTGTTGGTCACCCTGGTGAAGACCTAGAATCGATATGCGTTGATTTGTTTTATTGCCTATGCTCGAAGAACTAATTTATTATATCACTGCACCTGTAATCTGCACCACATTGATTTCCAGGATCTCTGTTCTTAGCAGGCAGGCGAAGCCAGTAAGTGGTGAACATAGAATACATGATAGCAGCTAAAGAATCAGATATGTCTGTCAGGAGTTGGTAGACACCAAAATCAGAGCTAAAAGGAGAGTCATTCATGATACAGCAACACAGCTCACATTGAACACTGATGTTGCTTTGGTTGCTTGATGTGTGAAAAGACAGCTGTTTGCATCATTGTTATTTTTTTTTTGTTTTTTATTATGAACCTAAATGACCAAAAAATGAATTAAACCAGACTTCCATAGGCTAGATATTTCTTATTTTTTCTAAAGGATCCGAATTTCTCATTAAAAGAAACTGTAATTTCAACTAAATTAGTCAAATATTGTTTTATTTGGTTACTATCTGCCATATTGTGACATATTGATATGTGCAAGCTGCCCTTATTTAAAATTTCAACTAAATGACCCTGTGCTACAGTATATAACACATTTTTCTTCTAAATATTATTCTGAAGTTAGAACAGCCTGACTGGACTGTATGAGACCATTAAATCAGGGGAAAAAAAATAAAAAAAAGGTGGCAAACAATTCAAGCCTTCAGCAAATCTTCAATGTTTTAATATTTTATTTCTGTAATATCTGGCAAAAAAATCTACTGCACAATCCAATTCTAACTCTGCAGTCCTCAATGGAGTACAGACTTAGCTTTCATACAGTGTGAGGCAGCGTTCAGGCTTCATGTGCTGACACTGAAAATCTTCCTTCCAGTCCCTCAGACCCTCGACGCTTCAAATGAAATCACCTGAAGTGATCGTGTATTCTGTGCGCGCTCGCCTGCCCCTGCTGACTCTGTAGCATTAAACGTGTATTTACCAGCTGGGGGTCTGAATACATGACGAGGCTCCTGGATTCCCAGCAGGACCGTACCTGCCACTGCTGCACCACATCGCCCTTGAGCTAGACACCTTAACCTTAGCACAGCACACAGTTGACTACCCATCGCATCAAGCCGCCTGTGTGTGAATGGATATAGTGTTAGTGTCAGGGTGTGTAGGTCCCAGTGGATACAAAGGGGGCATCTGCAGAAAATGGATGAGCCATATGATGAATATTAAACATCATATGTGCTGTAGATGTGTGGAGAGACTCTGAAGATTGTAGTCAAGTATTACCTAGGGGGAATCTATACATTCATTATCCATCAACCCTGCCACATCCACTGCACCAAGGCGCCATGTCCCAGCATGCCCTCCAGTGAGAACGCAGTAGTTGGAGCTTTATGTGTGTGTGCTTGTGTGTTCAAATTATATGCACATTACACCACATGTGACAACAGTGGTCCTACTGTGCAACAGGATAGCGGTGCTCTATGGCGTGTGTCTTCACTCATCTCCTGATAACACACTCTCCAGTGCCTACCTGTAGGTTGATAATACGTCTGGGTCAACAGACATTGGGAACACAGAGGGAGGTTAATGTGAAGTAGATAGTGTGTCTGCCTCACTGCTGGCGAGCATCAGCATTGTTTGCCAGATGCATTAGGCCCGACGCTAGCTGCAGAAACATATCCATTTGGAGATTGTTTTCAGACATCTGACACACTCGAGATGTGATCTGTTTGGATTGCCTGATACATGAAGAATCTCAATAAGGGAGTGCCTCTTTTAATCAAGCACTCTTTTCAGTTAAAGTCTCCATGAAGTCAAAGTTGATGTTTAAATGTCTTTGTCCCATCTGTCTGTGTCTGTCCAACACTGACAGTGTTTTCCAGTCTATGAATGACTGTGAGGGCTGCTACGGTTATCTATGTCCGGGCCTCACTGATTACTGTACAAAGGCACAACTTTAGAACTTTATTTAAACTGGATCAGATTTTATTCATATATTTGCTGCTCAGCTTCATAGCTTCAAGCTTCATTAGAGTTTTCTGATGGACTTTAGCTTAACTGGTCCAATTCAGCTGCTGAGCCAAGTTCTGTTGCCCTGCTAATGGCAGATTCTGGTAGCAGCATATAATTAGCGGTTAGCCTAACTACTTGCTAAAGTAATAGCAACTGAATCTGCTGTCAGCTGCCGGACTATGTTCAAGCACAGCCCCTGAGACCAACAGGCAATGTCATTACACTGTTCAGGTGATTTACGGATTTACTCAAGAAAAGCACTTCACTGGCCACCACTTTGGGGTTGTGTTCAGTCCTGGGTTCAGCCATGTTCACTAGAAAGTAGACACTAACACAGAAACAAAAACTTTACCAATAAATCAATAATCAATAAATCAATCAATAATTACATTTTATTTCAATCATAATTTTAGTATATTAGTCCAACTAATCTCACCCTGTGTCAGAGATGCAGACCGCAGACATGTAACATTGGGGCAAATAACTGCAGTGTCAGTATACCCTCAAGTGCACAAGCAATATAATTAGCTGTGTATGCATTGCTAGAGGAGCAGCTCAGTAAAATGGGTTTTGTAGCCTTAGTAAAGATATGCACATGCAAACACATCCTGCATGGAGGGATGTTCTGAAAACACACATTTGACCTATTAAATGTACACACACTCCCTTTAAATGGGGTTAGTGGATGACTGCGGATGCACTCCTCTTGCAGGCAGAGCAGGGCAGATTACTGTGGGGAGTGTTACACCGCACACACACACTGAGGAGCTCCAGCATGTTTCTGACTGGATTTGCATTGAAGATCCAGACGCCTGCACCTGCACTCCACGCCACAGGTAGGCTTTTTAGATCGAACTAAGGAGTGCAGTCGAGCTCTGTGGCACAGTGTAGGAGTAAAAATGGCCGCTTTAGCCAAAGAACTTCAATGCAATGTGTGGCAACATTTTTTTTATTTTAAACCGAGACTTGTCTCTCTGGGAATTGAAAGTGAAGAGAGGAACATTTGCACAAATGATGACTAATCGTCAGAGCCTTGGTCGCGCACGCCCCGCAAATAAACGTGTCACCTGTTTTCACCGCCTACTTGACACTGAGTAATCACACAGTGAGAGACATCTGCCATGTTACTGGATGGCAGCGATGCCTCCTACATTCATCCCAGCCAATTGGGAGGTAGGAACCGCCACAGGAAGTACTGCAGGATTAAGACTGACCCCTTTAACACCACAGGAAGCATCAGATGTTGCAGAAGATTTTTGTCCAGACCATTGAACAATTATGTACTGCATCTTAGCAGCTCATTCCTGAGATATAAATGATCCATTCTTCTTTATTTCACTGCCTTAAGAGGTGAGGTAAGCAACACTACCCCAAATAGCATTCCTTGCCTCGGCTGTGAATGTTATTGTAGTAAAATGTCAGGTATAAGCCCTTGCAGTCATCCAGGAGAACACCTGCTGTGGGCACAAATAATGTACTAACTGTTTGCCAAGTAGACAGAGAGGGAGGGAAAAAAAGAGAGAGGAGGCTTTGGAGAGAAAAACAACATCAGGACAAAGAGAACAGTGCAAAACAGACAGACAGATGGAAGCAAGGGAGGAGGAAAGGACCTGGAGACATTGGGAGGGTGAAAGAAAATATGGATGGAGCAAAGTATTAAAAGGCTGTGAGAGGCATACAAAGCATTAGAACAAGAGAGCAGGCTCAATATACCATTTGAAAATTAGTTGAGCTAACATGCGTGCCAGATGGTTCAGGTAAAATTAAACAACAAACAGTACCAGAGAAGTAAAGAGAATCAAAGGAAAGTGTTCCAGCATCTATTTAGTGCATATTTCTGTCTCGTTGCAGTAAAACCCCACCCATCTACTGCTCTATGTAGGTTAAAATAAACACTGAATAATTTACAAGTGCTATTTGACCCAGGTTTGCAAGCTGCATCAATTGGATCGGATGAAATTCAGGTACACTGGATATGAGCCAGTAATCTAATGAAGGGCTATTAAATATCCTTCTGTTAACAACCCTGGCTTTTCTGCTTCTCCAAGTGTAAGGGCGAGTCTGGGGAAAGCTGACTGAAGTACTGACAGAAATGCAAATCAATTTTTTCTTCAAGTACCCAGTACGATAATCGCTCTCTCCAGAAGAAATGAGGTGATTTCAGAAAATCTGAGGACGCTTAATTGCTAACCTGAGGAGGAAGATAACTAGCTTACGGTGACCAGGAGCACATGACTGAGAAGAGATAGAAATGAAACAGGTGGCAGAAGAATCCGTTATTCTGTTTTATTCACATTTCCTTTAAAACAGAAGTAAAGTGTTAACAAACTGTTGCCTATTGGTGTATTTCTGTCCATTTACTGTAGCTTTGTTTTGGAAAATATCTGCCCTATCTTCACAAGTTGGTTGCTCACTTTGTATGCCCATTATCAGTCTTAAAGTTGCAGGGCATAAGACCAAAATGATGAGAAATGCTAAAATGCTCTGGGTGTTGCTAAAAGGAACAGCGCCCTGTGATCATTCACTGTGGCTTCGTCACTATGAACAAACTCACCATTTGACCCATTGCTAAGAAAAATATAAAGCGCAGCTTTGATCTGTATTTCTTCTTCCATTTAATATTCAGATGTGTTTTAGCAATATTTTAATACACAAAACACACAAAAAATGTAAAAAATATAAAATACTACTCCCTCTAAAAATTCTGCTAAAGTGAAGGAGAATGTGTGTAAACAGAAAAATAATAATAATTTGTGCATTGTGGATTTATTATTGAATTCAAAAAGCATAGACAAGCAAATCTAATTTGAATGTTATAAGGTGCTTTAATACTGTGGTGGTATATAATTATAATTTGCAATGGTAATTACCAGGAAGAGAAAAGTTTTGCATTATGCATATACATGCATGCAACTCTCTGTGCGCTAGTGAGTTAAAATGTTTGTGTTAATAAGTGCATATGAGTGTGTGTGTGACTGAGATCCATGAGGGAGTGTATGAAAGGCAGCAAGCTAACAACATATGCTTGAATGCCTCTTTAAATGAATCATCTGTCTCTGTGAAAGGGCACTTAGGCAAAACCTTCTTGGCCTCCTCTAGGCACAGACACAAGTAAAAGACAATTGTGTGCTAAACCCACCGCCGTTAAACAAAAAGGATTTCATTCTTCATTACCAGCGGAGGAGAAAATGAGTTTGTCTTCATGGATCAGTGGTCGCAAGGCGAGCAGGTAGTGTGCACAAAACAACCTTGCTCCTCACTCTGACAACCAAATAACCAGAACGGCTTCAGAAATCAAACTGAATAACACAAAGATCCTCCACAATGCAGGGCCATTGCTGGAAAGTTAACTGTGATTCAGCCCGTTAGTCAGTTAGAGGAAGTTGATGGACAAATAAGCATTACAACCCTCGCCTCTTTATCTCCATGTTCTGCTTAAGACTGCACTTGTGATTGATGGCTGAACGCGGGCCTTGATTTGTAGGTGGTGGAAAAAAGAAGAGAGTCACAATGCCTGACAAAACAGGAACAAAGGAAGAGGAGATGTAGTTAGAAGGGAGGAGGAAGAAGGAGATCCATTATTAATCCACAGCAGAGATGGGCTAACATTTGTTGGTGCAGCAGTCAGGAATTAACGCTGATGCCTACATACATGGTCTTTGTACAGATTACTGAGTGGCAATCTTCCAACGCAACCATTTTACGGTCTGTCAAGAGCAGCTGATATTTAAAACAACTACACTTAGAGCTGACCCCAAAAAAACATCCAAAGTCTTAACATTGATTTCACTGCTATGCAGATGATATCCAGGTTTACCTCCCTCTCAATTCCCAATTTCATGCTGACATATCAAGTGGTATCAAACACTGGGAGGCTTAAGTTTCCTTCAGTTAAATGCAGACAAGACTGAGATAAATTTACCCATCTTAACAATGTCACAACCTCAAACATTGGGTATCATATTGGACAGCAGCTTGAGTTTTAACAGACAGGTAAATTCTAAAGGAACCAATTTCTTCCAAATCAGAACCATTTCCAGGCACTCCCTGTCCCCCACTGATCTTGAAATAGTCACTGATGCACATTACCATGACTTGATTACTGTAGCTACGCCAGCATTATCACCTGTATTCTGGTATCTCTACACTGTCCTCCCTTTAAACTTCAGGATCATTTTAAAACCCTAACCCCATCAGATCTTTCCACCACGGCATGAAACAACAGACCAGAGACGGGACGTTTTCTGTAGCGGCTCCTGTGGAACAGCCTCCTGGAAGCCATCAGAGAGGCACCTTAAATCCCATTTTGATTCTCTGGAGTTTAAACTGTATTTTTTATTTTCTTATTTTTATCTGTGTGTCTGTTTGCTTTGAAAAGTGCTGTATAAATGAAACAAATTTCTTTATATTATTATTATATATTATTTCTTTATTATTGTTATTATTATTATTATTATTCATTGCCATGTACCAAAATATGCAGTGCACACTCTTCTCTTATTGTTCCTGATTATGTCTGGGCTGCTACATTTTGTGTCATTAGAGATTTGCATTTGGGTAGTGAGCTGATATGAAATAATACACACAATACACATGCATAGTGCGTATTTGCAGAATGGGAACAGAAGAGGAATAACTTGCATTTGCAGGAGCTATAAAGTTTTGTATCCTCCCTATTTCCTTTTGAGGCATTTTAGGGCTTCTCTCTGCCACAGATGAAACAAGTGTTGCTGCTATAGGAGATAAAAGTGAAAAAAAAAAGAAAATGGAGAAATGAACTTGTCAGAGGAGACTGCAGGTTTGGCTTATAACTCTCTGTTCAATGTCATCAGTTGCCTCTTCCCTAGTCATCTTCCTCCATCCCTTAAAACTGTTTTCACTTCCTCTCGTTTTCCTTCACTAAACACTCCAGTTTTCTCCTTTTTTTCTTTTTACCCTCAGATTTTGTTTTTACCCACACTCCAACTGCTATGTCATCATCTTATTTCATCCCAAAGCCCCCCCCCCCACCATGAGCTCTGCAGTGTGTTTAAGACAAGTAGCTGGCAGGTAATTACTGTCACAGCCTAAAGATCTTAATCAAGGTGTAGATGTGATAGAGTCACATGCCTTAGGTGACCGTTTAAGGATCATTTATGGTCACAGCTCTCGCTGCACCATGGCAGAATCAACTGTGAACACTTGTAAGATTATGTACACAAATTTGTGTGAGTTATTTTTTTGTGCAGACAAGCACAGTCTTTAACACACAAACACAAAATAACATGCACTCTGCTCCAACCCGCAATTACAGAAGCAACCACTTCAGGCAATTTGGAGGCAGCCGCGATAAACGGAGGTGTTTACATCATCAAAACGCCGCTGCACTCGCGGGAGAAAAGAAGAGAGGAAATTAGTGTCGTTCCTCACATGTCAAGATTACGGAGCCCTGACTTGAGTAAACTGTCGTTTCATGTGATACCGATGGTGCCCTTCTTCTGGTTTACTCACAGTACCTTATCACGTGTAAACAGAGTGAAGTGGGGGAATGCTCAGTCGCTGTATGCCAAAGAACAAGCAGTCTGGTTTGGTTTGTTTTACATCTGAGCTCAGCAAAGAGAGAAAAGAGGGGAAAGCGAGTGAACAGCTCCTTCTCTGTGCAGCAGCGTGGAAAACTAGACGAGAAAAAAAACAGTGGATTGTTGTACGTTCAGCTGTGCATCACCTGAGAGTCACTACAAACACTGCCAAAGATATCAAGGATGTAAAATGTTTTCTGCTTGGTTGCAAAATATGAAGCCATTAAACTGCACTTGATTGAACAATGCTTGGACTATTTCTCCTGCCTTTCATCCCTCAGAGTGGACTGTTCCACTGGAATACTGCACCGACACCACGCTGTTTTATCTACACGTACCTGCGCTATGCTATGAAACTATGCTTTTAATTCTGTGAAGGTTCTCGGTCATCCAGGTCATCATTCCGTCTTCACGGATCTACAAACAGTCCAGTTACCCCAGACTTAACCTTTTTGAAATATTATTCAAAAAGGTTATATATAATATTTATATAATATTTAAATAAGCATTTTTTCCATTCTAGTTTTCATTTAATTTTTGCTCAGTTTAGCAGTGCGTGGGATTTAGTGCCATCTAACTGTGTAGTTTCAAAATGCAACCATGTTTCACCTTCTCCTAATTAGCGTGAGGAAGAAACTACGGTGGCTGCGACAAACACAAAAAGTTCCACTATTTAGTTTGATCCTTCTGAGCTGCTGTAGAGACATGGTGGTGCCTTCATTTGACAGGAAAGGAGTGAGAGAGAGAGAGAGGATGACATACTCTTTTTAAGATGATATCAGCACACAGTTGCATTACACTGATTTATTTTATATAAGTATTGATCTGTTGAGTTTTCTGGCCACTCTTCATTCAGCTCCCTTATTTTTCACCATCATCCCCTGAAAAATATCTGCTAAATCCTTCACCATGTTCACCAGCTGTTTGCTGACTTTGTCTGACTGCTGTTTGCTGCTTGGCAGGTAGCGTACGATGGAGTTTTAGCGTCTTTAGAACTTTGTCACTGAGAATGGCTGCCTGCTGCGGCTGAAGATGACTCTGATGAAAAGAGAGTCAAAGAAAGAAAAAAACAATGAGCTGAGACTCACTATATAGCTCCATCAAGCTCTCGATGGAGGTGTTTATCACCTCTTTCACATTATGCGTTGCACCTGTCTCCTAGACCCCATCCCAACCAGGCTGCTCAAGGATGTTTTACCTTTAGTTAGCCCTTCTTTACTGGATATGATTAACCTGTCTTTATTATCAGGATATGTACCACAGTCCTTTAAAGTAGCTGTAATTAAACCTCTTCTTAAAAAGCCCACTCTAGATCCAGAGGTTTTGGCTAACTATAGACCGATATCAAACCTTCCCTTTCTTTCTAAGTTACTCGAGAAGGCTGTAGCTAATCAGCTGTGTGAATTTCTTCACAAGAACAGTTTATTTGAGGATTTTCAGTCAGGATTTAGAGTCCATCATAGCACAGAGACCGCACTAGTCAAAGTCACAAACGATCTCCTAATGGCATCAGACAAAGGACTCATCTCTGTACTCGTTCTGTTAGATCTTAGTGCTGCATTTGACACCATAGACCATCAAATTCTTTTACAGAGACTGGAACATCAGATTGGCATCAAAGGAACCGCCCTAAGCTGGTTTAGGTCGTATTTCTTAGATCGATCTCAGTTTGTTCACGTCAATGATGAATCCTCCATACATACCAAAGTCTGTCATGGAGTCCCACAAGGTTCTGTACTAGGACCACTTCTATTCAGTCTATATATGCTTCCTTTAGGGAACATTATTAGGAATCACTCCATTAATTTTCATTGTTATGCTGACGACACCCAATTATATTTATCGATCAAGCCTGATGAAACCAATCATTTAGCCAAACTGCAAGCGTGCCTTAGGGATATAAAAAGTTGGATGACCTATAACTTTCTGATGTTGAACTCAGATAAAACTGAAGTTCTTGTAATTGGACCCAAACACCTCAGAAACTCTCTTTCCGGAGACTTGGCCACCTTAGACGGGACCACCCTGGCCTCCAGCTCCTCCGTAAAGAACCTTGGAGTTATTTTTGATCAGGATTTGTCCTTTAATGCCCACATAAAACAAATTTCAAAGACTGCATTCTTCCACTTACGTAACATTACCAAAATCAGACGCATCCTGTCCCAAGCGGATGCAGAAAAACTAGTCCATGCATTTGTTACTTCTAGACTGGACTACTGTAACTCTCTATTATCAGGCTGCCCCAATAAGTCTCTTAGGACTTTGCAGCTAATTCAGAATGCTGCTGCACGTGTTCTGACAGGAACCAAGATCAGAGATCACATCTCACCCATTTTGGCTTCCTTACACTGGCTACCTGTTAAATCTAGAATAGAATTTAAAATTCTTCTCCTTACATACAAAGCTCTTCATGGCCAGGCACCATCATATTTAAAAGAGCTCATAGTTCCCTACTACCCCTCTAGACCACTGCGTTCTCAGAATGCTGGGTTCCTTGTGGTTCCCATAGTTTCCAAAAGTAGACTGGGAGCCAGAGCTTTCAGCTATCAAGCTCCTCTTCTGTGGAACAAACTACCTTTCTGGGTTCGGGAGGCAGACACGGTCACCACATTCAAGACTAGACTTAAGACTTTCCTTTTTGATAGCGCTTATAGTTAGGGCTGGCTCAGGCCTTCCCTTAGTTATGCTGCCATAGGACTAGACTACCGGGGGACCCCCCCCCCGCCCCCCCCCTACTAACTAAACTTCTTCCCCGGAGTTTCTGTGCTTTCTCGTCCAGCAGGTTCTCATGGATCGTGACTGCTGCTGTGGTCTGCTGCTGACGTCTACGCCTTACTGTAAACCCTCTCTCTCTCTCTCTCTCTCTCTCTCTCTCTCTCTCTCTCAATGTAAAGCAGTTCGATAACCCTTAGAGTCCGCATAAACGGGGCCTGAGGTTTTATTGTTCTGTCAATCATTATCTCTCTCTCTCTCTCTCTCTCTATCTATCAATGTAAAGCAGTTCGATATCCCTTAGAGTCCGCATAAATGGGGCCTGAGGTTTTATTGTTCTGTCAATCATTATCTCTCTTACACCTTTTCTTTGGATATTACTAACTACACCTCTTCCCCGGAGTTTCTGTGCTTTCTCGTCCAGCAGGTTCTCATGGATCGTGGCTGCCGCCGTGGTCTGCTGCTGACGTCCACCATATTTAGCATTACATGCCATATATAGTCATTATTGCTACCATCCCCACTACAGCTTTGTTGGTTAATGACTTATTGCTGCTGTGCATCTGTGTTCCACTGCTACTGCAATCACCTCACCATTTATTGTAATTCATTGTAATTGTACAATATGTTTGTGTTGATTGTTCTGTACATGTGACATCCATTGCACGTCTGTCCGTCCTGGAAGAGGGATCCCTCCTCTGTGGCTCTTCCTGAGGTTTCTTCCACATTTTTTTTTCCCTGTTAAAAGGGTTTTTTGTGGGCAAGTTTTTCCTCACTCGAACCGAGGGTCTAAGGACAGAGGGTGTCACTCCCTGTACAGATTGTGAAGCCCTCTGAGGCAAAATGTGTTTTGTGACTTTGGGCTATACAAATAAAATTTGATTTGATTTGATTTGATTTGATCTGATCCATCATTATTATAAATGTATTGATTATGGCTGCTTTAATATTATGCAAAGATGCATGGCCTTGTGCTGTCGTTCTTGTGTTATGTTTACATTTATTAGAACTGAATATAAAGCAGTTAGCCTGTCTCTGTTCTGTTTAGTAAATTCAGACACAGAGATACATATGTAAATAATATTATTTTAATAAACCATAACAGAAGCTGATCATATTCCCTTTATAGAAAATCCCCTAACCCCGGGTCACACCCTGCAGCCAGCTGAGACTTATTCCACTTATGTCTCCATGCACGGCTGTAAACATTTAGATTTAGTTTCTGACCTCAGGAGGGAAACAGACTCGCTGCTGCTGCCATGTAAGAGTCATACAAGCTCTCAGCCTAAGTACATTTATTCCCCTGGAGGTGGTGAGCTGATGTCGCACGACAGCGACATTCTGTACACTCTGTGTGGAATAAGCCAAGTAAAAATGAGATGCCACTATGATTAATAACCATAAAAATATATGCACACACTCGACTCGGCAACAATATGGATGCCGTGAAGCGAACAATGACGAAGTTTAACAATTTATGTTCTGAAGGTGCAGCTATGCACATATTGGCATAGCCATTTTCTTAAAAATGTAGGCGCATGCAGTATATTCTGGAATCCTGCCTATCATGCAGAGATTCTTTAAAATGCTGCAATCAGAAATGTGCATACACAAGTTAGTGTGTGCATCTGTTTGCAGGCCTAAGACGGTGTGTGTGTGGAACCTGCCCGCCCCTTTCACTATTTTCCATCAGGCGGTGTGCTGTCAAGCGGTGTTGTATAGCATGGAACCATTCGATCAGTCACAGGGAATAGAGTGTGTGTCTGCAGCATGGCGGATGGCCACCACTCCTTTCTCCCAGGAGCCAGTTCACTTTAATTGAAGCTCCACTGAAACACAAGCCCGGGTAGTACAGTCGCTCACACACAACACTGCTATCTCCAGCATCTCTGTCTCCCAAAGAAATGGAATTAGACAGACAGCCACTGGCCTGCAGAGCTGCAGTGTGACAAACACACACACAAGGAAATAGATGCACACAAACACAAAAGCATGCACACTTATAATACAAATAACTCTCCAAGCAAATAAATACACAGACAAAACAGCGTATACACAGCAGCAGAGACAGGAGTCACCACACACACACACACACACACACACACACACATACACAAAGACAGTGTGATAGAGTGTTTGTGGCTTTCCATCAACTATAAAATCTCATATTGGTCTGTTTTATATTGGCCCGAGCTACTGCGAAGGAGAGGAAGACAGAGCAGGTGTGAGAGGAGGAGACGATGGAAAATGGGAGGATCAATGGAGGGAGAGTGAGTGATGTGAACGGGACAGGAGAGCAGAAACGGAGGAGAGGAAGAAATAACGTTCAGGAGGAGGTAGGGAGAGGCACGTCAAGGAAGGTGGAGATGAAGAGAACAGAGCGTGGGCGGGTCTGTGGACAGAAAATTAATAGTTACCCTCTGTGGTTTTCACTCTACCTTCATGTTCAAACTGGGTTAAGGCTGAAGGTTAAGAGCTAATCATTGTTTAAGTCTGTTAACCATGAAAGCATGGCATGATGATTTCATACACAGTATAAATTATTAAATAAATAAACCTGCCTACTCTCAGGAAGGAGCTTAAACCAGATCTGTGATTTCCTGTCTTGGCAGGACTTCTCCACCATACGTCGGAAGTCTATTTTCTCACCTCTCCCTCGTCTTTCTTAATCAGCTTCTTACAATGAATCGTCTGTCCTAAACATAGAATATATGTAGGTGCAACTATGCAGCAAAATAGTGAGAGTGATTATAAATGACAAGTAAATCAGATACCATAAACAAGAATTAAGCTAAAGGTATTTAAAAAATTAATTTGCACACTAACACACAGTCCCCAGAGGGTCGACAGGCTAATTTTTAACAATCTTCCCAGTAAATGATCAACATTGGACCTCATGGTAATTAAGCTACTAAACACATGTACGCAGTACTTTGTATGATGTTGTGCTAGCAAAACATTACACCAGGGGCCTGGAACCTTTTTGGCTGAGAGAGCCATGAAAGCCACATATATTAAAATGTATTTCCGTGAGAGCCATATAATATTTTTTAACACTGAATACAAGTAAGACCAACAATTTTAGAGTATAATAAGTCTCTGGATTTATTCTTTTTAATAAGGTTATACTAAAGCTAACCAATAATAAATAGAATACTTCTCAACATTAATGTGACTTCTGGTGCTGCATGGTCCTGATCGTGCACAGATCCCCATAGCAACCGCTGTGTTTCGGAGGTAGACGCGCATGCGCGCTCACGTACTGCTGCGTGAACTCTCCGGTCATTCGTTTCCGAGCTGGACAGTTCAGAAACTATTCAGAATGAGTTAAATGGAATTTTTGCATATTGCTAGTGGATCATTTTCTACCCAGAGTGTGGCCGTTACTGGTTCTGAATGAGGCCTGATAGCAGGCAGCCACTTCCATCTTCCTGGTACTGCGTACTGCCACTGAGTGTTTTTATACCATACCGGTTTACTTTCTCCCCTGTCTGCGAGCCAGATGCAGTCATCAAAGAGCCACATCTGGCTCACGAGCTATAGGTTGCTGACCCCTGCATTACACTGAATCAGCATGGCTAGCTTGGTTAGCAGTAAACTCACAGCAGAAACACATTAACACAGATAATACTCAAAAGACATTTTTAGGGACTACAAAAAAAGATGCTAGTCACAGATCTTACAAAATGATGGATGTTAACGTTTTTATCACATATGTCTGTCGCTCTGTCACCTGCACTCCTCCCAACCAATAACTGGCTGTCTGATGTCCTCTAACTGCTCGGCTCCAACTGTACGTGATTTATAGAGTTTCCTGATGGACAGAAAGCTTTAAGATAAGATGAGATAGACTTTAATAATCCCACACTGGGGTAATTCATTTGTTACAGCAGCAGTATATAAGGTGGATAAGAAATGACTCATAAATAAGAAATAAAAAGTCACTCAGTCATGCTGGTGTTAAAGAGACTGACAGGTGTTGGAATGAAGGACCTGTGTAGCGCTCCTTCTTACATGGTGGGAGTAGCAGTCTGTTACTGTCTACACCTTAGCTAACCAAACTGACTCATCTTTGGGTTGCCAGGAGCGAAACCTGCCAAGAAAACCACCATGGCAGCCATGGCAGGTTTTCGGAGGTCGTAGACTCTGACCTTGTACAGTGAAAGGTATATGCTAACACCAGCACACTCACTCAGCCCTCTTGGCTACTGCAAATCCCAGTCAGTATCTGGTGGAAGAATACCGAGCAATCCAGTGTTTCTATACAAAGTTGAACATGAACGTAACATTGACTTCATAACAAGAAAACAGATTGAATGTCAGGTACGAAGACCTCGCCACCTTCAACACGTCAACTGTTTTTAACTAATTGTCAGACTGTGTAAACACTACAGAGTTTTCAAGATGCTTCAATGGGGCAAATGTAGCAGAATCCTTGATAGATGGAGATAGCATCATTGAGACATTGATAGTGTTTGATCGTATTAATAATGAACGTTGATTAAAGGAACATTAATTCTGAGCGTTTTTGATAACGGACTAATTAAAGTCATTTATCAAGCAAAAATGCCAAAGGTTCTCTGGTTACAGCTTCTCAAACAGTATGACAGGCCGCTTTTTATCTTTTTTTATTTATTTATAATGTGAATATTTTTGTAATTTGAAGTGCTGGCCAAACAAAACGAAACGAAACAAAACAAAACATTTAGTTCACAAACATTTGAAACTGTGATAACTATTCGTAATAAGAAATCTGACATATAGACTAAATGAATAATCAATCAAAAAGATGGTTTTGATTTACAGGAAACAAAAACTTCATTGTTATCTCTTGGTAACAATATCTCCAAATGTTTCTGAAGGTTTCACAGTGTGGGCAGTTTTTGGCTGATCAGAGACCAGCTCCAGCTGCTTTGTAATGCCTTTTGATTTCACACTACCAAATGCAATACAAAGAAGCACTGACTTATTAATTATTAATTAGCCTCCAAAACCCTCTGGCATTTCCTTGTTGCACACCATGATCTGAGCTTCTGCAAGCCAAGGTCACATGGTACCAAGTGGTGGTAACATTTTGATAGTGTGTTTCATCACCCTCCCCCTAATTTAAAAATTCAACATTGTTCACTAATGTATTCCCACCATTAAAGCCTGCATAATGAGCAGCAGGACACTGTTTAGCATGCAATAAACACCTGCTTGGCCCCAAATCATATTTCAGTCTTTCACGTTGTCAGCAACTCTTACACTGGATGGTATAGGAGGTGCGGTGCAGAGGACATGGGGAGTGAGAGGGGCTATTTGTATTCTGCTAATCCTCCGGTACAGTGCTGCAGAGGGTAATGGGGGTTAACAGGACTTTCACTTAAATACACGCTGAGCTCCCAGTTCTCAGTGAGTTCCTCAGAGGCCAGAGGAAGGCACACCTCCAGGTACAAACCCCTCCATCAACCTGATCACCCAAGAATGCCTCAGCTTTCTGATGGGGTTATGCAGGTGGGGTGGGGAAGAAGATGGCGAGTGAAGCTGCAGCGGTGGGGAAAGGGCACACGTGGTCATGGCAAGCTGTACAATCTGTTATTGCTGTGTGCTTGATACTTTTGTAAAAGACACTAGAGGCTATACACACATACATACACACACTGCCTCACTCAATTGCAGTGGTGGGAAGTCCCTCAAAGGACAGGTACCACAAAATGATATCTGAGTAATACACTTAAGTGAGACTCAAGAAAAACAACAGGATCAGGTATTTCAGTTAATGCCCCGAATACTAGACTCCAGTCAAAAGCCCTCTAGTGACTGAAAGAACTATGAATATGATTATGACTTTGACATTGGAGACCAATGTTGGTTTCTTTTAACCACAACCTCCATCTTTCCCATCTTTCCCCAAATTGTTGTTTTTGCACTGAATCCTATCTGAACAACAATGATATTGTTGTCAAATCAGATTGTGCTTATGTGTGTTCTAATGGAGAACTTTTACAAACATGCTTTTTGCCTTTTAATCTGGAGGACTTGTACTCCTTAAAGTCTGTGTCAAGGCAGTTCTGAGATTTCATTAAATATTTGGGGAAATAGTTGCTGAAAACAGTGAAACAGTGAAAAGAACGATATATTACTGAAATGTGTGTGTGAGTTAGAGGTTCAAACAGTTTTTTACCAGTTTTCAGTCCAGAATTTTGTGAGCGGTCCTTAAAGGGTGGCTCGATGACACGCTGAGGCCACCCTGAGCACAGAGACAGAGATGAATTCATCTCGCTCAGAGTGTTTTCACTCAATCATTTTTTGAACTCTACTCTTCTTTTGAATTCTTCTTTGAACTTCAAATTTTCTTCTTTGGTCTCAAACAAACTCATTGAACATATATTTATTCTGACTTTACACACTTTAAACTCAGTAGTGTCCACCTACAACAGCTACAAAATCAAATGCTGTATAGCTATCTATCATATTATGACACACTGAAACAGGTATTTTGTTTTTGAATGCTACACTACTGAACTTGTATGTGATGTGATGCACTATTTTCTCTAATATTCAGTAACATGTAATCTGCGCAAACATCACTTCACTAGAGACTAAAAAAAGATATGTTCAAGTCAAGGACTACATTTGTAAATTATTGATTCTGAATGTATATGGAACATCCTCTCTCTAAATCATATATTAGTCTTACATTTGCACATTCCATTTACTGATCATGCAGTGGCTTTACATTATGAATTCATTCAGTGGGAAAAGATTTGACCTGAGGCTTACAGTGCAGCCATAAGGCCCATAAAGAGAATATTATCTCTTGGAGAACATGAACTCCCAGTGCTATGTCTGATGCCATCGTGCTAAAATTCTATATTATTTTTACAGACAGTGTGCTGTAGTGGAGATAGTGTCTTTAAGGTGATTATGATGGGGGGTGGGTGGACTGTAAAATATCATGATAATATCCATGTTAATAAGTGGCTCAGCTCAAATTTTATTGCACTATTAAAAGTAAGTCAAGATAACAGCAATTACATTTTTTCTACTGTCTGGCTGTTACTCAAAATATTTCCTCCCAAAATACTTTTTAATGGTTATTAGGCAACATGTTAACACTCTTACAGCTTAGCTGTAGACAGATTTATGCATCTTGGAGATTTTAGATGTCAAAAAGCAGCCTTTGTAGTTTTATGAAAATTAATGTGATTGATTTTTTCCCTTTTATGACATTATTTTTAGTGTCCTCCTGCTTTTATTTATAGTAAGCAGTCGATGGGATTAAGAAGGAGGAGAATCACTTTCGAATCCATGTTGATCAGTGAATGTGGGAAGGAAGGTGGCAAGGTGAACACAAACCTACTACTAAATACATAAATACCACACTACTACTTGAGTGTGTTCGAGCAAAACAGTGAATCTGTGTGACCCTGTACTCAAGGGGCTTCTTTTCAGTGTGAACATATTTCTGCCCTTTTGTTGCCTTTAGCAGTAAATATGAATTAACCATGTCTGCTGGTTGCATTAAAAACACATGCGATTAGCTGTCTCATCAAGAATTTTATAATTTTATAAGAATTTTATCATTTTATAAGATATATAAAAACACTCAAATCTAATGGAAAATTAAAGTAAGAATAATATTAACCCAGAGTGATTGTTAAATCATAACTGTAACTGGGAATGGTAAACGTTCTTATCATACTTCACATGAGTTTTTTTTTTTTTAGTTTTTCCAAAACCAATGGCTAATTAGCCTACTATGCTCATTATAGTAATTGAGGGCCCTACTTTCAAGGGTAAAGAGCTAGATAACTACATACATTTGTAGGGTTACAGATTATGTTTTTACTTAAACCCCAACAAATGCTACCTGAGATAGCTTTACATTTGCCTAACATGGTTCTATTGAATCATTAGAAATGAAAGATAAAAGCTAATTCTACACTGCAGCTCAAGAACAATGCACTTTCTTTATTTAGCCTGTCATGTCTACTATGGAACAGCTGGTTTATGCTGGCTTTTTCTTCTGGCACATGCTGCCATGAAGTGCATATTTCAGACCTTTTACAGTAAATCTGGCTAACAGGTCAGCTGGAAACAACAAAAAATCAACTAGTGACATAATTTTCAACCAATGCATGGAGGTAACATTAGCATATTTAGTCTGTTAGCTATAGTTGATAAAACCTGTTGGGAGTCATTACAGCCAGCAAAATTGACTGTCACTGTCTAGAATTAAAAAGTGTGCTTTTGTTTACCTCAGGTTAAAATCGTGGACGCATTATTTGAAAAATTACTGACAATTTGGAGTGGTAAATCTGTCTCCATTACCACTGTGAAGTTTACAGGCTTAGCTA
The DNA here is from genome assembly GCA_023373845.1 of Nibea coibor. Classification (NCBI taxonomy): domain Eukaryota; kingdom Metazoa; phylum Chordata; class Actinopteri; family Sciaenidae; genus Nibea; species Nibea coibor. The sequence continues at coordinate 1,710,449 of CM041735.1, read as the reverse complement.
CAGTGACTAAGGGGGGTTGGAAGAGCAATTGGCATGAGGCACAGGTAGACTGAGTGAGTGAAAGGAAAGACAGCGAGAAGTTTGGGACAAACAGATGTTGAATATATAAATATATATTTGATAGTGTCTATGTATGTCTTACACTTTGTCATATGAGGGTTGATTTGTGTTCCAGCTGATGCCCTCTGGTGCTTGACTTCTGAATGTGGAAAGGTAAAATGAGGACGATATTAGACTACACATCCTCAAGGAGCCCTCAGGAGAATATGAGAGAATAGTAAGACTTTTAAATATAACATGGACCGTGGACATTCATTAAACTGAGAGCAATGTCAAAAGAACAAGGTAATTGATATAACTCATCGTCAGAAAAGGTTGTTTTCAAAGCACCAGGACGTCTTCAAAGAGAGATACATTTAAAAAAGGGTTCACTGAAAAGGTATGATTAACAAAATATTTGGAAAAAAAAAAGCTTAATACACTGTAAGGAAAGACTGCTCTACATGTCAAGTCCAAAAATGGATCCTTCTCCTCCCTCCCAGAATGAAGAAGAGCTAAAGTATTTCCATTATAACCACACAGAGCACTATAAGAGGCAGGAACAAGCGCATCAGATGAATGGCATGATATTTCAAAAAGACTGAACTCCCTATATGGAACATTTTATTCTTACTTTCTGCCACCAAGACTGCTGACACCATGATTCTGCAGGTATTCTCCCCAGTGCTTCATGAGCCTGATTCATCTTCTTCACTACCTCCTTCTATCTGTGTTCTGGAGAAACCCTTAAGAATAAGTACTTGTACATCTTGTTATTTCCCAAAAGAGTTGGAAACGACGCAGAGATACTGAATCTGCAAGAACTTTATGATGATACTGCAGCTTTGCATTGAACATATACGTTTTAAAATTCTGACCACATCTTATTGGTTTAATGACATGTTGAAAAGGAAACTGAACCTCCTCCAGAGTGACATGTTTAATATAATCAACGGCACAAAAATGATGTAAGGTTGAAGGTGAGTCACCACAGGTGAAGAATGATTTTATCTGCATATTTATTGTAATTTTTCATCTATCATCTATCTATTTGATCATCAGTTTGGACTTACATATCTTCGATCAAAAAGGATTTTCAGCTCACTGCTTTCTGTTTTCATTTAAGTTTTACACAGCATGCCAACTTTTGTTGGAACCAAAGTTGTATTTGGACAAAATAATATGCATGTCATTGTCTTCCTCAGTAGAACAAGTCATTTGACATTTTGCTGGACCAATAAAAGTTTCTCATAAAACTGATTTTTAATTGAGACAGGATTTATTATGAAATCAAAGAGTCGGTATATCAACAGACAACAACAGTGTCTCTCTGCTCAGCTCGTGTATAAATGAAGAAAGACATTTTCCTTCCTGCATCTTGCTGATCAGACTTTAGGAGTTAACCTGAACCTCTCCTGTTTCTCACTGCAAAACACACACAGTCATTTGTCAGTGTCTTTTCCTCATGCAGGCCTCATTCACGAGTGTCGTTCTTTCTGCCTCTCAGACTCAACCCTGCATAAGGTCACAATGAGACTTTCAAAAGGTGGTGTGGAGGTAAAGGTCAGCTTTTCATAAACACACCCTCCAACCCAGACAAGAAGATGAGCGCTTCAGCCATGCTGTGTTGCCTCTCCTGGACTTTGGAGAGTCAACATATTCTCAGTGTTTGCTTCGCTCTGCCCGGCTCCATGGCCTCTCTTTTCAATAAGTCAGTAATGCCATTTTTGGTACTTTTATATAAAATCAGGTTCTAGCTGGGTACACGCATCCACAGAAATAGCAAGGGATCTGCGCTCAATATCTTTGTCAGATAGTATTGTAATTGTGTGGGGCTAAGGTGGCAGGAGCACAGCGCCTTGGTTTGGATATTGCCTGGTTAGATTTCCCTTGAGCCTGATGCAGTGTAAGTAGTCTCTCTAGGTCTCTCTCTCACATCTGTCTGCCCCCTCACTGCTCTTCACCTGTCTCTCTCTCTGTCCCACTGTCTCACCTCCACCAGATGCAACATCTTTAAAGAAGAATGAATGTGCTAATGCACGCACTTTTTAAGAGAGGGGTAATTTGTACTCACACACACATGCACGCACACACAGGCACACACGCGCACACAGCCATCACACAACATGTCCTCATTACACAACAACAACAAAAGGATCTCTTGCCTTCCAAAACACACCTATGTGCCATTACAAGAAGCAAACCATCTGCTGGCTGTAGTGTCATAAATGAGCATATTTAAAATACATTTTAAAAATATTGTAGTCTTTGATAAAACAAACCAATGTTGATTTCTGGTGGGAGACTGCTCAGACTCCGGACACCCAGGCGTTCACTCCATCTCCTCCCCAAGGGGGTTTTGTAGTGTTATAACAACATTGCCCTGCTTCCACCTTTGTGAGAACAGTCATTATTCACACGACCATGTCAAAAAAAATTTGACCAAATGACTCGCGCTGTCTTTTTTCCCTGATGAGAGGAGTCTTGCATCAGATAAATGTCGCCCTTATTACAGGCTTGTAATGACATGTCACACTGAACAAATGAATTAGACCCCATGGCAACATGAAATAGCAAGAGGAGGAGAGAGAGGAGACAGTGGCAGAGATCGGCAAAGGACACAGTCAAAAGAAAAAAAGGGTGAGATGTTCCATGTGTGAAGGTTATGAAGCAGGTAGTGGTAACCTGGCTGACTTTCTTTGTCCGTTGGTTGTCCCTTCCTGCTTCTCTCTGGGCCTTAATTCTCCCGCTGCAGCCCTGAGTTGGCTGGAGACGTAGGGCCATTTTAGGAAATAGGATTAAGGAGAGAAAAGTTCAAAAGTACGAGGAGAAGGAAAAAGACGACGAGTGACAGCGAGAGGGAAAAAGCACAGAATGAGGGATTATGAAAAAGAGATGGAATGTGTGGGAAGCAGTCGACACGTCATCTCATGTTCTTCTGCAGGAGGTGAAAAATGTTGAGCAAAGATGGGAGAGGCAGACAGATTGGCTTAAAGTGCCTTCTCTGTATACGTCTGGGCTGTAAATATGGAGGTGATGAATAAGTCAGCGCTGTTGGCTGCTAGTCAGAATTAAAGTATGCAGCTGCATACTTCCATTTTGACAGAGGCCGGATATTTGAAAAGGTCACTTGTTGATGGACCTTGGGTTTCAACTGACAAAGGGCTAATTTACAAAGAGCTGCCAGAAAGAAAAATCTAGCTAATGCCTCCTTATGGCACACATAAAAGGTTGTGGATGATGGTAGTTTGTGGTCCTCGCACACAGTGCGGAGTGTGTACGTGCACATATAAAGGATGACCTCCTGTCATAAAATGCTCCATTGTGATGAACTTTGAAGCATCTGTCTGACATTTGCCCGGCGCTCCCATGTGATGGTAAACAAGGATGGATAGCATCCGGAGAGCTGAACATAATAACAGCTGATGAGTATCATCTTTCTTGGTGTTGTGTGAAAAATGTGTCTTCCTGTTGTTTAATTTGTCACACTATTGCGTTCTCTTTCTGAGGAAAGGACACTGAAAGGGGTTTAGTGTGATCATCAATAATGAGAAAACACTTAAAAATAAAATATAAAAGTCTGTAAATTGTCTTCAGCCGATATATCAAAATTGAAACTTCAGCGATGTCATTAAACACAGAGAGCTTCATTAAAAGTATTCATTCAAGTATAGGAATAATCAAGATGACAGCTAAAGACGCAATCGAAACAACAGTGTTGTTTTCTTTAGTTCACAGAGCAGACATTGACTCGCACAGATGAAAGCCAAATAAGAAACAAGACTGTGAGAACATTTGGACAATGATCAGCATCTTCTGTCTGTCTGTCTGCGCGCATTAGAAGAGCTGATATTAATGAGGGTTTTCTTTTACTGGCCCTCATCGCTTCTTTCAATCAGTATGCTTCACTGTTACCTTCTTTCCTCCTCCCTTGTGTCCTTCCTTCCAGGATTATCATACATCATATACATTTTAACAGTCATTTTGAAAGATATAGTGTGACATATGGAAATATTAAAGTCCGCTTCAAGGCTTTTCTGAGATTTCATTAAATATGTTGAAAAATAGTTGCTAAATACCTGTGAAAAGACTTTTAGAGGTTCAAACAGTTTTTCACCAGTTTTAAGTTTTAAGCTTTAAGTTGAACTTGTCAGTACTCTTTTTAAATGACCTCAGACCTAGTTTGACATCACTATATTGAAATGTCTTTTTACTTGAATAAACCTGGATAAACAGAACTACATACAAATTATTTTCAGCTCTGATCAACATTGCCATGCTTCAGACTTCTCAGTCTTAAGTCAGTCTGAAGAAAAGATTGAAGTGTGTTGGCCAAAACAATAACTCTAACAACCACTACTACAAAACAGTGAAAGCCTTTCAGGATATTTTTCATGACATTAAATTATGACTCTGCTGCAGAGGCGGGGCTTCCATGGTGGCGCAGGGGGATCTGTGTAAAACTCTTCACCAATGCTGCATGTTAAAACGGAAGCAAAGCTGAGACCTTGTGTGACTAGACTTGCTAAGAACTCATGAAGGCTTTTATTTTGAAAAAAAAAAAACAAACAAACAAAGGAAGTGGCTCCGCTAATGAACTTCACCAGTCACAGACTTTTTTTGCAAAGTGATGCTCCGAGGTGCACCGAGTTAAAATAAGAACATAACACTACAGGTTCTTCAAGACTGTTACAACAATGTTTTGCCAGCTTCTGTTCCATTTGGGCCTAATTTGGTTCAATTTGCATGGAAAACTGCTCTTCAACACTGCAGCGGTGTTTTACTATAGTTAACTCTCCATCTGGATAAACATAAACATCTCTCCACTATTTCAGTAACGTCAGCATCTGTCGTGTGTTTCGCGTTTTGCAACATGAATTAACAGTCAACAACGAGTATCATCATTGTTGCTGCTGTGGTGTTAGTACAGTATAAATAACATGTTGCTTTTCATTGTGTTTGTGGACACGTTTTCAATGTAGACTACAGTATGAAACGGAGGCAGGAAGATATCTCCAGTTTCTTCAATAAGAACATTAGCAGGGAGAGTGCAGGTGACCAGCAGGAGTGTGAGAGTCAGAGTCAAGCTGAATGCAGCCAGGCAGCTAACCAGGCAGACCAAAATTTCCAGGGCCATGACCTCCAGGTGAAGGTGTAATGTGATGTTTTGCAAAATTTTACAATTATTAAGTGAATTTAAATACATCCTTCTATGTATAAAACTGGCACTATGCACTTTGTTTTTTTTATTTTGTATTTGTTAAATATCTGCAATTCATGCAATATTATTATAATCATGTACACTTTAAAAATAAAATTAAATCATGTATGTTCAATTAAAAATGGAATTAATGAAGCGTTGACAGCGCGACACAGTTCTGACCAAAATGCCGCCAAACAGAAAAAGTAACCACAGCCGCTTTACATTAAATGCAGCAGAGTACGGCATACGCTTCATACACTTCCTTAACTGTCCGTCAAACATAAATAAGCCAATGGGAATGCACCCATGGAAATCCCACCCACCAGGCAGGTTTGTGTTAAAACCACAATCAAAAAGTCAGCGAGCGCAAACGAGAAGGCTGGAATTAAAGAAAACGGCATCAAACAAAACTGAGAAAGAGGCAAAGACAAATATTTTACACGATTACTCAAATGATTTCAGTGCAACCTTGTGTTTTTTAATTGAGTTAAAATTGAGTTTAATTGAGTTTTGATTTGTAATTTTTTGTTTGCTGTTTTATAACTATTCTTTCATCTTTTTGACACAAAATTGATTCCATATAACTTATATATAACTCTGTACAGCAAAGATCTGAGTGTTCTGTGTGTTACCGCTTGGTAAGAGTACACCCAGAAGATTAATGTGGTCAAGAAAAGCAAGATGAAAACATAGTGTGTAACTGTACAATAAAATGTTGAAGTGGGCGATCAGTGGCAGCCTTTTTTTTTTTCTTTTGGGCGGCCCCCCAGATTAATTGTTGTCCACCCTCCACCCCCACCTCAGGACAAAAGAGTGCTGCTTGCCTTGATGCACATATACTAGACTGAATTTCAATGGTGGCGAATGCATGGTTGACCCAAAGTCAGAACAACCCCAATTATGAGAATAACAGCCAAACCTTCCTTAAACATCAACGTATCATTTTCTTATGCACCTTCATCAGCTGCAGTATCTTAACAGACTGGTGTGTACAGCACAGCAATAATAATATCTCATGCAGCTACCGTCATTAGATAAGCACTGACACTGCACATTTTAATTTTGAATAACAATAAACCTGCCTGCTAGTCCTATGACCTATGACTGAGAGAATCATAACCAGCTCTTCAGTCCAACACCTTAATTACGCCAGCCTTGCTTTTCCATCGTCTGTTAGAAACTCCCAGAGGACACATACGAGAGGCAAAATGAAGCCTCTGACGAGAAGGGACTCGTCGGTGAAGTATCTAAGAATAGCAGCACTGATGCAAAACATGGTGGATGTTAAGGGCCCGGGTTTATCAAACGTGTTTATCAAACATGGATAGCATTAAATTGAATGTACAGAAATTTTCTAACTGTCATGAACATAAAATGCATGAAGAAAACGCAGAACCAATCAACCATCACAAACCAGAGGCAATGTGCACGAGAACGGAGAAGCTGTCATATTTTCGCCATCTTTTTTGTTCATGGAGCTCAGATAGTGTGATAGTGTGGTGAACATACTGTATACTGATTATTCAGCAGCTAAAGAGCCACAGAGCTAAAAGTGTGTGAACATTGGATGTATGTTCACCAGGTGGCCAGAAACATGAATCCATACGAATGCCAATGTTTCCCCATGTGTGCCGAATGTGTAATTAAGCAATTGTTTGCTAACATATTAGCATATGAAGGTTTGCAAGTGTTAGTGCTGTGTTTACTACTTGTTTCTGACACACACAAGTAGCTAAAAAGTCATGACTGACTGACTCTTTTATCCAGAACAACTTACTAAAAAAGGAACAATTAAGGTAAAGTATTAGTGCAGCAGTAAGTGCTGTGACAATTCTTAAAGGGGTAGATCTATCATGTCCAGTTGTTGGTAGTGTTGGAGAGGAGGTCTCCAAAACTCTGAAGAGCTGGAGGTCTTCAGGGGGTTTTTAAAGGTAAAGCAGAGGTAAAGTAGAGGGACGCCCCAACTCTAAACTTGGAAGGTGTTCCATCAACAGGGAACAACAGACTAGAAAAGTCTGGATTGCCAAGAACGAACAGATGGCAGAGTCAAGCGTAATTCACGGGAGGAACACAACAGTTGTGAGGTAACATAGGCCTGTAGAAGAGTTCATGTAGGTTGGTGCAGAACCAGAGACCACTTCGTAGTCAGCATTAGTGATTTGAATTTAATGTGGGCTGCTACAGGTAGCCACTGGAGCTCGATGAGCAGCACGGTAACGTAACCAGGTAAACCAGGTGACACGTAACTTCCAGGTTCTGGATCATCTGAAGAGGTTTCACTGTGCAGGCTGGGAGGCCTGTCAGGAGGATGTTACAGTAATCTAGTTTTGAAATGACCACAGTTTGTGTCAGGAGTTGAGTGTTGTGTTAAGTAAGGTCTGATTTTTCTGATGTTGTAAAGTACAAGGTGGCCTGACTGGGCAACTGAGGCAACATGATTGGAGATGGTCAGTTGGTCATCAATCTTAACCCCTAAGATTTTCACCACCTTGGTGGAGGTGAGACACAGAGAGTCAGTTTTGATGTTGATGTCATGGTGTATAAGTTCGGCTGGGAGGAGCAGCAGTTCAGTTTTTAACACTTAGATCTGCAGTGTAGTTTATAAAACGCATGTGCATGACTTTAATATGCTAGATTAAATTAAGAAGCACACAGAATGGTCATGGGTGTTGAATCTAGCTGTAATTTATTTAATCAAGAACACTTAAGGGGCCTTTAAACTAAATCTAAATTTAGACAGCATGTAAATTGTTATTCCTCCTCTGAGGGGCTTCATATCACCACGTGAATAAGATGCTGAAGAAACCAGGCCAACAATCCAAGATTAACATTCTTATTCTGGGAGAGTGAATGCATCGTCCTGTGGGTCCACAGTCCAAATGAGTATGCATGGATCAACAATGTGCTCCGTGGAGCACTGACTCACTCACACCTACTTGTCAGTTACCTTCGCTCCAACACATTTATGCACTTGCACGTGTGACAGCGAAGCAAAGAACTGTTGCTGCACAACAACCTTCAGCTCCAAGAAGGTTATAGCAAGTGTGATGTAGGCGTAAAACAAATGAGATGCGGCGCTGAAGCTTGTGCAGAACATTTATCTCATCTCATATCACTATCGATATAAAGCTTGCACAGGTCAAACTGTTGTCAGGAGATATTTATAAAATCAGATCAGCAGATCCGCTGTATTGTTCTGGCAGCTGTTGTGGGTACCAGGAAGCTAGCGTGTGATGTGGCAACTACTGGATAAAAGCCACGAGATCCTTCTGGATCTTCTTTACTGTGATTATGTGTACTTTGATGATGTGGACGTTGTTCCTGTTCCTATTGCCCTCTCAGGTATTACCGCTGTAGTCAAACACAAGAAACCAGAACGTGCCATAAAAGACCACATGGTGGCTATATCCTCAAAAGTGCGCCCCACTCTCCACCGGGAACTGGTTAAGTAGCAATCTGTTCCGTGTCTGTCAGAGTCAAACAGACAGCGTTAGAGTTAAAGGCACTCAAAAGTGAACTACTTCCAAGTCACTGTGGTAATGGGCAAATAAAACTCTAAAGCAAAAACAGGAGTTCTTGCGAATGTTTTCAGGCTCTAGGGTGGAATCACACAGATGAAAAAAAAAAGAGCGAGCCCTTGCCTAATATTTCAGCTGATGATTTAATGTGTGCATAATGAAAAATAATATGTCTCTCATAAATATCTGCCGGCTAGATTTGGTGTCATGTGCCCCAAGTGTGCACTGTATCATGATATTGCAGTGCCAGGGGTAGTAAATGGCTGGCATAGCTGAGCACGGCCTGCCTGCCTGCCTCATTCTCCTTCTTATGGTTTCCCTGCGCCCATTTTATAGTGGCAGCACTTAAAACACTGACGTGCCATAATTCTGCACTTTCTGCAGCCAAAAGCTGTAACATTGATAGTGGAGAAAAGGTGGAGGTGGAGATGGAACTGAGGAAAGTCTAAGGGTTGGAGGTAAAAATGTGTAAAGAATCAGGGCGGTGACAAAGGATGTGTGTGTGTGTGTGTGAGGGTACACGTGTGTCATACATTTGTTTTACAACCAAATGCCTTTGTTATGAGTCACTGCCCGAGGCGGAACAAATTACTGTAAATGGAACTATTAGTGAAACATGGAGGGTGAAAGGAGGAATTTAAATTAAAGTGTTGCTTGCTAGCCACTTACTTTCTCTCCATCTGCATAATTACGGTTAGGACACCGAGCAGTTCGTTCGTGTGTGTGTGTGTGTGTGTGTCTACATCCGACCCAATATCAGAGGTCACAGTGGTTTCCTTTGATATGCCAAGAGTATAAACATCCTCTGTGTTTCTCACCATAATCAGCGCACACACACACACACACACACACACACACACACACACACACACACACACACACACAATGAACTGTTTTAATTACAAAGAGCCTGTGTACATGACAGATGAGCAAAAGAGGGGTATGTCTACACAGCCCGTCTGTACTGTTTAGTGCATGGTTCACACACACACACACACACACACACACACACACACACACACATTCAGAGCCACCGGACTAAAAGAAGTGACCGCGTTTAAGTTGGAAATTACAACTGTGCTAAATCTGTCACAGGTGGCGGTATCATTAGAAAGTGGCTCATTAAAGAATCACCGCGTCTGTGGATGTGTGCCTATGTTGCTGTGTGTGTGTGTGTGTGTGTGTGTGGCTGTGATGATTCCACTCAAAGCCCCAAAGTCTCTTTCTTGTTTCTCCAGTCAAACTGACCTCTCACGTATATTTAAAAGGCTAATGCAGGCTTTGATGTTCAAGATACCGCCCTCCATAAATGTGTGATATTGTGAAGGCGAATATGCAAAACCACACATATGTTGGATGGAACAGCATCTATAGCCTTGGAGAGATCCATACATCTGTTTTCTGTAGGGAATGTAAAGAATAATGCAAACATGTTTGACTGTGAAGCACGTTGGGGAGGTGCCGTCAACCTTTTCTGATGAAATAAAGGTTAAAAATATGCACACATATGGAGTTTGCCATGGCTGCACCTATACATACACACTCCTATATTCAAGAAAGCAAACATGCACAGACAGATTCAGTCAGAGCTGCAGTGTATGCTGCACAAGCTCATTGAATAGAAAGAACTGAAGACGGGAGGAAAAAGAGGATACGCTGTGTATCAGTATGACTCTACATTGGTAGGAGCATAAATTTTTTCCTTGCATCCGCTGCACTGACAGCTTTATGGTCCACTGGTCTGACAACTAAGGCCAATCATTCCAATACGAAATGTTTTGATTGACAGCGGCGGATTAGTGCATCTAGTGGCTGACTGAGGGATGACTAATGGTTTGTTCAAACTTGTGAACTGAGCATCAGAATTAGAACTGAGTCTCTGATTAACAGGATCAACAGGAAATGAATTGATGATCACTTTGTTGATACTTTTTTTTTAATGAGGAAGAAATACAATAGATTTTCTCTGTTATCTCTGTTTCATATTCCTGTAATCTGAATAAGTATAGGTTTCAGAGTGTGATCCCACTCGGTAAATATGTTCAGCTGTACTCAAGTATTTGTTCTGATTGCATTACTCATGATCAAAAACAGCCACAAGATCAACAAGGTCACCAACAGCAGACACAGCAGCCAGCTATTATTACTGACTAGTCCAACAGCAGTCAGCCCAGCTCGGCGTCTGTCTTTCAGCCTTTTATTTCACCAAGCTCTCACCAACCTCTAAAAGTCCCACATTTACTCTTGTCCGACGGCTTCTTGCTCGCTCGCTCTCTCCTTTTCTCTTCTTAGCTTCCTCCATCAACCTCCTCTTCACTCTCTTCTTCTCTGCCATTATGTCCATAGAGGCTGCTGAGCCCAGTCACACTGCCTGCTAAACCCAGCTCTGGTTCTAGCATGACACTGGCTCCACTCCCCCACCCTGAAAACCTCTTCTTTCCCGTGGTCCAACACACCTGTGGTAACAAACAGTAACATGCTGGGCAGTCCAGCTAACAAACTGAGCTAACATTAGCTAATGACAACCAAAGGTCACAGCTGTTTACTTTATGTCGCTATGGCAACATTTTGTCTCAATACTCTAAGAAGTGACAGAATTTGATGCAGAAGCTCTCTTATTGACAGTCCTTAAGTAAGAAGACAGTAAGTGTAGGGTATTTATGCCTCTCTCGACTTACTACAGTCCTCTGCAGTGTGTGTTCCCATCTGTGCATCTCATCATTAAGCTTAACTCTGATGTACGGTATCCATGTTTGCATTTTTATTTCCAGAGTGTGCTATATGTCACGTTTTAATGTCACGTCAAAGAGTTATGTAGTGTGATGCTGCCGTGAAACCAATTTCCACATGAGGGATTATACTCCTACCACTACATCACTGCTAGATATGTGCCGTTATTTAGCAAAGGCGTGCTTGTCTGCAAAAGACCACAGGATAGGTACATCAGTCGTAGAGTAAACTTCATTATTTACTGTTTCCTAATATACAGGAATGCAGCCGCAGGTATGAACCGAGTGAAACAATAAATCAAGGAGTCAGCCAGCAGTGAGAAACACTAGGCGGCCCTCATTAGCTGCAGCAGTAGTAGCGGCTGGCAGACTGGTGCTGCATCAGGGCCAGGCCATCCTGGGGTCAGTCTGGAGGATAATCAAAAGCTGTAATTATATCAGGAATGTCCCTCAAGCACAGCGACTGGCAGGGGCAAAGGATCACTGACCAGCATCAAGCTACAGAACATGGAAGACTCACAGACAGAGACAATATGACAGAGAAGAAGGAAATGTAGAAAAAACAGAACAAAGTAAACATGAAAGAGAAAAATCAAATGCCCCAAGAAAAGCACAGATCCTCAAGCTGCTGCTGGAGAAAAAGAATTGCTTTGTGGGCAATGTGGGAGGAATAGAAGGACAAAAGTGGAGAGACAATGAAACACGAGACTCTGACATGTAAATAGATAAAATAGACACAAACTAGCTGGGGAAACAAAAGCGAGAGAGAGAGAGAAGGAGAGCAGCTTGGCATTCGTAGCTGGTGTATGAAAGACGGGTGGGAGTGGGAGGTGGTGAAGGAAGATCAATCATGTGGAATAGCAAAAGACCTTTCAACAAACTGGCTTTAATCTTCTGACAATGCAACAAACTGGTCCTGATGTGAAACTTCTTCCTGAGGAACATGGGCCCCTGCCTCTAATAACTCCCCTCTGTGAACAAGCTAAATCTTTAATGGAGGGCAGCCCAAAATGTCTCCTGTAAGCACGCACATAACATGCATGAGAAAGTTAAAAGAAAAGCCTACCCGAGGAGATTTCACATATCATTCTCTTAGTTATACTTACCTATACACCCAGACACTCACAAGTATCATCACCACAGAGCAAAAATGGATATGTGCAGAGAATTATATCATGAGCTATTTACAAAAAAAACTCATTTATATTTCATCCCTCTGGCAACCCTTGCCTCTAAATATTTATTAAGTAATTAAGATAGAAGTAAAAAACCTCTGAAGCTGGAGGTCTTGCGCTGGTGCTGTGGATAAAAAGCACAGTTCACTTACAATTAATTCTGCTTAAAACCTGAAGCTTAAACCAATGCTGTCTCAAAAACATTCTGGGAGCAGAGTTCTTCTAAAAATTAGCTAACCATCATGGGGTCAATGAATGCTTTACTAGCTGCTAATGCTGCTGCTAGGGGGAACCGTGCACTCATAAATAACCTATAAAATCATAACCTGTAAAGGAAAAAACAAATGTGACTCCCATGTATTTATGGGAGTATATAGGAGTACCTGCCAGTCAGAGGACTTTGAAGCGAATGATTTTAGAGAGTCTGGAAATCAAAGCGAATGCATGTAAATGCAAATCCACATTGTGACTCCAAATGGATCTGCAACCCAGAAAGACAAATGTCAAATCCAGAGTAATGATAAGCCATGATAAAATAACAAAACCATACAAAACCTGCAGTTCCTTAAATGCCCACTTCAGACTGGCTAGAGAACATTTCAGTCTCCATGTTCAAATGTCCAACTTCACAGCAGAAATAAACATGTTTACAGCCTACAGTTTTGGTCTCTATAGCTAATTTCCCCTGTACTGAGGGTGAATTTATATACAACTCACCTGTTCAAATGATATTAAGACTTAAAGTTATGCAGAATTAAGAGTGTGGCCACATTGACAGATGGGTACCATTACAGATGGCTCGTTTGAACCCCCAGGTATCATTTGGCCTGACTCAGGTCTTTGCACATTGTTAGATTAAGGGGACTGAAAAATCAGACCTTACTTAACGCAACACGCCACTCAAACCCTTGTCACTTCAAGACTAGACTACTATAATGCCCTTGTGAGGGGTCTCCCAGCCTGCACAGTGAAACCTCTTCAGATGATCCAGAACGCGTTGGCGTGCCTGGTCTACAACCAGCTCAAAAGGTCACATGTCTCCCCGCTGCTCATTGAGCTCCACTGTCTACCTGTTGCAGCAAGAGCCAATTCCCGCCTACAAATTTGTCACCAGTACTGCACCTACCTACCTAAACACCCTTGTCCAGGCATACGCTACCTCACGACCACTGTGCTCCTCCATTGAGCAACGCCTGGCACTGCTACCTGTCCACTCAAGGCAATCCAAACTTTCATTGGTTGTTCCCAGTTGGTGGAACGCACTACGAGTACCCATCAGAGCAGGGGTGTCCCTCTCTACCTTTATAAACCTCCTGAAGACCTCCAGCTCTTCAGAGACTACCTTCTCTCCTACGTAGCACTACCTACAACTGGACATGAGAAAGCTAGCCCCTTAAGAATTGTCATAGAACTTGTTGCACTACGCACAACGGTTTCTTATCACACTGTACCCTGATTGTTCCCTTCTCGGTAAGTCGCTTTGAATAAAAGCGTCAGTAAAATGACTAAATGTGAATGTAAATATTAGCCATGAGGCGGAGGGAGCAGGACTTGCCAACGGCAGTAGCTCCGTCCATAGAGACTTGGCTTGGGAACTGGAGGGTGGCCGGTTCAAGTCCAGCATGGATAAAAAATATGGAAGCTGGAGAGGTGCCAGTTCACCTCCTGGGCACTGTCAAGGTGCCCTTGAGCAAGGCACCGAACACCCCCAACAGCAGGGCTGCCTATCACTCCACCAGCTCTCTCCACATTTGCATGTCTATGAGCCTTTGTACTGTATGTGTGTTCAGGATTAAAATGCATGTAAATAAAAAAAAAAAAAAAAAAAAAACTGAGTGAGAAGAGAATTTTCCCACTGAGGGATTAATAAAGTATCACTATAGAACATGGTTGCAATCAGAGGCTGAAAAATTGGTGAGGCTGTATTTAGGCACAGTGGTGCTTTGTGCTAAATGCTAATGTCAGTTAGGTAGGATGCTCAGGATTAATGGCAAATGCTAACCTGCTGATGGTTCACAGTGATGATTATCATGTTTACCATCTTACTTTAGGATATTAGCATGCTAACATTTGTTCTAAAGTACTGTAGTAGGCCTACAGAGGAGATCAGATCAGAATTGGATACATTCATTCCAAAAACATTTGGAAAATCATTTGAACATATTCATGTCATCACACTTTCATATAACAAAAAATAAGATAATATTCTTATTTTATTATTTGTTTCTGCTCTTGTCTCAAGTATACCATCATAGACTTTCTTTGTTTGCTCAATAAAATGTTGATGAGTCATCAAGGACATAATGTTTCTCTGTCATGTTTAATCGCTTTCATCATGACCCAACACACAGCATGAGTACCTGCGCTGAGGGTGTGCTTTATGATAACAAGCACAGCTTCTGGAACTTTCACCATGAGTCAAAAACAAACAATAAAATAACATTCCTCTGTTTTAAATGTGTATGTTTCTAAGGCACTCATTTGGCATCGAGACAAGTAGACAATCATTTTTAATTACTGACAGTTCAGGAGAAAAAACAAAAAGAAAAATGTGACAGGAGGGAAACAGATAGGCTGACATTTTGGCAGGCAATCAAGCATAAAAAGACTAATGGCACCAATTACAAGTGATGTGGGGTTGATCTGTGTTTCTTATGCAAGGCTTGCTTTTGATTTTTTTTTTTTTTTTTTTTGTTTTACAGTGAGTCACCGCCATGTATGCCTTTTCAGTGATTGTGAGGGGGGAGCTATTAGAGTGCACAAGAGCACAATCACATTAATTAGAATAGAAGTACTCCATGGGTGCAACAACAATGGGCAGCTTTGCCCATATAGAATCAGATTAAGGCTCTGAGTACTTAAAAGCTTTCGCCCCAAAAATGTACTGCACTCTGTGGAAAGTCTCAAAGCAAATGTGAGCTGAACACAATCATCATATTTGGGTGGAAAATGTAGATATCACAAAAGGGAAAGCTAAAGCTGCATACAAGATACAAGTTTCCTATTTGCTTACATGTTTCTGTTCCAATTACCAAATGCTTCATAATTTTCCATCTCTGCTTGATCCAAATTTAACAATATTCAGTCAACAAATGATCAGATCTTTTTCAGTCAGTGTCCAATTGCAAACACCACCTTTTTAAATAGTGTGCGTCACGATTTCAATCCAAAGTCATTAACAGCTCCCCATCAATCATGTCTGCCCCCAAAGTGAGGGATATTACAATAATAATGGATGATCAGGTGTGGTGCGGCGCTGTTGCTACATACACTGCTATAAATCCTCGATACACAAACCGTGATCCCGGACTAGTGTAATATACATCATTTCCTTTTATGTACCTATTCGTTGCACGCCATTTCCCTCAAAATGTCCTTGGTATCCCTCTTTCCCTTTTTTACCAGAGATACAATACCTCTCTCTACCTCTACCTCTACCTCTCTCTCTCTCTCTCTCTCTACACGTAAGATACACATAATGCATGTTGAAATGTCAAAGGGGGCAGTACAGAAAACAGGACTGACTGTGAAGTTAAAGTATCTTTCTGGTGCCTTAGCTTCATGAATGGCATTTACCTTCAGTTCTGCTGCTCTACAAGTCTTATATTATTATATTAATTTCATACACACAAAAATGTAAAATAAAATTCCTTATTTATCCATTGGCATATTAAACATTATGAACACATATTTAAAAAGTAATAAAATACATTTTTACATCTCACAACATATATTTAATATTTGTTTCATTCTGTGGTCTTGTATAGCTACTTGGATAGAGTGCATATTCTGTTTTCAGTGTGAACACCCATGTGATGTAGTTTTAAGTAATTGTGGTCTAAGTACAAAGGAGGATGAAAACGATGACATTATCTTCTTATCATCTCAGGTAAAGTACAAGTACAACCATATTAACACATTAGGGTGTCTGCTCTGATGATGCATTAACTAATAAACTCATAGCAGTTGCCCTGGTAACAAACAGCGGGCAGAACAACTTCCCCAGTGCCATTTTTCTCTTCTCCATTACACGTACGTACAGTAAGTCTGGAGCCAGTGCTCAGGCATGTTTATGGGGTAATGGCTAGTCTTGGAGTACAGTAAGTGTCCTATGGCTATTGATCCAGGTTGGTAAGATCATGAGCAAGTGCTGGGAAGCTGAAGGCGAGTCCTCGGGAGTCTAAGTCTGACCGTGCCGTCTGGGCTCCTGAATGTCCGGAGGTGGTCAGGGAGGCTGGAGACGGCAGCAGACTGAGTGGAACCAGCCGTGCTGCCAGGCGACCGATACAATGACTTTTTAATGGCTTCTCATTTCACTATAAACCAATGAATGTGGCTCTGCGCAGTGAAACCTTAGCCCCACTTCTGGTTTAAAAAGGCATAAAAGAGCAAACTATTGAGCGTTTGGGTTTCATCGACCAGCAGGCTTGCTTTTGTTACATAGAGTTCAGGTTGTGATTTCACACCAACATACCATTTACAGAGTTCACTTCTACAAGATGCATGAACTTCATTAAGTTTACATGACTGACGGGATCCAGACTCTGCCGAGACTTGCCCTTTGTGGTGCAAGATCACATCTATACAAATAGTATATTGACGGCAAAGCTCTCAGCAAATTTCCTTTTATGGCACTCACATTATGGGGCACAGGCTACAGTAATGCCTCAAACTCAGCTGTACATCTGGCAGCCAAGGCCTCTCCAGAGATTCTGGCAAAAGAGCAGAATATCTCATGCGATGTCAGTGGACCTGTCAAAGCAATCTGTTTTCCTCTGCCACGGGTCAGAGGCCAGATCACTGAGTGTACACACACAACATATCACACATGAC
The DNA here is from genome assembly GCA_023373845.1 of Nibea coibor. Lineage (NCBI taxonomy): Eukaryota > Metazoa > Chordata > Actinopteri > Sciaenidae > Nibea > Nibea coibor. Next base: position 1,692,952 of record CM041735.1, on the reverse strand, counting down.
TAGAGTGCCGGTCCTCTATGCCTCAAGCTATTCCACCTGTGTACATTCTTCTTCCTCTGTCTCTCTGCTTATATTTCTTGATTATCTATCTTTATTCCATCCCATTTTCCTTCCTTTCTTCCCGTTCCCTCATGTTGCTCTGAATTCCGGCGGTGCCCTCGTTCCTCTGGCTTCATTAAGAGATCCGCACAGGTTGTTCATACTCGGCTGCGTCCTGCTCTAGTGTCCTTCAGAGGCAGAGTTAGAGGTAAGAGTGGGTTTTGTTGTATTCATGCATCCTTTGCTTCTCCCTGGGTAAAACTAGATGAAATGTGCCTCGCCTAACCTTGACGATTGCTCAACTCCCTCTCTGCTGTTTTTTCCTTGCAGAAAAAAAGAAAATGGCCGACTGGCAGTCCAGTCTGGAAGTGTTTGGAGCGAAGCAAAAGTCTGTAATTGGAAGCCCTGAGCGGGGAGTCTTCACTGCATGTCAAGGAGAATTATAACTCGAGGTTATATAAAAAATGTGTTTTTTGGGGAGGGGGAATATTTTCAATAGCTCATTTTCTTTTCCCTTTCTTCATGGACTCCATTCACTGATTGAACGAATGCCATACCAGCTATGGGGTGTCTGCTCCACCTTCATTACCAAGACCGGTTTCAATTCATGCCTTAATGAAAGGGGCATTTGCTTTCACAACAGGGGGCGTAATTACTCTCTGTATTTCATAACATTATTACCATCTGAGGTGTGTAGCTATATTGTGGATGTCTGCATATAAGCTTGAAGAGACCCTCAGAGACCCACACCGTTAATGAGTAAGGTTAGGGCACGCTATGTCGTCTGAGCAGTGAAGCCATTTGCTCCTAAATGACATTTCCTTTGTGAGAATGAGCCCATATTAGCTCCTAATGCGGAGAGTCACCCAAGGCATCCGCATTGTATTCATATTCAAAGAAGAGTAAAAGTGCAGGAGACTTTATTAAATGTGATATTACCATACACTTTATATATCTATATGAATAAAGGGGGGAAAAAACACATTATTCACTTTGTCAGACAGGTATTCACTTTGTCTTCACCTTAATCACATCTCTCAGGCACTGAGCCATAGATGGAGTCTCCGAGGGAGAAATCTCGCTGACAGGAAATTATGAAAAAGAATTAATTTGACCTTCGCTTGCAGCAAGGAAAAGAGAGAGGGGGAGATAGGAGATAGAGAGGAGGGTGGATAGATGGAGTCAAGGGAGGTTTAAGGAGGAAGTGCCCCCACAGAGGCCAGGATCCTGAGGAGAGAAGTCGGATAATGAGAGCTCTCAGCTCCTCGCACGCTGGAGCAAGACATTTGATTCAGTGAAAAGCCCAAAGGAAGGACAGTAGTCACCCTGAGCTGTCTTCAGAGTGAATGGTTTCAATAAAGACTTTGCAGGAAAGATACTTGATTCATTCACAATGGCCAGGACAGGAAGCACTTTGGTTAGTTTGCTCTCAAAATGTTGGCCTTCCTTCACTAAAGACCCTGGCTAAGTTAACATTGCCTGGTCAAAGAGACCGAATTCAGATCAGATACAGCATGGATTATAAACAGTTTAAGTTTATCAAATCCACTGTTTATGTAAGGCTTGCTCATGAACTAATAGGCATGTCTTGCTATCAGTCAGCATATTCATAGTCCTGGTCCTTACCAGCAAAATGAATCATTGTTCTTGATTATAACAACTCCTTCTATGTTGTTATGGTAGCAGAAACCAAAGCGCACTTTCATTCTTCTTAATGGGGCAAAAGGCTGTGAATTGTTCTCTGATTGCGTGATTGCCTCTGTTATTTATTGGCTATGGTTCCTTTGAAAAGTATTTACATTCTTGGTTTCAGTGTTGAGGGTCAGCTAAATGCAAAAGTTTTGTGGCCAGTGACAGTAATAGTTAAAAGAAAATAGGATCTGATGGGGTATATTTTCACGTATATTATGGCCACTTTCAGATGCTCAGATCGATTTAATAGGAACCAGGTATCCACCAGTTCACCTGCCATCAAGCCCAAATCTAGGTGTCCGAGCCCTTCTCCCAACACAACAGTTAGATAGACATTATCTTTAAAGAGTAACTTTCATTTTAACCCATTTGGGGTTGATAGTCACGCCGGTGTGATCAGATCACGTGGTGTCTTTAAAGCACTGTAAAAAAAAAAAAAAAAAAACTCTGGTTTTTATTTGACACTGATAGACCACGGAAATCCGGAGCGATAGTAGAAAATATGTTTCACTGAGCATAAATGTGCATTTATACTCGTGGGATGGGATGACAGGTGTTGCATTTCTGTCCATATATAAAAATACCAAGTATGTTAAACACTTTTTTATGTGGTGTATAGAGACTTAAAGGGTTAAAGCAGGGGTTAAAGGTTTAACAGACAGATTGTTTTGCCTGGTTTGGAAATGAACCTCGTGAGGAGAAGACCCCATCTTGCCAGCTTTGCCGAGTTACGCACTTATGTCTGAATACAGTGATTACAGATCAGTCAACATCCTACGAGGAACTACTACTATGAGTTTAATGTGAGGTGTGTGTGACGGCGTGTGTGAGAAGTTTGCTTAAAAACAACAGTGACAGCTGCTAGTGACAGCAGGTTAGCAAAGATGCTGCTAGCATCGTTTATATTAAAACTAAAAAGCATTTCTTCATCAAAACAAAAGCAAAGCAAAACGAGACTGAAGTTTGATGATATTATATGGTGTATTTATCTGATTGGTTGAAATTTGCTTGTGATAGATGGTTCATCCAATCACTAGGCAAGTATTTCCAATGCTTTTACTTTTCTGTGTGACCAGCTGCAGTCAGGTTTCATGCAAATGGGCAGAAAAGGGAAAAAAGTGGAGCCACAGTGTTGTTGGATATTTGCAAAGTAAATATGTGGACTAATTAAGTTTGAGTCTGGGAGTAAAAAAAGCTAAAAAAGGATCTTTGAGCAGACATAGTGAGGTCCTGCACAGGGTGCCTTACTACTCCTCAGGCAAGCTAACAATGTTCTCTGTTCAGGCCTGTTAAAAGTTATTGATTTGGCTGCTCGTTATCCCACAATCACCAGACTGTAAAATGAAGTGTTAATCTACTAGCTAGGGAAAATGTGGAACCCACCAGTGGGCAATTCCTGCCTTTATTTGTGCTTAGCTTAGGAAAGTATCTCGTCACTCAAGATCTTTATGTCAGCAAACCTTACATGCTGAACTAGTTAAAAAAATGTGGAAAAAGACAGAGGAGGACATCCTGTTCAGTGAAGCTATCTGACTGAAGAGATTTCCTTTATATGAAACCATGAAGCGGAGAGAGATAATTCATTAAGGTGCCTGGAGCAAAGGAACCGAGGTCTACGAAAGCACAACAGGAAAGCTTCCTTCATTTACTGCCCTGGAGCCACAAAAGCTGTTCTGAACTTTTTCACCCTGGGACCTGAACAAGAAATTTAGACTACTGTGTCTGAGATTCAGGCTTAGAAAAGTGGTTGCAGATCTTGTTATCTGGAAGCATATTTTAAAAAGAACACCTACACGTTGTCAAAAAAACTAGGAGCTCTAAGCAGGCTAAGAAGGAAGTAGTAGTATTTCCTCAATTGAATGGATGCTTTTCTGTTTTCTGTGACTGATTGGCAACACCTCTTTAATACTTAGAGAGTGCTAGAAAATGTAAATCGTTGGATTGAAGCAAACAAACTTCTCACCAGCTCATAGCAAATGTTACAATTCTGTTGGACAATAACACGCACATAGTGACGACATGTGAAACTGTAAAGCATCAGTGTCTAATTTCTTTCAAACTTGTCTCTGTCTTCTTTTTTAAATGAGACTCTGTTACAGTAAATGAAGCATAAACAGCGAGCCTGTGTCTACATTCACAGATTAGCACTATGTACTCAGAAAACCACTTTCATACAGCTCCGTCAGCTGTGTAATTCAAGTTTCTTTTAAGAGTGATGATTTCACAAGCCAGTAATAGCATATTTACTGGCATAGGGCTGTTATTGAAAACTCTGAAATGGTTATAAGCATGAAATTGAATACAGAAGAAGAGCAAAATGAGATTTTTTTTTTGAGGAGGGGAGAAACGCGGCGGCTTAACGGCTTCCAATCTTTGTATTAGATTTAATTCAGAAATATTCAGTGCAGTCACTAGAGGATTTTACACACAACTATTTAAACGGCTAAATGCTATTATCAAGAAAACAACCTAATTAATCATAACACTCTCATTTCCCTTTTGCATTGTCCCAGAGACTGACTTTTGAAGCTGTCAGAGGGGTTAATATGGAGCCATAATTCAATGGAGTTTGCCAGAAGAGAGACAGACGTTTGGGTTTAACACCTGCCCTCTACAGTTTGTCTCAGGTGCACAAAGAGCCTGGTTTGTTTCTATGGATACACATATTACAGCTAAATATAAAAGCATGTCTGTCTCAGAAAAACACTTGTCTTGACTAGACGGGAGCTGCTGGGCCATCTGAACCTGTATCATGTTTGAAATCACCTCATAAAACTCAGCTTTATTGGTTTTCTTCCATGTATTGATCTTTTATTAAATGTCCTTCCTTTTCATATTTGACTTGTTTTCTCATACGTGTTGACATTTTATAAAAGCTTCTTCTGTTGATTTTATCTTTTGTTTTCATTTCCTCACTTTCCAAACACAGCTGGACTTTTTTTTTGTCTATCTGTCTTCAGAAGGATATTTTAAGACGTAGACAAAGTTTGATTTATGAATTTGAATTTGTATGAATCTTTATCACTGGAGAAGTTTGTACTAAAACTAACTAAGTTGCTATGTGGCAGACTGTTGCTATGAATAAAAAACAAAAACAAATCAAAACAAAACAAAACTGTTTCTCTGGTCTCAGGTCTGTTCATAGACCCTGGACCCTCAGTTGATGTAAAGAAAAAAAATCTAAATCTTCTCTTGTGAATGGCCTTCTAAGCAGGAACACGTACAGTGAGTGAGTCATTGTTATATTAAATATTATATTATTCATCATAACATTAGTTTGCTGGCTGGTTGTTCATTATCCTTTGCATATCATTCCATTTGTGTTTTGGGGGGGCTATAGTAAATATCTTTTGTGACAAGCACGCACACTCTGAGTAAGATTTGATGCTTCTGATCAACAAAGCACCGGCGTGGCTGTGAGGGGAACAGTGGAACGAAGTGCTGTGCTACCCTGCACAGACTCCAAAGTGCCAGCATACACCGACACTCTCAGGCTGCTGTTGTTGTTTGGGTATCACTTTCTATTTGGAGTGTCTCGCTCTGTCTCCGCTGACTGTACGTAATAAGTGATGAGCCTCCGCCGTCCCACTGGCAAAGAGAGAGGGAGAGAGGGGAAATCTAATTATTTCCCTCCCATGGCCCAGCAAGCCTTAAAGGTTAATCACTGTCCGTCTAGCTAATTCCGTCTGGGTACACTGCAGTAATTACAACACCTCTCTCTCTCTCTCTCTCTCTCTCCCTCTCTCTCTCCTTTTCTCTCCACTGTGTACTTTACTCGCTCCACCGCTCTCTCCTGCAGCCTCTGTCTTTATAGATAGTGGATGTCTTGCTCTCTCTTGGCCTCTCATGCTCCACCATGCTTGTCGTTCTATATGGGCGGTGCACCTCTTTCTTCTTCCGGCATACTGTACATTTACATTGGATCATAATTCACTAATGAATCGCTCTGTTTTCTAACCTCCTGCTGTGTTCATTTGCTGTTGATGCTTTGTGCCGTTAGTCTGAACTGCCACTTTGCTCACTCTGTATTCATTCATCCTGACAGTGTTTTCATGTTAGCAGCTTTCTGTTGAGAAGGTTGGGGTCATTTTGCTCAAACCAAACAATAGAAAATGATGCATGTCACTTAAAGCAGTTCATTTTCACAGAGATTAAGGAAACGTTCTGTGAGTTGACTTCCAATAATCTGTACAGCTGTGTTGATCTACGCTCATTTGTTTTTTTTGTTTTTGTTTTTTTTATGAATGTAGCTAGGTGGCTAACTACCATCATCATCCTCAATCCCATCTATAAATCTCTGACATCTCTCTGCAATCTTGGATTGTTTTGTGTGGAAAAAAGATGTCAATCAGCTCAGCATTATACCTGCACAGCTCAGAGATGTGTGAGGTCTGGAAAGGAGCTCATCTCTTGATAAATTTAGGATGATCTCCACTTCTACAATACGAATTCCAAAAACACAGTCCAGTCATATTATATTTTGACTTCCTCTTTTGAACAGATAACTCGGTCTGCCACTGATACGTTGCCATTTTTTGGTGTTGAGTTAAATAAACATGCTCGGATGTTTCACACTTGAAGCCTTTCAGCAGCTCAAATAGTCTGACAGGCTTTTAATGTGAAACACTGTCAGGAAGTGTTGCCTTTAATTGACGGGAGCTTAACAATTGTAAAAACAGTGACGATGAAGTGATTGGGAAAAATTATGAATAAACAGTTAGTTAAAAAAAAAAAGGAAACTCAGTGCAGCGTGTTTTGAGTTTGGCTCATTAAATTACACTGACAGAATTCTGTTTTTCATTAATGAAAATATTATTTAATATTCATTCTTTGAGTCCTGGATTTGCAGTTGATATTAAAATGATGATTTATATATAGATATTTTATACGTCTTTGCCTTCCAACACATCTGAGAGGGAGGAGGGTTTCCTTTTCTCACCTCCTCTCTCCCTCTCACACTCTTCTCACACTCTTCTCACTGCGCCTCTCTCTCTCTCTCTGTTTCTTCCTCATCCTACCTTCTTGTCACCTATTCTGTCTCCCTCTCCCCCGCTCTTCCCCCACTTCCCTCACACCATTCCTCCACCTTCTTTCTTCCTCTTCATCATCTCATCACCACTTCACGCTGACTTCTTCACATCATTTCTCTCTCTCTGGCTTGGGTTCTTACTGGTTACAGCTGTATTTTCCACCAGCAACAGCTCGAGGAAGTGTGCCTTGGGCCTCGAAAAATACTCCACCATCTCTTCTCCTCCCATTTTCTCCCTCTCTGCCAAAAGCATCTCCAGAAGCGACAGCTTAGGAGACTTAAAAATACTCCTGTTTTCTTCTCCTCCTTTTCTCACTGTTTCAACTTTCCTCTCCATTTCTCACATGCAGTCATTTGCGTGATACAGCTGCTAAATACAGGGAACTTCGAACAATAGTTAAAAACAGCCTACAATCTCAAACTAATCAATTCGTTTGTGCTCATTATTCCTTATAAGACCCTCTCCACTTATAACAATTTGTTATTGCTTCCTGTGATGATTCATGCATAATTCATGTCATGCAAAACATATAACTCCCAGCCCCAAAAAGACCACATCTTCTCTCCTCCATTTCCACATTCCCTACATCCATCGAGTTTCCAGTATTTTCTATCCCTCCGTACTTTCTCCCCGAGGCTAAGATAGGCCAGTAGCTGCTGAGGCGGGTGGGTTGTCGCTTCATATATCATCAATACAGAGGGGAGGAGAGGAGAGGAGAGGAGATGAAGAGTGGTGAGGAGAGGAGAGGAGAGGAGAGGAGAGGAGATGAAGAGTGGTGAGGAGAGGAGAGGAGAGGAGAGGAGAGGAGAGGAGAGGAGAGGAGAGGAGAGGAGAGGAGAGGAGCGGATGAGACATAAAGGACGAAGAGGAAAGGCACGAGAGGCTGAGAGTAACCCTTAGCAAAGTGTCATCACTCAGCTAAACTCTCTCCCTTGAACTCTCTTTCTCTTTCTATTTTCCACTTGCTAGGGGACCAAAACAGTGGTGGGGGATAGAAGCTGCTTTATTACACTCCAAATGTTTTCCAAGAATTTTCGTGGAGTGACAAAGATCCCTAGAATTTGTTTCTCTGCCCCTGCGGCAAAGCCCTGTTTGAGAGTCTGTGGGCAGACGGGGGCTGATGGAAGAAGTGGTGCTGCTGCTGGTAGTGGTGATGAAGGAGGGCAGCTGCTAGAATTGCTGAGGAAGACACAAGGGAAGCTGAGAATCACAGAGTGAGAAGGAGAGGATGGACAACGACAGCGCCTGGCTATTGTTATGAAACAGGCTACAGAGGATGCACGGTGCAAAGTGAGAAGTGAATTGTGTAGAAAGCAAAGAGATAAGGTTAAAGTGTGAAACACAAGCCACAGAGGAGGAGATGATGAAGGAAGGAAGGGTGATGGTGTCTGTCACATGTGAAAGTGTTGTATTTAAGCACAGTTTAACTGATGAACAGGTAGGTTTATAATCATTACTGTATGTTTACACAGTGGATACTTTTACATGAAGTCCCTGTAATGTAAAGAAAAATGTCCTGTGTTCATAAGACCAAAGAAGAAAATGTTGTTAACCACCCAGCCAAATTTGATGACTACCTCTCTGATGTTCAGAGAGGTTCAGCTCCTGACACATACACAGCACAGATACTAACCTACTGAAGTCTGAAGGGATTATGGCCTCAACGCATCGTCGAGTCACCTTTTAGAACCGCCCACAAAATCCTGAACAGGTGAAAAACTGTTTGAAACTCTAACTCCACATTTCACTAATATATTAAGTCCTTTGACATGTTTTCAGCAGCTATTTCCCAACATATTTAATGTATTTTCAAAGAAATTGCTGAATTGCCTTTAGGTAATGACTACTTATTTATTGTTTGATGAAATTGGACATTATAAATATATAAATTATATTCTAATTATTTGTTATGACTTTCATTATAAGTTTAAATTATTCTACAAATTATTCATATTCTAATTATTAATTACACACAATTATTAGTAGTGCATATTAAAAGATTTGTTTGTTTTTGTTATAATCAAATGTTCTTATCTTATAATATTCTATCATTAGTTACAAATTCTCATTATCTGATGTTAATGTCAACAGCCTTAACACTTACTTACTGTCAGACTAACTAACTCTGCTGCTAACTATGTCTTGAGGAAACTGAATCCACTCAATTATGAATTTATTAATTATAAAATCTCATCAGTCAGTGGACAACAAACATGACAAACTGTTCATCCCTTCTTCTAATTGAACTGACTCCTTCTTCGAGTATTAATAGTCAAAACATTGCTTACAAAACAGTGAAGGTATTTGTTCTTCTGTCAGCGTGCCAGCACTGATTATCCTCATGCTTGCGTTGGAGTGAAATAGCACCTACACATATTGTTGAGATGAGAGTCTTGCACAGTCTCTAGACTCTACAGTTATCCTGAAATATGAAACAGCTTTAGAAATGATCATCCTAAGGTATCACTCCCCAAACAGCAGACTGTCAAGTCGTAAAGGTGCCATGTGAAGTTTTTGATAGCAGAGCTATGTGTGCAGTGCTTTGTATGGCATGGGGCTGGTTTCACACTATTTCACAGATGTGCACTGAATTGTTGCAACAAGCCAACAAAAATGAAAGAAGATGTAAATAATGTGTGTGTCTAAAGCTTGGTGACACAGTGGGCTACTTCTTCTAACCAGGCTAGCACTTACAGTTACAATAGTAGCCTCTCTGTTTTCCCTTGATTGCTCTGTCTGTGCCTGACTCTTCTGGTTGCATAATCATTTTTGATTCATCACTTCCTGCCAGCTTTAAAACATGCAGTGATTGCCATGACTACAGATGGCATAAATAGTGCACAATAAATGATTTGAACATTTATCAGTGTGCAACGTCGGCCTCCTTGTGAATAATCTTCATGCAGGAGAGAAACAGATCAAGCATGTGCTCTAAACACCTGTAATGTTTTCAGGCTTGCCTCAGTGAATGATATCCTGAATGAGATAAACAGTATGATGCTGAAATGTGTGCAGTGTTGTTTTAGATATTTCGTGGTGCTGAGAAATCTACCTTGTGTGAGGAGTTGAAGTGTCCTGACTTCCTCCCGGACGCGGAGCTGCAGGACCTGCTGCAGGATGTGCTGCCTCTGGGCTTCCTGCATGATACCCATTCTTTCCAGCTTTCTGTCTGTCAATCTCATCAGAGCCCGCCCTGTTAAACAAAAAAAGAACCAAGGCTGAAGGTTAAGAGCCAGCAGGACCAGCAACCCAGTTGTTTCAAGAGCTTGTGTTATTATGTGAATATCAGATCAAATCAAATTTTATTTGTATAGCCCAAAATCACAAACACATTTTGCCTCAGAGGGCTTTACAATCTGTACAGGGAGTGACACCCTCTGTCCTTAGACCCTCGGTTCCAGTGAGGAAAAACTTGCCCACAAAAAAACCTTTAACAGGGAAAAAATGTGGAAGAAAGCTCAGGAAGAGCCACAGAGGAGGGATCCCTCTCCCAGGACGGACAGACGTGCAATGGATGTCACATGTACAGAACAATCAACACAAACATATTGTACAATTACAATGAATGATAAAATGACAGTGAATTACAATGAATGATAAAATGACAATGAATTACAATGAATGATAGATTGATTACAGTAGCAGTGGAACCTGTGAGAGACACAAATAGATAGATAGAGAGAGAGAGACAGAGAGACAGAGAGAGACAGAGAGTTTTCAGTTAGTCTGAAATTTCCACTGTGAAGCATATTCCTCTAAAACACTGCACGTTTTGCAGAAAAAAACATCCCACGAGCAAGAATCCATCACAGCTCCTTCCTTAATTGCAAATCCTTGTATAAAATCCATAATTTAATCATCCAATCAGTTTGAATGAGGGGGATTAGGGTTGCTAGTAAATGTGAGCAGAGTATGGTGCGATAATTAGTGCTTGTTATAAGTGCCTTTGTAACGTGCCGGGGGGGGGGGGTCAGAACGTGCGAGCTCCCTTTGCTCCTTTACCCTGATGACTGCCAAGGCAAGAAAATATAGAAAATATATCAGAACATATCAGACCCCAGAGAGGAAAGATCAGCTCTGATAGGCTCATGAAAGTTAGTCCATCACACTCTTCACCCTTGTTTTCTTTCATGCTTCTGTCAGATCATTAAAATGAACAAATATGAAGTTTAATTCATTACTGCAGCAAGATTGAAATTGAATTTTGAATTACTGCTTCCAATCGATGCCCCCTTTAAAAAAAACAACAACAGAGAGAAAGGCAGACTTTATAATTTCATGTCTCTCGACTTGTTTGGACGATCTATTGTGAATCGTTAGGGCACACCAAGCCCCACGCTACCACTTTGCTACCACAGCACAGAAGGGAGTAGTTGGGAAAGCTAAGTACCCTTAAGTGTTAGTGGTGCAACGCTGACTCTGTTAGGCCAATTTTCTCCTGTCTTAACAAAAGAAGCTCTTAGCTCACCACGACGGCCAGATGGGGGTAAAATGCCAAACATAGTTAAGATGCTTCATCGCAAAATGGCGCTGAAAGTACCCATTGGATAAACACTGGGGAGCTAAGTAGAGTCATAAAGGCTCAGGAGTGAGAGGAGCATATTAAATGGGAAGATGAAAAAGACAAAGATTAGTGAGGTGGAAAGAGAAAGAGGACTGATGAATCAAAGGGAGGGTGAAGGGCGGAAAGTTGGGGAGAAGAGGGAGACGTACAAATTGACAGAAGAAAACCGACATGCAAATAAAGCATGCTGTTATGAGTCTATAAATATTGACCAACCATCACTTGGCACCTCATCCTATAACCAAAGATAGATCGGCATGGCAACAGAGGTTCACTTTCCCTGCTTCAGTAATGTCTGTCTTAAATAATGGCAGATACAAGACATGGCGATGATATGAAGATAAACAGATGATTCACACAGCATCATTTTGCTAATCTTTGTACTACTAAGATTATTTATTGAGGCATCTACATGTTGACATTTAGAGGGTGTTTCCTTTTGCTCTTGTGTTTTGTTGGCATGGCTTTATTTATATTATCATAATAAAATCCTCAAATATAATCTAACTGTATTGTGAAAACAGATACCTCTTCCCTTCGTCATGAATGAATGAAGTTGAATTTGAGAACAAAAAAAAACAGAAATATATTACATATGGACGTCATCATGTATGCGGTCAATTAGACCTCAGAGAGGTATAACTCCCTGTTAGACCTTGTAGGAATAAAATGCTATGTAACTCAAACAATGGAAATGTTAAATACAGAGGATATTGCTGTGTAAATAGACAACATCAATGATAAAAAAAAAACATTTTATCTAACTGAGAAGTTGAAAAGTGTAAGGGAAACTCATTTGCTGCTGCAGAGTTAGCATCTCATTGTGTAACTTTTCTACCATAAGAGCACTACCACCAACTATTTGACTGATTTTGGTGAAAATGGATCATATTTCATGGAGAAAATGTTTTCTGGTTTCCCTTCGGATGTCCTCCGGCTGCTCTGCCTCAACTCTCTGTGATTTACAGAGTTTCCTGATGGACAGTGAAGTAAACTCCTCTTGTCTTGTCAACTGTAGCTGCTGTTAGCTAATGTAATGTTGGCGATAGCTTGGTGAAATAAAAGGCTGAAAGACAGACGCCGAGCTGGGCTGACTGCTGTTGGACTAGTCCACAGGTGTCAAACTGTTCCACAAAGGGCCGGTGTGACTGCAGGTTTTTGTTCCAACCAACCAAGAGCACACAGTTTGACCGATCAACTCTCTGAAGAGACCCTGGCCCTTTGTGGAACAGTTTGTCACCCATGGCACTATTCAGTAATATTAGATGGCTGCTTTGTCTGCTGTTGGTGACCTTGTTGATGTTCGGCTGTTAGCAAACTCGCTAGTTTTTGATCAGAAGTAATGTAATCAGAACAAATACTCGAGTACAGCTGAACATATTTACCACAGTGGGATTACACTCTGAAACTCAGGGCACTTCATCACAAAAATACAAATTTCTATGTAATTATGCTTTAACTGAAAATACTGATATAACTCTCATGCCTGTAGGTTAAATATGAAGCTATTTCCAGCAGCCGGCTAACTTAGCTTAGCATAAAGACTTTAAATAGAGAAAAAACGCTAGCTTGGTTCTGTTCAAAAGTAACAAAATCCTCCTACCAACACTAGTAAAGCTCACTAATTAACTTGGACCAGTTGCCAGGCAACCAGCCAAGTAGTCCGGTACATAATGTCCTGTAAAATTGCACAAATTAAATCAAATTAGCCAGCTCCTGGCAGTACCTGCATATATAGGGGCTTCTGAAACATATTCAAAAATCTAAATGTATTTAAGCCATGAAGTAGACAATAACAAATGTAAACAATATTTAGTCTGTTATTTAGCTATTAAAGAAGGACTGGGCCACCATGACCACAAACACAACATCAGGGATAATGAAACCTTCCAGTCATGATTTAATGTTCAAAAACATGTATTATGTTTAATTCACTAAATAAGATTTCCTGTGTATGTTTTAATACATCAGCTCTGATATGCTCTAACAGCTTAAAACAAGAAGTGTATTAATGTGGGCAGGTGGAGTACTGCGGATGCCTGGAATATGAGAAGCTCGCCGATGACTACGAACAAACTGCCAGTTCTAGGCTGTGTGTGCCAGCGCGGCGCTTCTTCCGGTTGGCGAGGCAGTATCAGCAGGGTGGAACAGCTTCTGAAAGGAGTCCAAGCTTTCACTCTCTCGCCCTGCAGTTCTGAGCCATTGGCTTCGACAATCCCACCAAGCCTCAGCTGGGAATTTTTCAAACCACAATTAATACACTGAGCAGTGTAGCATGGCCATGAGGAGAGGAGGAGAAGGAGGAGGAGGAGGAGGAGGACGACGACAGAAGAGGAAATTGGTCAAGAGGAAATAAATGAGGTAAAAGAGGAAGACATGCTTAAAGAAAAGTTTAATTACAACTAAGTGAATCAGCTGTAACAGGCATCGCAGGTGTCGAGGTGATGAGAGATATGACAAAAAGACCACGACTGGGCTGTGCTGTGTTGCAAACAAAATGTTATGTCAGCTTGGTGTTGTGCTGCATGGTTAAATCTGTGTTTCCAGTTTCCAGCACTATGATAGAGCATGGCTTCAGTGCACTCAGCAGGTCAACACTAAAAGAAGATGGCAAAATGAAGACATGGCAGAAAATCATTAACTCTTGACTCAAAACATATACTTTATACACTGTCACATGCTTAACAGCATCTAGTTCCGGCACACGCATCTTTAAAGGCAACACATCCACTGTCGCTACAGCTTCTTTTATGTATAACTGGGTATTGATTGGATTCAATTTACTCTCTTTTCTCTAAATCTGTGCTCCCTCCTTTCACAGTATTTCCATCTATATACTCTTGAACACATTTGTGCAAAATAAACTGTAAAATCAAAAACCTATGCAAAAACCTGTGTGTGACTGAAGTCCAGCAGTGAACTGTTTGTGTGAAACCTTGATTGAGTCAGTTGCTATGATCGGTTGGTTTTATAATTGCAGTCTGAAAAAACATTGAAAAGCCATTTTGAAAAATGTGACTGTGTCATGGAAGTGTCTGGTGTCAAGTTAAATGATCTTTGCTGCTTCTATTTAAGTGGGAGCCACACACGAAGCTCAGGTCATCTAACTGGACTCACAGCACCTTCTGCACAGGAAGCTTCATTTTCTTCCACCAGAACTAAGTGTGAAGCTACCCTGATGTCACCAACTGGTTTGTGGACAACTGCTTTGAAGTCCCGAGTTTGGCACTATGGACGGTGCCATCTTGTTTTTTTGGAGCCGGAAGTGACCATATTTGGATGAGAGCGTGGAGCAGGTGGGTGACAGACGGCGGATAGCTGCGTTTGGTTTTGACTTATTCACAAACATTCTCGTATTCTAGCTAAACAGTAACCACAGTTTGTTTGTGAAAACATTTGAGGAGAGAAATAGTCAGTGCAGTAACAGAATGTTCATTCATATTTGATCAGCACTGCCTCGTCTCACAGTTCGATCTGAGCTTCGTGAGCCTGGTGTGTTGAGCTGGATGGACTCACAGAGAATGACTTGTCATTCACAAGATAGCCACGCCTTAAAGCATAGCCAGCTTCATCATCTATTTTAAATGGGACCATATTCTACAAAATGAACATCATGCTGGAAGAAAAACTGGAAACTATTAAGACCATAAACTCATGAGGTTTACTTTAATAAATCAATGGGCATCAAAAGGTTCAATACGGACCTCATCGCTGCAACCAATGGAGCTGCAACTAGAAAGAATGACACTTCCATCAGTATCCACTAATTATGCACTGTCAATGAGGACAGGACAGTCAGGAAAAATGTTTCCTGGCACAAATATACGTATATACGTACATTTGTTACCAGCTGTGGATGTGCCATGGTGCCCTCTGATTACAGATTAAGTTATATTGACAACCATCAGTGATTTTTATTTTTTCGCATTAACTGCTGCAATTTTTTTTAGCATTTATTATTGACTGCTGTCTTCAGTCCAGTTTGCATATTAAAGCTCCACTCTGTGTGTTCACTAAGCACTAGTCGCTCTGATACATTAGTTTTGTTGCTTCTTCTCTCTGATTTCTGTTATTTAAATGAATTCACCTGCACCCAATATGTTGACTTCGTCTGGACTCAAACAGGGGGTATTATTATTCTGTTCTTATCCGTTATTTTGAGGGTTTTCTGGTAGATTGGTGACATTTAACTCTAGCTGCTACATGCTACATCTTCAGCAGGAAAAAGGTGTATTCTGAAAATCTGTTTCCAATATTGCCTCTATGTCAGGTTCTCCTTTTTCATTTCATGTAGAAATTGATAAATAAAACATATGGGTGGAAAACTACTGACCTGCATGATTTCTGCACATATCAAAACACTGCAGCCTTTTCTGAAGGCTTCCCAACTTCCCTCTTCCTCTCCACTTACTTATTCAAATAGCTTCTTGACTACCATACTGTTCTGCCTCCCTGGAATGAGGTAAATCATTTCTTCCTGTGTTTCTATAAGGAGGTTAGTGGATCTAAACTCCTGGGAAGCTGCTACTGCATCCATGAACTCTCAATATTTTTCTCCTTACCTGTAGCATGTCTCTTTCTGATTCATACCAAAGAATCTGTGTTTTATTAGATGAGAGCTGTATTGCAACTACACTGAAAAATGCATGATCAGTATATTGCGCTGAATGTATTTTTACCCACAAACCAAATATGGGCGCACATGTATACACAGCCGAGACACACACTGATGCGAGTACACACACAAACACATTGTCCCTGGGAATTAGATTAATGAGTGGTGGGTGAGCAGCAGTGTTGGGCTGAAGCAGATTAATCTACAGCTATAGCCTGGCACGTCAACAACGGCTTTGATGAATGGGAGCTTAAAGTGCATCTGTATACACTCAGACACACACACAAAAAGCATGTGCAAACAAGGAAGTATTAGCCAACTGCTCACATACACACACATGCATATCCACAAGCACACTCTGATCCTGCAGGAGTCCACTTCATTTTAAGCTAAAATGCCAGGCTAATTGTGGCTATGAGTGGGACAGCGATGGGTGAGGACAGGAGCACAAAGGCGACAAAAATGAACACTCCTCTCCCTCCATCTTCCAAAAAAAAAAAAAAGGAAGGGAAAAAAATCTCACTTTTCAGCTCCAACATGTTTTGGCAGCTGTGCGATATGGTGCAAGAATGTATTCTATGACTACTTCTCCTCAGGTAAATCGTCCACACCAGTCACACATATTTCTCAAATCTCCCGCGCAGCTGTGCGCCCATATGTGTGTCCTCTGGGGATGAATGTCACTGAGCTGCATCTGGCGAACTGCACTCCAAACCTGCACTACACTCTGTCAAGCACAGAATAACAAGTGATGTGTGTGTTCAGCGCTGGGTAGTAAGTATACTTTTTTGCTGCCAGATGCGATAGGATCCCCCTCAAGAATAAAAGTGGCATAACAGGTTTTGGATTCAACTAGCTGATGATGACAAAACATAGACTCTAACAGCACTGGGAAGGTTCTTGACTGGTGCTCACTGTGTAGCAAAATTTTAAAAATCTGATTACATTACCTTTGATCAAAAACTAGCCAGTCGACAACTTTGCTAACAGCCAATCATTAACGACGTCACTAATAGCAGACATAGTCAGCTAATATTACTTAGCCCAGCACATTGTCTGTCTTTCAGCCTTTTATTTCACCAAGCTCTCACCAACCACTAAAAGTCAGTCCCAGATTTACTCTTGTACTTCTTGCACACTCCTTCCTTTTCTTTTCTTAGCTTCCTCCTTCAACCTCCTCTCCTCTGCCATTGTGTCCATAGAGGCTGATGAACACAGTTATGCTGCCTACTCTCCCAGCTCCGGTTCTGGCACAACACCCAGCTTGGCTGCATGTAAGCATTCCCTTTGCAGTGGCTTGGGAACTGGTGGGTGGCCGGTTCAAGGCCAACATGGAGCAAAGCATAGAGGGTGGACTGGTAGTTGGAGAAGTGCCAGTTCGCCTCCTGGGCACTGCTGAGGTGCCCTTGAGCAAGGTATTCAACCCCTTACTGCTCCCAGGATGTTGCTCTGTGTGGCTACCCATCACTCCCCCATCCACCATCTATGAGCCCTGTGTGTGTGTGTGTGTGTGTGTGTGTGTGTGTGTGTGTGTGTGTGTGTGTGTGTGTGTGTGTGTGTGTGTGTGTGTGTGTGTGTGGTTGTATTTTGGGTAAAATGTAAAAAAAAAAAAAAGTCAGTACGTTTACACCAGATCTGAAGGGGATTTTGCATTCTGCACATGCGCGACATTTTCCGCTGGGGCTCTCACTCGGAACCCAAAAGACTCGTTGTTCTTTTTATATTCATTATTAGGACGAAAATAATGCACACAGCTGTAGCATTGTCCATCTCCTCATATGTAATCTTTGTTTGAATGCCGTCAGATAGTTTGTTGTTGGCTCTTTGTCAAGAGGGTTACAGCGCCACCTAGTGTAACGGAGTCAGCCATGCTCCGGCTGTTTATCCGATTTTCTGAACGGCATGTATACTCAGAGAAGTGATCCGGTCTTATGCATGTCATTATCTGATAGCATCAGAAATTCGCTCAGTTAGCTGTTAGCTAACATTAGCTAACAGCAGCTACAGTTAGTAGCAGTTTACTTCACTGTCCGTCAGGCAACTCTGTAAATCACAGAGAGTTGAGGCGGAGCAGCCGGAAGAAAGTCTTGTGTATTCATGTAAATTGTTATGTACTTCTCCAGTGTGAGAACAGATGTATGAATGACAGAGACACCATTCAACTGATTACAAGTCAGTGTAGCATCAACATGGTTTAAAGTTACTCAGTGTTGCTTTAAAGTGAATGCTGGCTGATACTCAGGCTTGCTTGTAGCCCTGCAGCCACTGAGCACCTGTGATCTGATGCTAATGCTATTCCTGACTGTACAAGAGGAGGCCAGTTATGTTCCTGGAGAGAGCAGGGTTCAGTCTATGTAATGAAACTAGTCCAGCCAGCCAGAGACACACACAAAAATATACACCCACACACAGATAATAAGCTGCCTCGATCCTCCACTTGTCACAGCAGCAGTAGCCACATGCTGATTTCACCACTACTGATCTATTTCAGTTTCCTGATCATTATACCACACCTCTGTTGGTTAGCCACAGCTAACAACCTGTAGACAGCTCACTGGGACTCTTACCGCTGTGGAGTCTGTGTAAATTACTGAAATCGCTGTAAGGAGCTAACTAGCTGTCCTGAGTTAAACAGACCACTCGGATCTTCTGTGGTCATTACGGAGGGACTGCTGGCTGTGATTTGACAGAGGTAACATCCTGTCATAAGTGAAGGAGATCACAAAGAATTAATGCGCACACTTGTTGTGTGCCGCGGACTGATGACTCGGGCTGTTGTTGGAGCAAGCCGTCGTGAGTCTGTCATGCAAGCCACGGGTCATGTTTGCTGTCAGCTGACACAACGCATCACATGGCTCTCACTGGAGGGTATGGCTGGAAGATTATTCAATGTTATCTTTTATCAACTTTCAGCAGAATTATGATGGGATGATGTGATCTTATGTTAAACTCTACTGTCCTACCTGTGTGGCTGGATTTTTATTAGAGCTGCAACTATTTTCTTGATTAATGGATTCATCGTTTGGTCAATAAAATGTCAAAAAAATAGTGAAAAATGTCCAATGAACTTTCTTAAAGTATGAGGTGTTTTGATAGTCCAAAGACATGAAGTTTAATATAAAGAAAAGCAAGAAAAGTCCACATCTGAGAGGCTGAAAGCAACATTTTCCTTTTTTCTATTTTTTAATTTTTGCATGAAAAATCACTCAATTCCCAGAATAGTTGCAGATTATTTGTCAATTAATTATTGCAGCTTTAATTACCTTTATTGAATTTTGGGGCCTCTTGTCATTTTATTGTGTTTTAATTGTTTTTTAAATGTTCTACCTCAAAGTCTGAAGGTCCACAAATAATCTTGGTTGCTTTATATATTTTTAAGCAAGCTGTAACTCTTCGTTTTTGTCTTTTAATTAAATATCAGGTTTTTATTTGTTCACATACAAAGATGTCTCATGTAATAGAGATAGATAACATCAGCTTGACTTCATGCTTGTGTACATTTGTCATTTCATGATCTATATTTCTGAAACATTCCCTTGAGCACTGCACTTGGACTTGTTAAAGACAGATTAAACACAAAAGAACAGAATTATCACGCATGTAGTTATGATGTATTTGAAAGATACACCGGGCTTGGTTTACAGAGTCTGCATGAGAACAAGCACATAGTAAAGTGCTAATGTGTCTTCAGGCTCCACACTGGCTGCTTTTAGTCTTTTCTTAGCTGGAGTGCCTGCTGAATCTTTCTGGCTAGTGGGACACACTCAGCACTGTGGGAAGATTACTATGATTGAGACTGTAATCACATGACAACATAGTGGTGATGAGATGGGTTGTCTTTGACGAAATCTGTAATTTTCTTGCTATGATCATTATAACAGGGCATAAGAGCTGTAATGACTTCAATGGAGTCCATTTTCTCTTTTCCTGGGAGGTCAAGGCTTTTCTTCTTTCTTTATGTGACTACAAAAGTGGAAAAATAAAGTATATTATATTATCTTTGTTGTTGTATAATGAGCCGAACTCCACTTGTTTTATGTAACTGCCTCTGAGGATTAATATCCTAAGTCTCCATATGGAAGAGCAAGGACGGCATTTCCAAAACATGCAATTGACAGAACACTAATTAATTTTATATTACACATTGCTATATAATCATCTTGCCAATAGCATCATTAACCACGATTCCTCTTGTCTGTGGATCAAATTGTCCCCCAAACACCTAATCAGCAGCGAGCCGTTCCAATTTCCCGTTTGGAAATTACACAAAACAACGGCCACCAGCGGAGCTGGTTTATGGCTGCGACTCGACACGCAGCCATGTCAGTGTCTTTGACTTGTTCGCTACATGCCTGTTCCTCTATTACACAGCAGCGCTTTTATGACAGCAGTGTGTGGCTCCTGCAGAAATAATTTCCTTGTTGCTCAAGTGCTGTTTAGGCCCACCACTGGGTGTCCTCCACCGGTTTTTAAAATAGCGTTTGTCACCTTAGACCCCCTTTTTTTCTGCAGCTCATCAAATATACATTTGGTACACAGCGGGAGACCTTCCAGTGGACAAGGAGATCACGGCTGAAGCGACACAAGCTGCTGTTTTTTCCGAACCAGAGAGATGATGGATCCACTAAAGCACAGGGGAGCTGAACACAGAGCTTTAAGAGAACTGGAGTGGTACAGCGTGAGCTGCTGCATACAGGCCACCCTTCATTAAACCACTAATATTACACACTATTAATTATTCAGAGTAAGGTCTTATGACACCATACATCAGTGGATATTATGAAGCTTGTTATTCACGTATGTGGAGTGCTCCTGTGTGAGGAAAAACAGTCTAACTGGTGGATTTTAGGAGGGCTATCTTCTAGATCCCAGTCTGCACTGCTGTCTTTTTCTCAAGCCTACAGAATTTAAACATGTTTTTGTGTCTCTTCCAGTCTTGAAGTCTTGCTCAAATGTGCTCACATGTAGGAGGGGTGGTGGTGCATGGTGGTGGTGGGGCCTCAGTGTCCAGGGACCCGTCTCCTAATCTGTCCGTGGCTGTGGGCTATTTGGAACTAGGAACAGCAGCTATTTATTAATATGACATCACACGAAAGCTGTGAATTTGGCATTCATCTATGACGCTGAATAATGAAACAGCAATGTATGTAAAAGTTGTTGTTGCCTAGACCTTCACCATGAGCTTTAAATGTGAGTTTTTTTTTTACCCATTCAGAAGTTTCTGCAGCCAGCCTCTGCAGCTGCATCTAATTCTGTCTTTGTCCGCCTCTAGAGAGCCTCTGAATTTCCACAATGTGACGTAATGATCTTCTATAAAAATAAAACTTAATAGTGAGTCACCCTTTTACTCCCCCCCGCATTCCCCCCTCTCACCCTTGATTACCTATGTCATCACACCTTTTGCACAGATTACATCTAAAAAGGTATCGGAAATTGTGTGTTTAACTAATTTATCGTGCCAAGCTACTCTCTCGCTAAAAGAGCTTCGTCCTTGTAATTACAACGGATTAGGGACTAATATCTAATTATGCCGTAATATGCTTTAATGCATTTTTAATGGCAGCTGGGTGTTAAAGTCAAATTCGGTGCTGTCTCTGTTGGGGGTGGGAGGTGAAGATTGAGGGAGGGAAAGGGTTTCTTGGCAGTATGGGCTGCAGGGAGGATGGGAAACATTGATTTCTTTGGCTGAGGTTACAGGAGCCTAGCAGGGAGGCAGCTGCTGCATACTGAAGTCATTGGACGTTAAAAATGATGCACCAGCCCCTAGTATGCAGTAAAATGCATTTCCCTCGTCGCTGTTTTATGTCAAAAGGAGGGAGGACACAAATGCCTGTTTGAATTATGATCTGGAATAGAGACCGTTTATTGATTTGCTACTTTATGAAGGGATGACTACATTGCCAAGACAAGTGAGATTGAGTACCACTGGCAGCCGAGAAGAGGGCTGAGTGTTCTGTTATGGATGGATTGGACAGAAAATACACTAAAGACACGTTACGGTCTGAAGACTCCAATGTTCTGAAAACCAAAAATCAAGCCTATTCATGCAAACACACACACACAGACACACACATGAAGACACACACACACAGACACACAGTCCCAATCTTCAAGGGTCAGAGTGTGTGACTAGCACACTGAACAAATGGATATTCTCAGATGCACGCCTGCATGCACTTAGAAATGTATTCATACTCACTGTTTGTCTATGCATGATTTCCACAACAATATTCCATTCATCATTTGTTTCCCTGTTTATTCTAATAGGATGTAGAAAAAAGAAATGAAAAAAAAAATATCTGCATAATATTTCAAAGATTGATTGGGATGCAAATTGCCTTGCGAGCCCAATTGGTGTGGCTCGGCCTGTTTTAATTGGGTTCTGTTAATTAATGCTCGATGTGAAGACAAACTGAATTACTTGCAGGTTTTGTGCATGTCATTATCTCCTAATTGTGCCAGTAGGAGTGTGTGTGTGCTCACTATATGTGCATGCATCTGTGGTTAACCATTTCTTCTCTCGTATGATCCTGTAAAAATCATCGCAGCCTAATAACAAAGGCAGGTCGTTAAGTTAATACACCATTAGAAAGCTAAGACCTAATGTTTTAATCAATGAAAGACTAATAGGAGAAAAAATTATTTATTTACAGGCCGTGACTGAATGCTTTTACAGGCTTGTCAGGAACACCGAGGTGTTTCATCTTAAAGCTAGATTAATTTTTCTTAATTAGTTATGGACCTCATGAGAACTTGAGATACTGAATGGGAAATGAATGACTGGATGACTGCACTTGACATGATTTCTCTCTTATGTTATAACAAACACTGCGTGGATAAGAGAAGAGTTTGCAGTCTGAAAGTCTGAGAGTGTGTGTATGTAATGTGAATTATTACTGCCAATATGGCCCAAATTAATAAACTGTAAAAAACATCTTGTGTCTCATGAATGATTAGTCATCACGGCCATGCTCATCCGGTAACTTGAATGAAAATGAAAAGAGAGGAAAACTCTCCAGAATGTTTCCACTTGAAGGTGGATCCAAAATGGAGCGGCGGTTCAGCAAGCATTCAATGAACTGTGGGTTATCTCCTGGACCTCTGTGCTGCTGCTGATGAGATATATGTGCAACTCCAAACCCAAAGCAGCGAGATTCATATTTTCAGACCATTAAACAGAGGATGCTAAATCTCAAAACCCTCCATGCAAACATATAACAGTCAGAATGCATTAAAGGCTGACGCGGGAGCGTGAGTCATTACGCCACTCATCGCGACCGCTGAGTGATTTTTCCTGCCAGACAGTCACTGAGTCGAGGAGGTCCTCGACGGCAACAAATAAACATATTAATGTGATCGGTCGTGCTCTGAGAGCGAGAGAGCACGGCAATTAACGGTCGTCTGTTACTATGCGGACCGGAGTGTCGTTAGCGCCGAGGTGACCTTGAGGAGCCTCGTTAGGGAAATGATTGACGTGGCAACTGTTGTCCGTGGCAACGCTTGACAGTGGGAAGGGATGGACAGACGGGTAGGCCGGGTGGCAGGGCTGCAGGTGGCAGGGCTGCAGGTGGCAGACAGCGGGTGCAGAGCGCACCTGGGATGTTATGAATGAGAGCCGGTTTCATCAAGATGAGGAATGACAAATGCAGCAGAGTTGTAGGGGAGACATCTTCACAGTAGACTTGACGTCTTGATCGTTCACCTTCAGGATTGACTGCTTCTGTGTTCGTGTTCCAAGTTGTTGATGTTTCTGTAGCAATTTGAATTCTTCTGCACTGACAAAACAAACACTCGACTAAGTAAATGACTGTGCCTGATAAATGGAATGATTCTGACCTTCACTTTCAGTAATCATAATTGGTTGTGGATTGGGTCGTAAGGTAATTTCCAACAATGTAAATTCAAGTATCAGCACTAATCATCCAGCAACAGTTATGGCACAGTTCCAGAGATAAACTGCACAATGAATAGATGTTGGTTGGCCATGCTTCATGACAGCAACAGTCAGGGATGGGAAGTGATGAGATTCTATTGATCCCAGTTCTGTTATTGATTCCGCTTAAGTGTCCGATTCTTTATCAATTCCCTTATTGCTTCATGATTCAGCCTTCACAGGTTTTTAGCATGGATGCAACTCTTTTATTGTACAGTATCTGAGACCGAACACTGTAGACACACAGGAGAAAGAAAGGGGAGCTGTTGGGTGAGTTCATCAGGTAAACTGGATGAAATGAGAACATTTGTGCACTGTTTGTAGATTCTTTCTTTGGCTAAGAAAACCCAGATGAAAACAAACACGGGCGCTCTGTGATATCGTGTCCACAATGTTGTTTTGATTGATGCTCCACCGTGAGCATTTCAGTTGCAGAACGTTTTGCCCTCCAGACTTGAACTTTGGTTTGCCCTCGACTGTTGAGCTACCACCAGTAAGTTGTCTACGTAGTTTAAAAGTTTCATTTTTGCAATGAGTCTGCACCACAGACCTCATATAACATCGACAGTCTCTGTGACGTCGCCCACAGGTTTCTGAAGAGCCGTTGTGAAGCTCAGTGCGATGGCTCTGGCTGTCGCTGTCTTGGGAGCTCCAAGCTGATCCAAAAATGGGCAAAGACGTGGAGTGTGGGTGGAGTTGGATGAATCCTGGGTACTGAAACAAACCACCTCCTAGCTCGACATAACTTTAAGCCTTAATATAATCTGAACAGGTGAGCTGTATATAAATTCACCCTCAGTACAGTTGTCATGAACGGGACATTAGTTATAGAGACCAAAACTGTTTTTGTACCAGGCTCTAAACATTTATTATTTCTGCTGTGAAGTTGTGAAGACATTTTAACATAGGGACTTATGGAGACTACCAGCTTCATTTGAGTGCTCACTTCAGGTCATGGCCATGGAGTTTGCACAGGAAGTTTTATTTTGAAAATGTTTTGGATCTTGATCTGCTCTGTCCTCGATGCACTTGGTCACAGCTTTGGTCAAAAATAGAACAGCCACTTATTCTCCACGGAGCAGAGCAGAAAGCTGCTTCTGGGACACTTCCGGAATTCATCACAGCCATGCCCGGTGGAATCATACAGTAAGCCTGCCTACGTGGTGCTAATATTATTAGTACAATATATCTCCCCTCAGTAACGGATTTGCTGCTCAGTTGCGAAGCAGTGGCACTTGTGTGTCAAGTGTCACGGCACTCCTGGAAAGATGGTGTTGTGTAGAAAGATGTGTCATCACATCACTCCCCTTTCCACCTTTGTGACTTGAAATCATGCTTCAGACTGCTTCTCTCTTGCAGTAGCATCATTTGTTTGCAATGTGCAGCTGCATGCCATCATTGATAAAAGGAATTGATAAGCTCAGAGGCAAACAACTCTGATGGATCGGACAATTTGGAGCTGGGTCTTGATTTTCATCCCTAGCCACCGTACAAGTCAAATCAAGTGTGGAACAGTACCTGTGATGTCGTGCTGTTTGAAGGAGTCGCTGTAGATCTGGTGCTGATTGGGACAATGTTTCTTCAGCCATTTGCACACGTCCTGTTGGGTCCACAGGGCCACCGGCTTGGACAGCTTCACATATCCTGGCTGAGACAAAGCAAAAATGTCAAATTTAGAACCATTTGAATTACAATATTTTCATTTCAGAATCAACACACTTTGACATGGACTGAAACAGTCCCATTTCTTTTACAAGCTTGCTGCACTGTGGCTGTGTTGTTGTTCTGGTTCAGAGGTCCTTCATGTATGTACATGTATTATTAATGTTGGGTGCATTGCTGCTGAACTACCGGTTTCACACTTTGGTTAAAACACATGGTGTCAGGGCTGCACACCATGGCTGTTCTCCACTGATGGGCCATAGCGCAGTCATGTGACACATTTATATGGCTTGACCTTCCACTTGACTGATTTTGTCATATAATATTTACTGAATGCTGGGTGACATTTTCCCCTCAAGGATCAATTAAGTATGACTCTTTTGAAGGAAGAAGTCAATAATAACACATTTATAAAATCTTAAACCACTGCACACTTTTATTAATCTTGTTGAGACACTTCACCATTTATTCACCTTATTTTACAGTTTGACTGAACATGGTTCCACATTCTGAATGTAAACGCAGAACATATGTATCCTGTGTAGGATTTACCCATTTCTCAGCATAATAAAGAAATAATCAGGGGTCATTAACAAGATTAATCACACAGTGCGTGCCCTGCATTACAATATCATGGGAAGCTTTACATGGCTTTTGTTTACACTCACTTTTTCTCCCTGCATGGCGTTATTTCCTGACAAGCACGTCGAATGAATTTGCCTTTTCTCAGAAAAAAAAGCCTTCCTTCGAATGTTGTGAGACCTGCATTATTTATAGCTGCTATTATTGACAGATTGCTACCTTCAACAGCGCAGCATCACCACCAAATGTCTTTTTTTTTTTAAACTGGAGCAAAACAACACAACATAAAAATCTGAAAAGAAATATATCTAATACAGAGGAGGCTCCATCCTGTAGGCTGTCTTGCATTCTGTGTGATTTGTTTCCTGGTCTGCTGATTTTCTGCTGTTGTTTTCCCGCCAAATCTTTTAGTCTCCAAAATCAGAAAAATGGTGCTACAGAGCACGAGGTGACACCTTCAAATATCTTATGGTGGACCAACAGTCCAAAAAACAGTGAGCAGGAAGCGAGAAGCAGAGGATGTTTAGTTTTGGTAGATTAGATTTATCGATTAAACAACACAGGAAAGGAAGGAAAAAATAAAGCACCCTGCTCATCCACACCGTGTGTCCTTATGAATGTCCTGCAAGGGCTGGACGACACGTGGGCGAGCTCTACAGCACTACTAGTGGGCGAAAACTCCATGAAGTACTCTGGTTTTTAATGATCGCGGTGAAGCTTTCATGCAACTGACACAAAAGTGTGATGTTTATTGTAAGGTATATAAGACTGTATGTAATGTACTGCACCGTACTCCGGTTGCAAGATGCCACTCTAGTTTAAATAGTTCAGTAGCCTGCCCAAGGATCGCTCTTGAAAGTGCTGGCAATGCTTTTGATTTTGATTGAGGGGCTACTAAAATTACAAACAGAGAGAGGTGATTAAAATTTCACATCCACTCCCCTCCACTTCAGCCTGCTCTCTGGCTGCCGTGTGGTGTGGCATAGCATAGCAATGGAGGCCCATCTCTTCCCCACCCAGGGAAAGCAGAATAACAGGTACTGGCAGCGTTTCCTCTGCTTCGCCTTCTTCCCCCCCCCCCACACACACACAACCCCATCTCTCATCTCTCCCCCGTATTCAATCTCGCTCGGTCCCTGTCAGATCTATCACATTGTCTTTCTCACTTCCCTCTCCCCACGTACCGGCGCTCTCATCTTTCCCCATCTCCCTCTCCTTTTCACCTGTTTCTTATTATATGGTACTACCTCACTCTCTCCACAGCTCCTTCCCACTCACTCTATATCTAGCATCCACCAGAGAAAGAGAAATCAGGGAAGATGTACATGCTGGTTTTGGCATGTGGTCTATGTCCCCTGCAGGTAGGCGAAGTGACAGCAGGTAGGCAGGTAGGCGAGGCCACCGCTCTTAATGCGAATGTTTGGCAGCCTGTGTGGATGGTTGCTGACTCTGCTGCAGGGACGGGGAGGGAATGGTATCGCAGGAAGAAAACTACATTAACCATTAAACACAGCTCGACTCAATGCTAATTAACCCTGACTATGAGCCCGAGGCGACAAAAGAGAGAGGGACGGAGAAAGAGTGAGGGACAGAGTGCAAGGAGAAGGGAGAGGAGTGGCTATTGAAAGCATGTGAGGTTGCTGGAGAGTGGAACTAGAAGGAGAGAGAGGAGGAGGAGGTGTGGAGGATGACTGGACTGACAGATGAGGCAGAGGAATAAAGAGGGAGAGCAGCAGAAAAAAAAAAAAGCTAGTGCTCCAGAGTGGACTCTGCAGAATTTGACACAGGAGACTCTCTCATTTTCCATGAACCCATTTGTGAGTCAATGGCCATCTGTGTTTTACATTCTACACTGATTTAGCCCATAGCTGTGGTACAATAGGTGAGCCGGTGCCTTCCTGCCTGCCAGGCAGCCAACACAGCCAAAGGGCGGAGAGAAAACAGCAGTGAGAAGAAAACAGGAGTACAATCATGCTCAAAGAGCTGTGTTCAAGAGACTCTGGGCCAATTAGAGATTTGAGTGACAGCACAGGGGTGAGAGGAGAAGCCTGCTTTTTATTTCTAACTGCAATACGTATGGGAACACGACACACACACACACACACACACTCACACACACACACACACACACACACACACTCACACACTCACGTCCACATGTGCAGCCCAGGCAACACCCACACTGAGAAAAAAAAAACATGAATGCAGCGTATCCAAACGAATCATCCAATTGTCATGTGTGCCAACATGTATCCACTGTGTTGCTGTCCTTGGATTTAATTGATAACTGAAAGCCTGGTGCAGCTCCCAGTATTCTTCACGTTACCTTAGCAACAGAGCAAGGACAACCTCAAAAATTAAAAGACGAGATATGAAGCCTTTGGGGGGAAAACGCATAACGCGAACATGAAACGCCACCGGTGTGGAATAAACATCCACACATTACCGACCACAGTGGAAAACCATTACTTACATAATGAAGCATGTAAATGCGCCAACTCTGATAAGCATTTAAAGATCCAATATGAATCAGTTAAATTAATCAAGAGGCAGTCACGTGGCCCACCCTCCTTCAGTGGAGACAGATTTGGAATACAAAGAGAGAGAGCTGTGATTAAAAGTATTCCAGAGACAAACACCATGTGACTGGCTGAGTGGATTTGGCCGTCGTGTTGTGTACAATGGCAGATGATTTTCATTTTTGGATCCGAAGATTGTCAGACTGATCGCAGGGTCAAACGGCTTCACACTCAATTAAAAATGTTGACTACAGCAGCAATTAGCACATATAATGACATTGTTTTGTCGATAATTTCCTGTATTTAGTGTTAAACTGACCACAAAGACCTTCTAATGTCAAATCGATTTTTGGAGTTTTGTTTACTTCACAACTCTGCATAATTCCCTGGACAAAAGAAGTGGGCAGAGTTCATTTATGGAGCAAACTGCGAACGACAGCAAAACAAACAAAAAAAAATTCAATAGCTGTTCGACACGAGCTGTTACTTTTGTTCAGAAGCATTAGCAGCCTTCGTTATGAGAATGAATTGTTTCAAACAGAGACACACTTCATCCAACAAACAATATTTTCAGGAAATCAGGTCTGGAAAAAAACAACAAAATGACATGTCGGACTACATATTTTGAAAGTTGCAGATATGTAAATGTGAAAAAGATGGTTTAGTCATTACACAGACTTCATTTTGGACTTTTTATTTCACAGGTAAATATGAGGGACAAATCAGCACTTTTCATTAGATGTGCTCCTTTGTGCAGTTTCATACATTATTTTCTGTTGTTGTTCTTTCAAACTGAAACTTACAAAGTTTTACCTTAAATACACGCTGGGAGAGGAGAAGGTTTCCAGACTGAATCAAAGTAAAATTCTGCAAGCAAATTCACCATGATTCATTCAATACTGAATAATCCAGAGTGATATGCACACAGAGGTTCATTTTAACACCTCAACTGTATTTATCATTCAGAATATAAACAAATATTGTAATATAGATTGTTTCTACTGCATTATAATATAGTTATGAGCAGATGAGTGTTTCCAGCTGTCATTCATTTCCTGCAGCTCAACGCGAGGTTGACAAATGCATTAATAAACACATACACATGACTACAGTCACATTACAGCATGTTATTCATTATTTATTAGATGTTTATATTCCTCTTATGAATTATAAATGTGTTAGCATACAATGCACGCTACACTGTGCATGCTTCATGACTTCTAACTTGTCACTATGGAAATTTAAAGTATTGTACTTTTTTATGATGTTTTGCTTTACACTCTTATATCCATCCATATATACTGAAACTGCTCCCTACAGCAGTCAGATCCACTGTTACACACTCCCCTCTAGTGTCAGAAGTAAGCACTGCAGCCACAGCTTTCTTTTTTTGGGTGGGGGGGCGGCTGTGACTGGACAGAAAAGCGCTGAGG
Source organism: Nibea coibor (assembly GCA_023373845.1). Taxonomy (NCBI): domain Eukaryota; kingdom Metazoa; phylum Chordata; class Actinopteri; family Sciaenidae; genus Nibea; species Nibea coibor. The sequence goes on along the minus strand of CM041735.1, from coordinate 1,662,883 downwards.
AGGAGGAGGACTGCTGCCATTAGTGTCATGTTGACTGAGTGAATGGCTGTTTGAGACACGGAGCCCTGTGTGTCGTCTGCCCTATCTCCACTGCACAGCTAATTAACAGCTCTGGCATGCTCTCTCTCACTCTCCTTTCTCTCTGCCTCGCTCTATTTCTCTCAGCCAGAGCTGGCAGGAGATGAAAATTCCCTGTATTAATTAATCTGTTACATACAGGAATGGGGATGAAACCAAGATATGTGGTGTGTGTGTGTGTGTGAGTGTGTCTATGTGTGTGTCCAGAAAGCTGACAGAGAATAACACACTACACTGGATCAATTAATAAGCCTTCATAAGGAGCCTTGGTTAACAGGCAGTGCCAACTTTACTCAGGCACATCAAAGAAAGTACACAAGGCCCCTTCACAGTGCTCGACCTTGGGATTCGGTAGGGTCCATAAAGCATAGCAGGGTGTGTTAACACTAAACAAGATATATTCACCTTGGGCTTGATATTGATCATGGCTGAGATGAGCTGATTTGCTATGGATGTTACAGCCATCCACCGAGTCTAAATGGCTGTTTTATGCCTCGTGTTTAATCTATGGCTAAGCCTTGGCTCAATTACAAATCCAGCCGTGCGCAGGATTCAGCTTCAATCTATTATTTAAAAATGAGCACAGCTGATGAACTGAAATGACCTACAGTGTGCTGTAGAGTGTTTAGATTTATTACGTCTTCCTCTCCGCTAATTGAACTATGATTAACTTGGTACTTATGTTCTACATGAAAACCAGATGAATTTGCTTTAATGTAACATCACAAAACAATCCCTGGCATTCTTTTTTACTTAAACCTCCTCACCGCAGTATAAAGACCTGTAAAGATGAGGCAAATTGCCCATCAGACGTGTTTTTTAAGTCGAAAAAACTATTAAATGGATCGCCAACAGTTGGTGATTAATCATTGGGATTTTTTAAGTAAAAAAGTCTCAAATGTTCCAGTCCTCTATGACTAAACTGAAAATCTTTGAACAAAATAAGACATCATCATCACCTCTGGGCTTTGAGAAACAATGATCAACATTTTCCATCATTTTATGGTCCACACTCTTAATTGATTGATTGAAATAGTGATAGACAGATTAGTTGATAATGACGATAATGTTCAGAAATGTTTAGAGCTGCAAACCCAACCGCCAAACCGCCTGTGCTTTTGGATAGTACCCCCCCCCCCCCCCCCCCATCAGGGACCCTGCGGTGGAAACGCACCGAGTTCCTCCAAAGGTTCCCAGCCCCTGGAGGAAGTTCTTGTGGTGGAAACGCGGCTATAGTAACAAGAGTACCTTCATCTTAGTCAAACAGTTCTGACAAGATGTTGACTTTCCCACCATCCAAGGAAACTTTCTGAATTATATATAGGCCTGGGTATCAAACCTGAATGCTGCTTTGGTCTTGACCTAAATGTGTGCATAGCAGCCAGTACTGAAAACTTTCAAGCACTGAAAGCTGGCATCAAATGTCTTTTTCAAGGGTAGCTATCTTCTTGTTATTGTTTGAGCACATAGTTCATGCTTCAAAGTGTGGATTTCTGTAGAACTTCTCCTTCTTTCAAGGTGCGTGGAGAGAGTATCAAGTCTGAAAGGGTCAAAACTTGGGCAACAACACTATTACTGCTACTGTGTTTGCTATAGTAGCCCTGAGCCCCACACTTTACTGAAAGCGTTGTGAGCTGAAATACTGCAAGTGGCATCACTCTACACATTGTATGTATTGTCTATTTCTCTATGTTGCGCCGTTGTACTGGATGCAAAAGCAACATTTCCTCTGGGATGATCATGTAAATACAAATCTAAAGAACAAGTTTATGGTGAGAGCAGAGCATTTCAGCTTGTTGCCTTCATCAGATTTTTTTCTGTTACAGTCTTTGATGGCTGCTTCACTTCCTGACCAGAGCAGAACAGAGCAACAACACAAAAACTAACAAATACACAGCAGTTCTTATATTATGGTCATTCCACACGAATACACCATTTCTGCCGTATTCTGTAAATAGAGGTACCCTGATCTGACACACTGGACCTTTAATATGCCCCAAACCTCACATCTAGCTCTTAATTAAGCTCAAATCCTCTAAGTTATAATAAATACTGCTGCTCTGGCTCGTGGCTGTATTGCATGACAGAACAGATTGCCAGTCTATGTAATTATAGTCTTTATGGACTTGACCTATTGAAACTCTTTCTTAGCTGCATACCAGAGACACAACACTGAGACTGAAAGCTTAGTCAGTGAAATCATTTGAGCTAACAGAACATCCTCCATCTCTCCACTGCAGTTCACCCTTCTGCTGCTGCTGCTTCAAACAGAATGATGATGATATCTAATGACATGATGATGCCTGCAAAAAACAGATTTTTTGCAGGCAGTAATTCATTGTAATTGTACAATATGTTTGTGTTGATTGTTCTGTACATGTGACATCCATTGCACGTCTGTCCGTCCTGGAAGAGGGATCCCTCCTCTGTGGCTCTTCCTGAGGTTTCTTCCACATTTTTTCCCTGTTAAAGGGTTTTTTGTGGGCAAGTTTTTCCTCACTGGAACCGAGGGTCTAAGGACAGAGGGTGTCACTCCCTGTACAGATTGTAAAGCCCTCTGAGGAAAAATGTGTTTTGTGACTTTGGGCTATACAAATAAAAAACAGTATTAGACAATCTGACCTTTCAGACACTTGTTTTGGTTTCACAGCCAAAAACTTCTACTGTTTGATTTCTGTCTCAATACTCAAGTACAAAACCTTTGCTTGCTACCTAACTAACACTAAACCAACAACCAGGCAACGTTAGAGAGCAGCTGGTGAACAGGTGGAGCATTTAGTGACTGAAAGGCCAGATGTTGACCCTCAGGTGTTGTTGGACACCATAATAGAATATTGGTTTCTAAGACACACAGCCAACAGAACACCACTTTAATCAGACTAAAGAATTCTGTTATTTTAACTGAAGACAAACTGGAACATCCTGGAACGCGAATGACCTGCGGCAAAACATCATTGAGAAACCTTGAGAAATCATGTCATAAGGCCTCATGTCTCACACAGTGGAGGGTTTTTTGAACAGTGTATAAATAAGCTCTGCATTAAACATTTCACTTTACTATAAGTACAGATGTCTTCACAATGTACTAAAAATAGTTATTTTTGCACTTTAATAATTTAATAATAATTTAACACTGGGTGCTTTCAGACCAGCTCTTACCCGTGTCAGTTCAGACTCAGAGACGGAGCGGTGTGGCGGCGATCGGCGCTGGTACATGGGAGGGCTGATATCCTGGTAGCTCGGGCTGTCGTCGTCCAGCAGCACAGCCCCAGCATCCACTGACTCCTCCTCTTCCTCCAGCTGTGATGTCACGTCCTCTGGGCACATCTGGTGGTCGATGCCATTCTGGCTCAGGTTGCAATGAACAGCTGTGTGTGGCAAAAGAAATGAGAAGATTAGCGATGGATGAGGCTGGAAAAGTAAATGACTATGATGAGATTTCCTGTTGTACAATTACAAGTTAGTATTTATATGTATCACATTTTTGTATCCAATTGTGTTTTTAAGAAATTTAAGGTTATTTCCAACCGATATTTTCATCTGTGAGAATGATGAATCACCCCTTCCTCCCACATTGAATGCTATACTGCAAAGATACCACTAGATGGCAGCAGATAGTGACACATGGTGAGCGAGGAGCCACTGAGAGTCTCAATACAACAAAACATATTCCAATTTTTTTTTTAACAAGCGCTTACCCATACTTCAGATACTTAACACAGACTGCCTACAGACACCCACAAAACACAATTGGCCAAAAGGAGAATTTTCTACTCAAAAACACATTTTGTTAAATATATACTAACTCTTTTTACAGTATTGCTCACAGTGAACAAAATATCCATGAAACACACAAGAGCATTCTGAACAACAAAAAAAAAACAACAGCAAAAAGCCCAGATAAAAAAAAAAATGACTGTATCTAATGTCTGCAAGCTTCAGAGTTAGGCCACGTGTTCTCATCAACATCGCATCTGATATTATCCAAGGCGATGCACCTGGATAAAACTGCTTGTGATCCACCCTTGGCAATCATCAGCTGTGCTGTCCCTGCAGCCAGCATCCATGGCTTCAAGGAGGGACATCTGGTCATGTGTCTGATGGTCATAAACCCACCGTGGGGCGGCGTTTAGCTCAGTCGGTAGAGCGGCCATCCCATATGTGAAGGCTCACTGCGGCTGGCCCAGGTTTGAGTCCCGACCTGTGGCCCTTTCCCGCATGTCATTCCCCATCTCTCTCCCCACATTTCCTGTTACTCTTCAGCTGTCTCTATCAATAAAGCTGGGGAAGGCCAAAAAATTATCTTTAAATAAATAAATAAACCTTCCATGTAGAAAATAACTCCTCTATGGAGCGGAGGAAAAAGTATCTGAGGTATGGGTAAGCACTTGTTAGCAATTGAAAAAATCTGTATTATGTATGGGATGCTGTGTGTTAACATTCATAAATAATACAAAAACAATCCATAATTTTGTTGAGAGGTATAGCTTGTCTGTTAAGAAAATGTAAGCAGTGCGGAAATGACTGACTGCATATTGTGTGAAAACAACATGAAATGTGTGAGACCGATGCTGTGCTAATTGTGTTTAGAGTTTTGAAAATGTGACAACTGGTTGGACAAACGCCTGTTAGTGACTGAAAAAAAAAAAAAAACTGTAATACCGTACTGCCTGCAATATAATATACAGTTTCCTGAAAGTAATAAAAGAGAAGTCTGTGTAATTCACCATCAAATGACACCAGACAAAAATAATAAAGACACAAGCTGTGTGCTGAGAGATAAACATATTTTACACTGGGATTACTGGCAATTTTGAATTTAAAAACTTGAAGCAAAACTATACAACATCTCATATTAATCTTGTCACATTTACAGGTGAAATTCACAAGCAATAACAACAAACTTGTTTAACTCAGTACACTTATGTCTCCTGCTGCTTTAGCCTCTACTGCTCTACATGCTGTTAGTTCATGTTCAAGCAAACTTTAACAAGTTTGACTTCATTACTTCACTCTGCTGCATTTACCATTCATCCTGTCATTGCTGCTGCTCTTCAGCAAAAGAACATTGTCTCTCCTGAACTCTCTTAAACCTGAATGATTCCCCCCCCAAAACATTCAGTGATATTCAGCTACAGCTCCACCAACAGCACACAAATCAAATTTAGCATGCACACTATCATCTTTGAGTATATAGTCACTTTTTCAGTGTCAACAAACATTTAGTCAAACCCCAGAATTAGCATTCACTGTGGATTTTCACACAGCTTGACTTTACACCAGACATGCATACACACCAACACAAATTACATCCAGTATGTGTGCAGAGATTCTGCGCATGTTTGACTTGTATAATGGAGTTCTCGACCTTGTGCAGTCGTAACTCAAGATTGATAACGGAGCCCTGCAACAGCAGGTTTCATCTCCAGCCAGAGAGAAGCTTGTATTCAGTGCAGTGTATTGTTCGAATGGGAAAACACAGAGCTGTGAGATGAGACATCAACATTTTACAGCCACGAATCCAAGTCAGTCTCTTACGTGTTAGGACAAATTGGCAGTCAAGTTCAAATCTCTTGAAAATAAAGATTTCAAGGCTTTAAAGCCACTGAATCAATTCTTGTCCGAGTAAGAGTGCTCATATTTCAATGGCTGTATGAGACAGACTGAAGGTTTCAGGAGATGTAGGACAAATGTCACACATCAGCAGCAATTCCTTCTTATAGACCTGTGTACTATTTTTGCCATTTTCTCCATGAAGTGATTATTTTTAGTGTTGTTTTTCAGAGGAAGTGTCAGGCTCTGAGGCTATTTTCGTCTCATCAGCCAGTGATGCAGGCACAGAAGCGACAGCTTAGCAGTGACTTGTGAGATGTCACTGAAATAGGACATTTGTCATCATGCAATCTGCCCACTTGTTCTAAAAAACACCGGTGGCTCATTTACGCGGAATGGGAGCCCAAGACCATTTTCATTACACCTAAAGGTTGCTTCGGCTTTCTGCTGCAGCTTCAGAACTCTGACCGTTTTTCAAGGGTTGTGCATTATGCTTTACCTGGATGGTCAAAAGAGAGCGAGGATGAATGTGGAAACAGAAAAGCACATACTAATACTACTAAGACACACTAACACTTTGTGACAATGAACATGTTAGAGTCACAGGCAATTACTGGCAATAAATTCTGGATTCTGGCTACGATAAACAAATGTTTGAGAGGACAAATCGGTGCTGGCTGAGATGAAGATGACAGCCATACATCGGCCAAACAGAAATTTTCAGCCTGTTTGCTGGCAGGCTCAGCAAGTCCAGGAAAACAGCCAATTAGGGACTTATGTCAGGCCACTGTCATCAAGCAATTACAGCAACTCTGACACAGTTTGAGAATGACGGGAACAAGACAATAACAGCAGCAACATCTGTGCTGTCACTCCATATGACAGGAGCAGCGGTGTCCTGTCCTCTGACGATGATGACAACATGCTGCACGCTAACTAAATGCACTGCATTTATTCAAAGCTCTCAGAGAGGCGTCCTCCACCCACATGACCTTAAATCACGCCGTCCTCTCAAATTGTATAGAAAATGTTTCAGGAGCAATTTTAAAAATCACTTCTCTGCACTTTCATTGATGATTCTGGGGATGCAGGAGTGTTATACATACTGTCAGACAGCACAGGGTTTTTTTTTTTTCCTGGAAGAGCCAAATTGGAGATGTCAGAATTTAGGCTTGTGAATTCATGGAGAGCCGCACGCTGTCAGAATGCCAAACAAAAAGTGAAACACAAAAACAATGGTGGAAAGTTAACAGGCTATTGTACTTTTCTTTGTTTTTGGGGCTTTTTTTTAGGTTGTTTTTTGTACTTTTACAGGGTGGCACAGTGGTGCAGTGGTCAGCACTGTCACCTCACAGTAAGAAGGTTCCTGTGTGGAGTTTGCATGTTCTCTCCATGTCTGTGTGGGTTCTCTCAGTACCTCAGTCCAAAGACATGAACCGTAACAGTGACTCTAATTGATTGGTGAATGGTTGTTTGTCTCTATGTGCCCTGCAATAAACTGTCCAGAGTGTACCCTGCCTCTCACCCAATGTCAGCTGGGATAGGCTCCAGCCCCCAATGACCCTAGTGAGGATAAGAGGTTGTACAGTATGTACATTTCACTATATTTATTTGAAGAAAACATATAGTTTATAAAATATAATAGATCAGGGGTCTTCAACAAGGGTTCAATTACCCCTAAAGGGGCCACCAATTATTGTCATATTAATTGAACATTTTCACCAAAATAAAGGTGAATGTGAAAGTACAGATAATTAAGAAAGTACAAACAGTAGAGGCATTTGCACTCCAATCAGATGACTCAGTGGACATGTACAGTTCAGTGTACAGGACTTGAAATTTAATAAAAAATAATAATTATGTAACTTTCACCATGAATAATCATGAACACATACAGGCTAATAATGCAGAATATATACCCAGTAAATAGGTTAATAAGGTGAAATAAAAGATTAAAAGGACATTTATTTTTTAATTTATGAAAAATGATTATAGGCAAGGCTAAAAATGTGAAAGATATAAAAAATGAATTGCACGTGGGGGTTTACCAGTGGTTTACCTTCTTTTTTGGTTTGTGAACTCTGACACTGTCTGACTGGGACTTGTTTCAGATGTGTATGACTGGTTAGCGGTTACGCCACAGAAAGAGTTCCCCTCCTGATGGTTTCATTTAAATTCTCTTTGGGGCTCAAAGAGTAAAACTCAATCATCTCATGACCCAACTTAACTTGTGACCCACTGGAGGGAACCTGACTCCTAGGCTGGTACCACTGGGAACATACTGTCTAATACTGTCATTTTGGTAAATGGACTTGTATTTGTACTGCGCCTTTCTGGTCTACCAACCACTCAGAGCATTTTTACAACACTTCTCACATTCACCCGTTCACACACACATTCACACACTGATGGCAGAGGGTGTAAGGTTCCAACTGCTCATCAGGAGTGGTACAGCGCTTCCTATCCAAAGCACTCACACACCAACGTCACAGCAATTTACAAGCTCTTCCGCCTGAGCCACAGCTGCCCCTGCAGCCTGTTCTGCAGAAAACGTACTTTTACTTTGATACATTAAGTACATTTTGCTGAGTACACCTCCTTGTAATGGAGTGTTTTACTGGTACTTTGACTTGAGTAAAAACATCTAAATATACAAATGCACTTTTCACTGTGAGGTGCCCTAAAGATTCTTTTCAGAGTGTTTAGCAGAACATTTAATGCTTGTTAATGGTGCACAGACAGATCACAGCACACTATAATAAAGTAATATCACCAACGTGGCACAGCTGCAGACCGCCTCTGCTCTGATCCCTGATAAGAAACAGAGGCCTTCAGACGCCCTGTTTCAAGCAGAGAGAATATACATGAGCGTGCCATGTTTTAAACAAAGCCAACTTGAGATGCGTGGCACGAAGCATTGCTCCCTCTCACTGCCTCTTTATTCTTCTCTCCTCCTCGCCTCCCAGCTCACTCTTTCCCCCTCTATTCCTTGCCTTGACTCAATTTATGACTGTGCAACAACTCTGGAGGAGAAATGAATTATACATCCTCTGCTAAAAGCATCTAAACAATGGTACAAGCAGACTAAAGGGATAGATGGATGACAAGATGATGAGAGGGGTTAGGGAAGTGGATGAACACAGCACACAGAGGGAGGATAGTTGCATTTCTCTCAATCCTTTTAAAGGAGGATGGGTGAGTGGATGGGGGCTATGAGATACAGAAATGCTTTTTTTTAAACGGCAACAGTTACTATAAATAGCACCATTACATTCTTCCCTCTCTTCTCCCTGACATGCGCTGTGCAAGCGAGGGAAGAGAGATGGATGAGGAGGATGTCTGCCTCCTTTCTCCCTCTCCTTTTTTCCCCTTTCAATGAGATCAGTGAAACAAGGGGAGGAAATGAATGGAGCGCCTCAGCGTTAGCTCCATCCCTGCACAACCAAACGTGTTCTGATCACCGAGAGGAAGATTAAGAAAGAATTGGATTAGTCTTACATAACTCTGTCTCTCTTAATTAATGTACATGGTTTCGAACAAGGAGCCATTACCAACCAGTCGCATTTGAAAAATACCACCAACACCAGAAGACTGGCTGTATGTCTGTGTGTGGTGGAGCACGTAATCAGGATATATTGCTTAATCATCTTTATCTTGAGATTCTGCAGCAGCTGAGTGCTGCTGAAGAAATACAGATTTCAATATCCAGAGACAATCTGAACCTTCAATGACAGCAGACGTGTCTTAACCAGACTTTCTGTGCTACATCAGCTCTCACCACAAGAAGACTATGGAGGACTTTAGTAAACCTTTATTTAGGCAGGGACGCTTTGGCTACATAAGCTTTCACCCAGAGAACACTCAATACAGAGATTCATTAGAACATCAACTGGAGTATATGACTCTACATTATTACAATACTCTGTATTATCTTTTTTAGTCTGCATGCTGCCATTTGTGAATTTCAGGAAGTTGGGACCACAAACAGTGATATTTATTTTATTTTAAGAGTTATCAAAAGCCAAAAACCTTTGAGTCTTTATCTATGCATTGCCAGTTTACCAAAAATAACTAGTTAATTCTACAGTAGCTGTTAAATAGTGCAGTAAAAATGTCGGTAGTATAAAATTGAAATACTCAAGTAAAGTACAACTGCCTAAAAATTGTGCTAAGTACTGAAGTACTGAATAAACGTACTTTCCACCAGCAAATCAGCTGATTGTTGAGTCCAGAACATAAATTGGATGAAATGTCATCATAGGTTCACATGTAAGTTATTAATGATTTAAGGTCTAATATGACTCAGCTGAAACTGGAGACATTAAAAGGAGTGGCAGCCTTCCTGCTCTCTGTATCAGGTCTTATTCAGTTAAGTTTGCTCTGCTGCTTAGAAAATGTCCACGATAATCTGTGAGGTTTCAGGAAGTCAGAAGACCGACCAGACTGTCCGTGTGACTTCTTTTAAGTGAACACTTCAACTAAACTAACATAGCAGAGATAATAGCTAGCATATGCTAGCTATAATGATTATAATAGAATAGAAGAAAAGAAAGCAAATGATTTATAAGGAATTATTTGTGCTTCTTCAAGGAAGAAAACAGGCTGAAATAAAAAGCTTGTTTCAGAGAAGCACAGCGTTTTCCTGTGCAGACTCCGGAGCCTGTTTCAGAGCCTGAGCTGGTTCAAAATGAAACCAGTAATGGGTCCATAATCAAAAGTGAAGTTTGCTCTGTGTGGGCGCTCAGGCTTATAGTTATCTCTTTCTCTTTGGCTGACTCTCAAAGTGGAGCAGAATGAATTGTTTGTGAACAGAATCAACTGGATGACCCAGAAACAAAGCCTGGAGATAGAGGCCAGGGTAAGCCAGGCCCGATGATGTGGAGATTGTGCACCAGCTCTGCTCTGCAGCTACGAGACCGTTTGTTCTTTTGCCTGCTTCCAGGACGTTTAGCAAAATGGTGAAGCTAATTCGCTCACGATCCGCTAATAGGCATGTGTACAGGACAGGGAGGACATGGGTGCAATTATTCCCAAACCAACTGTGCCAACAGACACTCTTGGGAATTCAAAGAGGTGGTCTGGCACCAAAACAAGCAGGATCAATGACATTTCAGTCATCCACACAGCTGTTACTCTTTTTTCCATGTTGACAGAAGCTTGGAGCTGAATCACAAATTAGTCCAACACTGAAAATAATGAAGCAGTTCAGGAATGAATGTGTGGATTGGCACATAGTTTTTCACAGAGCTGGTCAGTTTTTTCCATCTGTCATCTCTCCCTCCAATCAGCTCACACACACACACACACACACACACACACTTATGCATGCACAGCCATATGCACAAATTTTCATGCATTCACTCGATTCATCCTCGGGTGTAAAGATGCACGCACAAACAGTGAAAAAGCCTTCCTAACGCTGCATGAATTGCTGATTCTCGCCCAGACTGATCTGGGAAAGTGAGCAAATCTCGGATATCTTCACGGGGTGTCAACTGAGTCCATGCTCTGCTCTCCAAATGAGAAAAAATGCGAGTTGTGTGAAAGTGTGAGGAGAGAGCGCCTGAGGACTCTGGAAAGAGTATCTCCATCAGTGGGGGACAGAAGACACAGTCAGTTCCTTGTTACACGCTTACAGAAGACTAATTAGAATATCTCTGAAGGGTAGAAAGAGACAGGGAGAGAAGCTCATCGCCTGGAGTACAGGATGTTTTTGGACAGGAGCCTGTAGGAAGAGCTCGCTGCTCAGTGAGATTAAATTCAAGAGGAGATGTGTAGAGATGATTTCATCTTTCTTGTTCAAAGCTCTTTACAACAAAAAGTCTTTCATGGAGTCTTAGTTTACGTCTAATGTTTAAAGATTAACTGACTAAGTACTATGTGCTGAACACACATCATTAAGGCTCGGTATCAAATCTTGATGCTTCAGCAGTGATCAAAATATCTTCATAGCAGTGAGTAAAAACTGTGTGCCAAAGTTGCCAGAGGCTCCGCACATGGATAATTGTGCTAACTGTAAAAGCGGAATTGCTTTGATTTTTGATTAGGTTATTAAAATGAAACTAAACTAAAAGCACATTAAGAAAACATGAATAACAACTTTTTGTGTCAGCTGGAGATACATGATTTGTTCAGCTGGGCTGCTTTCTCACTTTCACCCAAATTCAGACAGAGGCATCTCTTCATGACAATTTCACATTTAAATGATCTAATTGGAACTGGGAAATATAAATAATGTAGTTGCATCAACCTTTGTGGGGTTTGATTAATTAATAATTAAAATAGCATTGCTGTCATTGTTGTTATTATAATTATCACTAATTCATGTATGACTTTAGCATAATCGTGAAGAACTTATGAAAATGGGAATCATGACTACAATTCAACCTGACCATTCAACTGCAGGCGTACCTATGAAGAAGGCAAGAATCTCATTAAGCCATTTGGATATGAAATGGTAGGGTCAACACAGGTGTTACCAATGATAATATTTAAGGTTCCTTTCCATTCAGGTCAGACAGAGTCAGGGTGCTGCTCACTTTGGTTCACTGGAAAGTCTCTGCTGCACTAAATGGAATGGAATCTTAATTAATATGATTGCAAACACACACCTGTGTTGACCCGACTATTTCATGTCAAAATGGCGGCTGTGAAAGTGTGAAGGTCTATTAACATAATACTAACATACTGTTATACTGTTAACTAGTAACTCTCCTCCCCTCCAGGAGGTGCTACAGGTCCCTCTTTTCCAGAACCAGCAGGTTCCCTGCCCCGCAGCCCCCATTCACTCCCATGTATATGATAATTTACACACGTAAATTATCAGTAATTATTTATACTTATTTACTCTATAGATCATGTATACATAGTGTACTCTATGCCACCATACTTACTCAGATTACTCAGATCTAGCTGTTTATTTTGTTTATAATGCTGACCACATGCACTATTGCTGTTCATACTGTACAGAATACACCCAATATGCCCATGATGCTTATACTGTACTCTATAACATATCCTTTAGAATATTCATATTTATACCTGCACTATATTTATATATCCTGTTCATACTCACACTTTACTACTCTGCACTGCTGGTTCAATGCTAAATTTCATTGTCAAGTACTTGTTACTTTGTTCACTGACAATAAAGTTAAATCTAATCTTACTCTTGTGCATGAAATCTAGCTCTTTCTTTATGCATGATTTAATCACATGACATCAGCAGAGAAAAGCTCTTGCTGCAGACTGTCATGTTCTGCTCAGAGAGAAAGTCTGTGTAAAAAGCAAAAGTCTCCAGCTCTGCAACAAAACTCAAGTGTCATTCTTTCAGCTTGTTTCTGTCGTACTTGGAGCTGATCTGGGTGCTGCTGCTTTCACTGGAATGGGAGCTCATGATTATGTAAGCCAACTATGTAATCTACTTCAAACCTCTCGTGGTTTAGGTGTTTCAGTTTCAAACACTGAAATAAGTAGGGCATCAGCGTGTTAGCCTGACAGATCACGCTTCATTAACGGAGCAGACATTTATGGCTTTTCCTGTAACATTAAAATTCATGGCTCTCTGCAATCTGATTCACAAGGCTCAGGCTCAGGTGATCTCAGGTAATGTTCACTGAACACAACATTCAGTGGGTCAACTCTGTTCTCTGGATTTAAAAGCAAGAATGTGTTGTTACTATACACTTCACTAGTGGGATAAAGGTTCAAACAGGGGTTAAATTAAAGACTGTTGCATAAGCAGAGCCTGGTAATATACATGTAATGACCCATTACTAATAAGACATGGCATCTGGAGGAATTCTTTAAAGGCCCTTTTAAGCTTACTGGTTTAGCACATTCATTAATGCCTGCAAGGCCTACACAAGAATGGCACAAAACATTCCTGTGTGGTGAGAATAGAGATTCAGGAAAAACCTGCACAAAGATGACCAGAATACAATTAAGGAGCAGCACATAAGTAACTTAAGAAGAAAAGTGTTCACTTAAAAGTTGCCTTTTAGCATCCTTATCTGTTCATTAGTTAGCCTGTATGTATTCATATGTCAGCCGCTGAGACAATGAGGACTGACTGCATGACTAACTATCAAAGTGAAGTCATGTTACGAGTTATCCAGCCAGCTCGACTCTCTCTGTGGGGCTCTTAATTCACCCTGACATCCTATCAAAAGTTAACTGTGCTCAAACTTCACAGACTGCCCTCTCCAACCCTGCGGCTAGATCGCCCGTGATTGGTTGGTCCCGTGTCAAGCAGGCGCAGATGTGCTCGGCTTTGAACATTTCTCAGCTGTGGAGAGCGAGGGAGGGATTATTTAAAAAAAAAAAAAGAAAAAGAAAGACGGAGAGAGATGAAATGAGAGTGCAGAAAAGGGAAAAAAAAAAGTTGTAGGGAGAGATGGAGAACGTGAGAACGAGAAAGACAGACAAAATGAGTCAGAGAGACGGAGCCAGAGAGAAAAAGACGAGTGAAATGACCCACTTTACAGCACAAACACACACAAGCTAAATATAACTGCGGTTCACTTCAGCTCACTGTGGAGCGTGGATCTCAGATATTAGCTGGTAATGTGCTTCAAAGACAGACAGCAAGAGGACGACGGAAATAGAGTGTTTTAAATTAGAGTAACACTTATAAATATATATTCTTTAATCAGTGACCACAACAGGAAGTAAAGTTTAGGATTTCTCTGGCTGTAAGACAATGCAGAGACTGTACGTGATATGTTTTAAACCTTTAACAGCAACTACAACTGCAGACTCCAGGTCAATAAATCTGATCTCTTTTTCAGTGTCAGCACTGATGAAAAAGAATTACAGCATCAGCATAAAGTCAGAGCAGAAATATCGTTTCAAAATAAAAATGTCCTGGTGTGAAACAGTGAGCAGTGACAGCCAGTTCTTAATTTTTTGATCTCTGTTATTTGCCCCCAACTCTGCTGTCAGTCCCCAGGCTGCCCTGCAGTGGCCCTCAGCCATCCTCACCACTCAGTCACCTGAAATTCCACCTAGATACCTGCTCCCAGCCGCCCCCTACTAATCTGTAAGGCTGTAAGGCCACCCTCCATGTTTGCAGACTGAATCCCTGCAGACTTCCGTCAAATGCAAAGCTGCATGTTCACATCAAACAATGTCACATCATGGATAAATAAAAAGCAACTTTCCAGGATCGAAATGTGAAACCTGAATGATTCAGCAGGTGCATTGAAACTAAACATGATAAGTATTTACAAATTATCATTATTATTATTACAATTCATTGTTTTGTGCATTGTACATAGTGCTGTGAATTCTGGGTAATCTTCGAGGTAAACTTTGCACCTTAAGCACACTCTGTGGAAGTCTGCAAACTCCAGGCCTCCTGTAGACTGAACTGAGGACTTTTTCAGCCAAAGGCACTCATAAACTCTACTGGGTCCTCGAATGTGCAAGTCCAGAAATTTGGATTCAGCTTTTATTTACCTGCTCCTTTCCGTGCCAGGTCGGCTATAATGCTACAGCTTCAGCGGTCCAGTCGTCTTGTGCCTCGTGCTCTGGCTTGTCCTGACCTTTGGCGTATCTTTGTGGACTTTTTACTCGCCTGCTTTGCCCTTTTTGTTCCGGCCGTCTGTGCTGACTGCCTGTCTGCTGCTGAACACCGGTTTATTTTTTCCATCCACATAGTTAGCTCTGCTTTTTTTGAACTTTTTGTCTTTGAGTCATGATTTTTACTGCTCATACAAGTTTGCAGTATCACATATAATATACACAATACCTGAGTAATACAAAGACACTAGAGTGATTACTGCACCCATCTTGTACTTCAAACTATGCAAACATTACAAATGCATTCTGATGTCACTGCATGAAGTGCCACATTAAATAAGTGGTGTTTTAGTTCATCTCTAAACAGATATCTGCATATGAATCTGTAGGCAAGAGAAACAATTCACAAGACTATGAAGTCCTAGTAAATATGACTGCTCACCTTTGAGCAGGCTTTGGTCACATGCAGGTAAATGAGGCACAACACATGGGCTGAAATGTGATCCTGTAACCCAACGGCTATCGTCTGGTCACAGTTTAGCTCCTTATTAGCTTTTAATAGCATTTATATGCATTCATATGAAGAATGTAAAAGCTAAATTGTTGTTAGATAATGGCCAATGGATTGTGAGATTGTGTTTTAAATAGGTTTGATCTGATGTCACAATCCCTCAGACACGTTTTGTAATATTGGATGTATATAAGCAATACTGCCGATACTGTATGTGTTCCAGCTTAAAAGATGTAAAAGAATAAGCTCTGCAGCACTGCTTCAGCATGCCACATAATGACCGCCTTCACCTGACACTGACTCCCTCCATCTGTGTCCGCTCAGTGACACACAAACCGTCTCAGATCTGTAGCTTCAATCAGTCAGCAGAACAGAGCCCGGAGAACTTCACGGTCACCAGGGAGCGGAAGCTGACACGCCGCCAAGCTTCTGCGCTCGACACAACAGGGTGCCAAATGATGCAGAATATTCACAAAAAGCACAAAGGTTGTTGTTTGTGAGGCAGCACGAAAGGCTGGACGTGCTCTACAACAGTGACATGATTGATGAATGACTACAGCGATATTTATCTCTTCCCTTGAGTTTAATGCTCATACTTCATGAAGGTCGGTGTGTGTGCAGTTTTTGTTCTGCCCTGTTTGGTGACACAGGCGAGGACCCACACTGTCAGCCAGGTTAACATTGCAGTGCTTTAAAAAAAGTCCCAGATAAAGGTCGCATGCTGTGGAGAATTTGCATAAAACAAAGACAAAACAAATCCAAACTGCTCTCACCATTTAGCTGCTGCTCATCTGCATATTCATCAGATCTAAAAGTAGAAAAAATGCACCCCGCCGCTCTTTCATCACTCTGCTTCAATATGTGCAAGTTTGTCAAGTGGCTTGACGAGTTCAGTGTGCCGTGACACAAAGCCTCCCGAGGCTACAGGTGACAGATTCACACTGTAAGTGAGAAGTGACATGAATATAGAAATTCCCAAACAATTCCCAACATCCTCTCCACAGAACTGCACTCAGTATTCTAGGCTGAGGTTTCCAGTAAGTAAATAAACTAATGATTAGTTCCAAAAATATCAAACTATTCCATCAAAGGCATCAGGTCTAGTGTGTATCTACCTCAGTCAAGTGTTGTTACCATATTAAAATTTTGTTTATGCGTATAAATATGTCTCAGTTTGGCTGCGGCTGATTATTTTCAATCTTGAGTACTTTCTCCATCAGGCATCACATCATTTAGTCTATAACATGTTGGAAATGCTGAAAAAAAAACATATTAAAACCTCTCAGAAACCAATATGATAGAGGTTGCAAAATTCTGGGACTTTTCAAAATTGGAAACTTTCCATGGGATTTAATGGGAATTTATAGGAATAAACAGGAATTTATGGAAACTGGGAATAAAAGAAATACTCTACCGACTGAGCTAAACACCGACCCAGCACAGGTGATTTCTGTACCTGGACCACACTTTAGAGCCCACAGCACACACTGACTATTGAAGACACAGATATGAACTTGTGGACTACATAATATTGTTAAAATAATTCAGACTAATATTATAATAATGAAGTAAATAATAAACTTCTACTTACAATACAATATGATTTCTTAAACCGTCTTCATTTACTCACTAACAGACCAAACCAAAAGAAAAAGAGGAAGTCCAATATTGACAGTATACAAGCTTGAAGTCAGAGAATATTTTGCTTAAATGATTTGAAGTTAATCATTTCATCAAAACATTTTCACTTTACAGTCTGCCATTAAAAAGGCCTTTTGCTTCCAGTCGACTTCTTTGACACGTAGAATGGCAAACAGGAAAACACACATAACAGAAGTGACCAAAGCTTACTTGTGCATTAGTCTCAACTTTGGATTTATTGCTCTGTTGTTTTTATTTGCTGACTTGGTGTCACCTTCCTCTGTATTTTACTTGTGCAAGAACTATAGTACTGGAACTATAGTCCATTCACACACATTCTACTCGAAAACAAAGCATCCGTCCACAGAGCACCAGAGTCATTGGCTTTAACTACCCTGGGATTCTTTTCTCTCACGCTGACATTCAGACAGTGATCCAAGCAGAGTCAGCTCAATAGCTCAGGCTGCAGACACATCTGACATAATTGTAATTAACTGCATAACTGTCCTAACATTTGGACAGATTCTCTCTCAGGTACGAGGTAGGAGATTTAATGAGAGTCTAATATTGTGAATGCGGTCATTGCTGGAGGACAACTTTGTGCCCACTACTACTTTCTATTTTTATTTTCTATTTTTATTTTCTGCTTAGTTTTCATTTTAAATTCCATGCAGCAGCACTTTAGTTTGGTGCATCAAAGATGGCTGTTGGTGCACCTAAGGGATGATTACATAACACAACACAACACAACTGCTCTCATGACATTCCCGCGTCTTCTGTCATCTTAATCTCATTTCCTGCGGAGGAAGGTTAGGAAGATGCTCCCCTCACCGTAGCAACTCCTGATTAACTCGACTAAAGATGTAATCCTATTCCACCGACTCAAATAAACATGTTTATTCTACTAATTCTATTTCTGGGCCAGATCCCGGGGTTGGATGTGAAATGAGTTTTCTCAATGGGTGCACAGGCGGGCAGTGCAGGGCACAGCGTATTAAGCAGGAGTGAAATGAACAACCTCAGCCACAGGGGTAAACACTGCTCTGGCCGGACACGAGGTCCACTTCTTGACTCTTCTGTGTGCATGTTTTTACATTACACACAGGCGGCGTATGTTTGCATAGATGAAGCTTGCTCTGTGGTCATGTGACCCGATATGACAATGTGCTGGTGACCTGCTGGTGAAAACAGACACCATTTAGCCACAACATTCCAGGTCAAACACACTCTCTGTCTCGCGGAGGACCCCCCTGACCCTCCTCTTGGGTTCTGAACTCCTCCTTATGCTTGAGGCCTTAAGGTTGGCAGGTATACTGAGGAATGTTATTAGCAGGAATAATTTGTCCTGACGTTTTCAAAGCAAACAGTAGAATTAACATCAGGCTACAACACTCATGCTGCCATGTAGGTTTATTTGATTGGCTGGCCCACCATGAGCATTCAGTGCCAGAGGACTCTGGATTGTTGGAAAACATGAAGCCAGGTTCAACTTTTTGCATTTTTGACATAATGCTACTGTTCTGTAAGACAACTTTACCAAAACCTACCTCATGCCCTCACTGGCCACATTGGGAGGAAGGGTCAGGAGTTTAAATTTCTCTCTCTCCAGCGTTTTTATTTTTTTCTAACAACAGCATTATTATATCCATATTTAAACAATATGACAATATGACTGCCGGCTTTTCACTCCACCTTGGAGTGCGGTCGTTCAGAACAACTATGAACTCAAAAACAACCAGTTCTTTCCTAGCATATCACTTGGATTGTATTAATTAGCCACAACAGTCACACTCCACATATACTCAACAAAGGCCTCAGGTGGCGAAGCTTTAGATCATTCTACCTCAAGTCCTCAGCACAGTTTCAAGTGTTCTTGTATTTAGCCCTAACTAAGTTGATTTACGGCCCGGGTGATTTGTACAAGCACAAGCACATGACCTGATGATGTAATCTGTCTTAAAGAGGGCATTAGATTTCATGTCCAGCATGATGTAACTAGGTAGAAGAGTTGTGTCACAGAAAGCCAGTCAGCTTTACTTTCATAGAATTTGTACTAAAAACAGCTGTTATTTATTGAAATAAACAGAATCTGATTCAATCGTTCCCCAGAGTGTAAATCAAATCACTTATCAGCTTCAAGTATTATCAGCATAGAACCTTCTCTCCTTAAATTCCAGGTTTTTTCACCATCTTCCACAGACTAAATTTGCAAACTTGGTTAAGTGTTAAGTTAAGTCAAATGTTGGGAGGAACTCCCCAAAGTGGCACTTTCTCAAAAAGCTTATTGTTTTCTTTTGTGTTATAAATGATTAAATACTTGACCTATATTCTTTGTTTTCAAGGGGGTTTGTTGGAGCACTGGAACAGAAAACAGTGACTCTACAAGGTTGTTGTGATTCCTCTCAAATGTCACAGCTTAAATTAAAGTGATGCTGCCGCAGTGAGCTTTGTCTGGTCCAGGGACAGCTTCTCTTCTACCCCAGAGAAATAAACAAAACCAGGTTTAATTAGATCGAGTACTTAAAGCTAACTGTGTAACTGTGTGCTACTTGAGAAATGGAGATCAGTAGAATCTAATCAGGAAATATCATCTTAGAGGGAAGAGGATAGAAACAACTGAAACAGGATGATACTTAGGGCGTAGACCTGCTACATAAAGTGTGATGAAATGGTAAATGGACTGTACTTATATAGCACCTTTCTAGTCTTCTGACCACTCAAGGAGCTAGATACCTCCATACCAACTACATGTCTCATTCACCCATTCAAACATAATCATACACTGATGGCAATGGCTGCCATGCAAGATACTCAAGGTGCCATGTAACTGCTCATCATTTTTGGAGCTAAGCATTCATACATGATGACGCAGGGTTCAGTATCTTGCCCAAGGACACTTTGACATGCAGTCTCAAAGAGCCGGGGATCGAACCTCTGATCGTCTGAAATAAAAACATTAAATTGTGTTGAGAGAAGTACTCAGTATCACTTACAAAAGTAAAAGTAACAACAGAACAAAGTAAAACTAAAAATCTAATCTAAAAAATCTTATTACAGTAAAGAAGTCTGAGCAGAAACCTTTCATTGAAATGTTATCAGATGTTACATTATGGGGTTAATACTGGTGCATCGCAGAACTTCTTGATTCATGGGGCCGGGCCCCCTCGAAGTGTCACAAGACACATTTGAGGGCTTGTGAGATGATTCATGGGTAAGGAGAAAACACAAAGGTCTGCAGCACAAATTTAGAATTTGGACTGAAGTGTTGCTTTTTAATCAAATATTAGATCAAATTCTCTGGATGTCCTGTATATATATCTCAGTGTTGACAATAAAGCTGACTTGACCTCTTTGAACCTTTGAACAAATGAAACCATCTGAGAAGTCTTCTGGTTTCTCTGGTTAAACAAATCAGACGTGTAATGTGACAAGAGGTTTTGTTAATGTTGAGTATTTTCTAAACTCATTGTATGAAAGTAGGTAAATACATTAGAATCGTATGTATAAAACTTGTATTACAGTACAGTGCTTGAGGAAAGTGACTTCCTAATACTGAATCTGACCATAATTCTACTTCTTCTCTGTGAGGCAGAACAGAGTCACTGCTCTTCAAGGAGAAACTATTTCAAAGTATTGTATTTCAGAATTTCACAGTGCAGGGCTGTATGGGATGTTTTAGCTGCTCCAGCAAAATCTGATCTGACCTTGAGTGTTTTGAAGTGCAGGTTTCTCCTTAATTCTGTCAGACATTAGTTATAGCGGCTTCAGTGGATAGCGACACGACTCATAATTCATCTCTCAATGACACAAGTCAGTGAATCATGACTGAGTGCACTGAGTTGTCCTGAAGCTGCTCAAGTCACAAATTGTATTGATGCTGCATTTCACACTTTGCATTTCTGCAGCACCAACAAAGCTTTAAAAAACTGCATTCTGCTACGAAAATGGTGTAAGTGCTGGTATCTTACCGTAATGGCCGTAAGAGGTGATAAAACTGTAAGATTTGAATATGAATACAGATGAAAATGAAAAAGTAGGACCTTAGATTTTGGAATTGGAGGCATGTTGAGAGAGCATAAAGTACATTTCTCCATAAGCATTAAATCTAACAAAGAGAAAGTGTTGAAATATTCATCTGAAAAGACGAGAAAAGCATGAAGAAATGGGTAAAAGTGAATAAACCATTCAGCTCTGGATCAAAGTGTGCATCTGCAGACAGCCTCTACAGCCGCCTTCGTCTTTACTGCTTTGAAAGACACATCTCAAGAGATGCATGAATGAAACGTTATAGACAGGCACGATGGATGGATGACAGGTTACAGCTGCTGCTATATCATTAAAGACGCATTATATATCAGGTTGTGAAGCAGGTGGCAGTGTCTTTACACCTGTGGGTCATCTGTCAGCACCATAAAGATGCTGCAACATCAGGGCAAGCAGGCCAGGATGTTGTTTATGAGGAGGCTAGAGGCCTCCGAGGAAGCCCTCAGGTGCACCTCGAGTGGAATATTTCTTATTTTTCTTGACTATGAGTTATAGCCAGGTGAGAGAAGAGCGACTGCTACTGTAGGATCAAAGAGTTCAGAGCCTCGATCCACAGTACAAACGTTCTATTAAATCTGAAAACTATCAGGAGAAAAGGGAAGGGAGGGAAAAACAGGAGATTGCTGCTTCGCATGTGTCTATTTTTGGGTCCTTAACATGGGAAAATATGAGAAGTAGTGCCGCAGAACAACAACAACACTGTGCATGCAGCTGTTGCTGTGTTTAATCTGTGCAAATATTAGCATGACATGAGGTGACACATAAAAAGTCCACTTTTATAAATCACAGAAGAGGAACAGGAGAGGGTTCAGGTCAAACACACAACAATGACATGTTGACAATGTATGGAGATGGATAAGCTGAGGTATGCAGGAGTGCCACAGGCTCATACCAGTCATACCAGCAAACACACACACACACAGGAAAATCTTCTGAGGGAGAGAGCCAGTCCCTCTGCATGCATGTGACACCTCCTCCCCTCTTCCTTGCCTCCAACATACCTCTCATTGGATTCTGGATCCACAAGATGCCTCCGATCAGGTGAGGAGATTGGCCGAGCATCCCGTGTCACCGTCACTTTTTCCCCTCACCTCTAACGTCCGGAGCGCTTTAACTGACTGACAGTGACGCGGGAGGAGCCGGTGACTTCACCCCCATCCACATGTCACACCACCTGCTGCCAGATGAGCAGCCACAAGCCAGACTCTGCTTCTTGTGGAACAGGCTGAGCGCACACACGGCGCTCTGTTGCGCCACAAAACACAACAACCTGCAGGAGATTGGCTAAAAGACTCAATTTATTTCTGAGAAGAAAAAGAAAAAAAAACAGTCCCTGCTGTGAAATCAGCGCGAGGGGCTCCGGGATCCTCCAGAGGACGCAGAGTGCGAAAGAAGAAGTGGACGCTCCTCGGTCGCAGACCTGTTAACCAGTCTCCAATCACAGAGCTTATACGACCAAGCACACACGCGCACACACGCGCGCGCGCACACACAGAAACAGCAATATAGAATGAGGCTGCGCGAGTCTTTATGGCGCGTGATCATGTACTAAGAAAAAAGCTGCGGTTTGTACTGGCATGAGAAGATGACCAGGACAATGCGGGGAGAGCAGAGGCTGCAACATTACCCAATCACAGCCTCTCACAGTTGACCCGACCGCACAGCTGCTACCATCATGGTAACTACAACTCCACTGTCTGGAGACAAACAGACGGAGACGTCATGGTGGACCGGCAGGATTGACGCGTCTTACCTTCGACAGCCATCGTGTCACTCCACAGATCTGGGCATCACTCGGGAGAGAGCAGGCGGAATGGGAAAGTCAACGCTCTCTCATTGTACCTTGTTTGGCGTGTTATCATCACTTTGCTGCGGGCAAGCCGGAGCGCACAGCTGCTGCCGCGCCTCAAAGCATGCTGGGAAGTGTAGGCTCAGCGCTTTCTGGAATATGAGGGAAGGGCAGGTTTTTATCCGTTTTGCAGAGAAGGCAGTTTGTCCCACACTCTACCCCTGTGTGTACGTGTGTGTGTGTGTGTGTGGTGCCCTAATGGAAAATCAGCATAATAAAAGCCCATAAATATTCCTATAGGGCAGGCGAGGTATGATCATTCTGTTTGGACAGCACATTTCACTGCAATTAAACTAAAGATGCTTTCGATTAAAACACACACATTTCCAATCAATGTGCAGAGACCACACAGACACACACACACAGTGAAAAGAAAAGTTTCATTTTACTTTTGTGCGTGGACACGGATACACAGATCTGATCCTGAAAAAGTGTTCTGCGAGGAAATAAGGTCAAAGTAACTGAAATCACCCTGAACAGCTTCATACTGTGGGTAGAGTTAGAAAGCTCTCAGTCTATACGTCTCTCTGTGTGTTATGAACCTGGAGCCAGCAGATGATTAGCTTAGCTTAGCACAAAGACAGGAAACAGGCTATGTTTGAAGGTTTGACCTATAGCAGCTCCTCCAAAGCTCACTAATTATTTTTGTCTCTTTGTTTAATCGTTGAGTGTAAAAAAAAAAAACAAAAAAAAAAAAAAACAAGTTATCTACTGGACTATTTGTAGGACCAGAGCAGTAACTTCCTGGAGTTTGTCACCATGAGGTTGCCAGGCAACCTGCACAGACTGGAGAGGACAGACAGTACATCATCCAACTTTTCCAAAATGTCAAAATATTCCTTTAAGACACATACAGCAACAAGTAATGACAAGAAACTTCAGCCAAGACTAACCCACAGACACTGACATGTCATGCATGTCAGTCCAGGTACTGCAGGGTCATCGAGGCGTTTTATCCAGCACCCAGCACCTGGATCATAACCTCAGTCCCCTTAAATCACCACGAGGCACGCACTGAGTTATATCATCGGTATGATCAGAGGTAGGGAGTCAGACTTTTCTCTATTGTTTGCTTCTTTCTGCTAACATTCATGCAGGTGCTGCACAATGTGGTTATCGCCTCGTGGTATTCTGTGTAATGAATCATTTATTTCTGCTTTGAGTCGTGCTTTAAAGATTTATGTATTATTTACTTATTTATTAGCTGAGCGTGCATGCTCCTTTACCGCAACAGCCTGTTAACAGTTACATTACATTACATAGCTGGTCAGCTACATCAGTTTGCCACCTTAAAGTATAACCCTCCATCTCTTATATCAGAAAGATGAACTGATTCGTTGTCCATGAATTTCCTCCATGTTTAGGGTGTCACCTGTAAGAGACAACAGTTCAAAGCATTTTGAACAGAGGCTGCATGCTGTACTGTAAGTGGAAAGTGTGATTTTATATAAACTGCTACCCTCTTGTCCATTCGATACACATTGAAGCCATCAAATCAATGGCTGCAGCTAAGTAGCCAAAGAGCCACTCGTCTTTCCGGATCTGATGCGCATAGAGAACTGGCTTTCTAGTTCCGCAGTGTTTTGTGAAAGCCTGACACAGCCGGAGCACATTTGGAAAGAGATTGAGGTAAACTGCTTTGCTAAAGTAATTCTGGGGTAGACTGCTGGCCAGCTGCCTGTGCTTTGATAGTCTAGAAAGATGCTCGTTCCTCACTGGCTTAAGGTTTAAATCTAGGTGAATGGGACGCTGGCTGCTTCTTGTGTCCACAGGGATGAATGTAAAGCCAGAAAGTCTGCCACACATCCATACATTGAGCTTTGGGGATGTTTGCTCTTTCTGCCCTCGACTGGTTCAAGCAATAAAACAGCTTATTTTTAGGAAGCCTGAGTCTAAATGTGCACACCATAATTATCAGGTCTTCAAACTGACAGCTACAGTAAAGACTTGTAAATCCTCTTTGGTATGCTAATTAGACAGAGCAGAGAACATGACACACCTACTCCCAGAAGAAAGGAGGCCTACAGTGTGTTATTACTCACTCAATGTGCTAATTGAACATCCGACTTTCCTCTCTGTCTGTAAACATCACATGTAAACATACAGACACCAAAAAAACTACTGACCCCGGGTTATGAGGAAGCATTACCAGGCATCTGCAAGTTAGTTAACAGCATCTCCAAAAGGAAGACATGCAGTACCGGAATTGCAAGTAGGACACTTTAATAAAGTGTGACTCGAGGCCCAGCCTACTTATCAGTCTGCCTGTCTGCGTGGTATGTGTCATTTTCATTACTGATGTCCTGGAGAGATCATGTGTGACAGTATGAGGAAGTCTGTCTGTTGTCAGCCTGCTCAGGTGTGGCTGTTGGTATGCATGTTGTTTTATCTTCCTGGTTTCTTCTTTTGTTTGTGCTGTTTTTCATCTTCCTTCTTGTCGTGAAGAGTTTTTGAACGCTGAATGTTCTGAGTCATAAGTTCCAGCATACAAACCACAGATTTGTACGAAAACCGATCAGAAGAAATGATACTTCTGGGGAATGGCTGTTGTTAAAAGTATATTCATACTGTGCAATTTGTGTAAAGTGCAGCATGACACATAAATAACTATAATATCAGAGTCTTGGCTCAGATAATATGGGTGTTATGATGAGAAATGGTTATTATTAAAGCATTTTCACTCTGTTTCAAGAGAGCTGCGTGCATCAAGCCAAGCACGATCTAACATCACAGCTGCATTAAGACATGTTCTCTTCTAGACTGTAGCTATACAATTCCTCACCCTTGCGTAGGCTTTTGTGTGTTCAGTACAACAACAGACGTCTGAAGAAATCTGAGTGAGCCCTGCAGGTCATCCCTGTGACAAATCCATAAAGTAATACCCCATTCACCTTGACACATTAATCAAAATAATGAAACGTTTCTATTACTGGAAGAATTGCAGACAGAGTTAGCAGCCTCCATGATAAAAACTGCAGCCAGGAAGATTAGCCTAGCTAAAACCTGGCAGCCTGGTTCTGTCTAAAGTAACATACAGGCCCTTCCACATCTCATTTATTAATGTGCTATGTCTTGTTTGTTTCACCCACAGACAAACAAAGAAGACAAAGATGTGTAAAAACTACCAGCTTCTTAGCTGGCTGTCTCCAGTCTTTATGCTACAAGCTCCACTTTCATTCTTAATGGACAGACATGAGCAGTTTTGACCCTAACAAAGACAAATGAATACATTTCTTTCCTAAAATGTAATAATAAGACACTGGTTCTCAAACTGTGGTACAAGTACCACTGGTGGTACGTGACATTCCCGTAGTGGTAGGAAGGAAGAATGATATTTCTTTTAAATGTTATTTAAAAGAAATTGTTTTAAAGTTTCCTAAAATATTTTGCTTCACTATCAGCCTGATATGTTGACACATTCGTTTACATAATGTGTGCATAATTAAATGAGATGTGAGACAGTTAGTGGAGGTTAAATTAACATTTCAAAAACTGCAATCACGGCTCACAAACAGGAAACATTGGGAAGAGAAGAGCCACTTTTCTACCAAATGAGCTCTGACTCTTGAGCTGCTTCTGTTCAGAATTCAACAATGGCAAACAATAATTAATCTTCTTAATGGGAATAAACCTGCTTCCTGCACCGCAGCAGGGAGTTTAATGTCTGTCAAAATACTTGAAGAGGCAAATATTTTCTGAGGTGGTACGTGGTATTAAAAGTTTGAGAAACTTTGATTTAAGCAGTGCAGATGATTCCGGTTAAAACCTCTGAGAGATAGCAGTATTTTAGGCGGTGTGTTTCCTGGTATGATGCAACCAGGCTGACGATACTGGAACTGCAGACCAAGTATTATAAAACAGCAGTTTAGATGCAAAATTTCCGTTTTTATTAAACATCTTATCTCTCACATCTTTTAAACAAGGACCGGAGCACATCCTTCAGATCACAGTTATTTATCATTCACTGATTATACAGTGCATTACAGAGCATACAGAGCATTTTCTTCTTTATGTTACAAAAATCAAAGAGACAAGAGTAAGATCAGCTAATGTTTTAATACAGTACAAGTAACTATAATGCCCTCTGTTATAACAGATACATGGTGTAAAACGTCTCCCCAGAAGAAAGGCTTCAAGTAAGAATCAAGTCGGGTTCTCTCAACAGATTTCAACAAAGAAGGAAGAATTTGAGGAAAAAGAGTTTTCAGTAAAGACCATTTGAAGTCAGCAGCTCAGCAGGAAGAGAAGTTGTGACATAAAAATGATAAAAAAAAAAAAAAAATAGCAGAACTGAACTTAGTGCTCAGAGTTAGAGGTACTGTTACTTGTAACAATACCCCAGTGCCCTGCGATGGAGGTGATGGCTCCATGAACTCGGCCACTGATGAAGAGCAGCTCAGCCTCTGGGTGGGACGCAAACATGTTGAAGGCATGGCCACTCGGTCGGCCTACGGTCAGTGTACGGCCTCTGTTAGTGGTGAATACCACTAGCTCCAGGTAGTGACCAGCAGTCCCAGAAATCTCGATGATGGATTCACCGTCAAACAATTCAATCTCCTGGGTTGTACCATATTTGATACCAGCAAAGTGGGACCAGATGAAGCCGTAGCGGAACTGGAAGCTGGTGAGGAGACAGACAAGTGCATTAGGAAGGACCTTCACGGTGTTACAATACTTCCCTTTTCCTTTCCCACCAAATGAATATATGTGATATTTACCCCCGGACAAGGTGGTCACCCCATACTCGTACAGCTGTGATCCTTCCTGTACCAGTGAGAGTGTATGGAGAGCCACTTCCTGACCCCACTGGTGGGGAGTAGGAGTAGGGCTGAGCTGCAGGAAGAAGAGATACAAACATTTTATGAACTTGTTGCATCTTCAACATTCTGCTGCAGAAACAATAAAAACTGCATATAGAAGCAGAGTGTGAAATATGGTATTATAATAGACTCCTCATGTAATAAAAAAATATCACTGGATTATATTTTGTTTAATCCTCACTAATAGCAGCTGGCAGACACAGTGTTAATTTTGTTACCTTGACCAGGAGCTTAACAACAACAACAACAACAACAACAACAACAACAACAACAACAACAACAATAATAATAATAATAATAATAATAATAATAATAATAATAATAATAA
The DNA here is from genome assembly GCA_023373845.1 of Nibea coibor. NCBI lineage: Eukaryota > Metazoa > Chordata > Actinopteri > Sciaenidae > Nibea > Nibea coibor. Next base: position 1,634,537 of record CM041735.1, on the reverse strand, counting down.
TACACCTTGATTCATTATTTGATTCTATTTTGTGGTAATAGTCTAAATCTGCAAAGAAATGAAAAATGAAGTTCTCCAAATGTTGTAGTGGAGTAAAAAGTATACAGTAACATGAGTAGTAAGAAAAGATGAAAAATGTATTAAATGTATTAGCATCTGCATGAGATGAAGTGTCTTAAAGCTGCAGGTTCACAGTCTGTTCATCTGTTCATGAGAGATAATGCATTACACACTATGACACTTACAGTCAGCTACAGCAGAGGCTGTGAGGAGAGCAAAGACGGCAACAAAAAGCATTCTGGGAAAAGAGAGAAGAGTTCTTTTAATCTGTATCTCATTATTAAGAATATAGTAGTAATAATAATAATAATAATAATAATAATAATAATAATAATAATAATAAAAGATGAATCAAAATTGGGTCTCACCTGTCTGATTAGCTGTTTTCACTGTGATCAAAAGAAACCTTTAGCAGATGAGACAGAAAACGTTAACGTGTTAATAATTCTAACGTTTGAAATAAAAGTTTCACTCTCATCTGTAGAAAGATCTTGTTTAGTAACAAATCAGCAGAAAGCACAGAATTATACTTACAGTTCAGGTGTGCAGTGGAGTTATTGAAGCATCAGTGTGTGCAGCTACACTCTCTCGATCCACCTGTGCAGGATTCAGTTCATTTATAGTGGAGTTGACTTGTGTTCCAGGAAAGTACTCTTTATTGGTCCTTCCTTTAAGTGGATGTTACCGGTTAATGAGTTATCAGACAGGAGGAAGAGGGAGATGGTTCCATCATCTGACAGTATGTCAGGTATTTCAGCCATTCTTTTCATAATCTGTAGATCAGTGATACTTGATACAACCAGTTTGCCCTCATGTTGTGTATGTGATGCTGTGGCACATGAAAAATTCCTAATGGTGTTTTTTTAGGCTAAAAATAACACGGCACACGGTAAATGAAAGACAAAATTAGGCATTATAATTTCCTTGTTACTCTTTCAGCGTACACGAACATAAAAATGACATGATGTGTAACAAGCCTTTAAAATGTTGGAAAACTGCACTGAATTTAACTTGTGGTGCTTTCTGTTTCTCTCCAACACCATTACATAAAAAATCCATTTCCTTCATGCATTATGTACGGAAGAGGGTTACGGTCACATGTGAAAACTTAATTTGAGTTCTGACTTTTTTCTCTGAATTCTGAGAATAAAGTCAGAACTCAAATGAAGTTTTCACATCCTCTTCTGTAATTATGCAACATCTCATGATACAATTAACAATCATCATGGGGAGCCCTGGTTGCTCCATGTACAGAGGTCCCTGCCCTGTAGCAGCTCAGGGTTTGACCTGCAGCTCTCTGCTGCAGGTCATTCACTGTCTCTCTCCCCACTTTCCTTCATCAGCAACGTTCAAATAAATCTTCATAGTTGTAGTGGCACTATTACAGATAAATGAAACATCATTTCAAATCTTCTAAAATGTTATTTTTGATAAAACATTGTGATCATAGTTGCAATAAATGGTCGGCAGTTGACCATGGACCACAATATGTAGACTGGTAGCCGGAGAGGTGCCAGCTGAACTACTGAGTACTGCCAAGGTGCCCTTGAGGCGTCACACCGAACCCCAAACTGCTCTTAGGGAAGCACTCCATGGCAACCCATCATTCAACCTGCCTCCTGCACCACAACAGGGTCAGACTACGCTGCTGGAGTTCATTGTCTGTCAAAATACTTGAAGAGGCAAATATTTTCTGAGGTGGTACGTGGTATTAAAAGTTTGAGAAACTTTGATTTAAGCAGTGCAGATGATTCCGGTTAAAACCTCTGAGAGATAGCAGTATTTTAGGCGGTGTGTTTCCTGGTATGATGCAACCAGGCTGACGATACTGGAACTGCAGACCAAGTATTATAAAACAGCAGTTTAGATGCAAAATTTCCGTTTTTATTAAACATCTTTTCTCTCATCTTTTAAACAAGGACCGGAGCACATCCTTCAGATCACAGTTATTTATCATTCACTGATTATACAGTGCATTACAGAGCATACAGAGCATTTTCTTCTTTATGTTACAAAAATCAAAGAGACAAGAGTAAGATCAGCTAATGTTTTAATACAGTACAAGTAACTATAATGCCCTCTGTTATAACAGATACATGGTGTAAAACGTCTCCCCAGAAGAAAGGCTTCAAGTAAGAATCAAGTCGGGTTCTCTCAACAGATTTCAACAAAGAAGGAAGAATTTGAGGAAAAAGAGTTTTCAGTAAAGACCATTTGAAGTCAGCAGCTCAGCAGGAAGAGAAGTTGTGACATAAAAATGATTAAAAAAAAAAATAGCAGAACTGAACTTAGTGCTCAGAGTTAGAGGTACTGTTACTTGCAACAATACCCCAGTGCCCTGCGATGGAGGTGATGCCCCAATGAATTTTGTTGCCGCTGATGAAGAGCAGCTCAGCCTCTGGGTGGGACGCAAACATGTTGTAGGCATGGCCACTCGGTCGGCCTACGGTCAGTGTACGGCCTCTGTTAGTGGTGAATACCAGTAACTCCACGTAGTGACCAGCAGTCCCAGAAATCTCGATGATGGATTCACCGTCAAACAATTCAATCTCCTGGGTTGTACCATATTTGATACCAGCAAAGTGGGACCAGATGAAGCCGTAGCGGAACTGGAAGCTGGTGAGGAGACAGACAAGTGCATTAGGAAGGACCTTCACGGTGTTACAATACTTCCCTTTTCCTTTCCCACCAAATGAATATATGTGATATTTACCCCCGGACAATATGGTCACTCCATACTCGTACAGCTGTGATCCTTCCTGTACCAGTGAGAGTGTATGGAGAGCCACTTCCTGACCCCACTGGTGGGGAGTAGGAGTAGGGCTGAGCTGCAGGAAGAAGAGATACAAACATTTTATGAACTTGTTGCATCTTCAACATTCTGCTGCAGAAACAATAAAAACTGCATATAGAAGCAGAGTGTGAAATATGGTATTATAATAGACTCCTCATGTATAAAATAACAACAAAATGCCACTAGTGGAAGAAGTAGCACCTGTAGCAACTACAGTTAAAATAACCGTTTCAAGTAAAAGTCTTGCATTCAAAATCTTTCTGTAAAAGAGTCAAAAAACTATTTGTACCAAAATATATTTAACATACCAAAATCACTCACTATGCAGAACAGCCCCTTTTCAGAAAAATATAGTAATATAATAAAAAAATATCACTGGATTATATTTTCTTTAATCCTCACTAATAGCAGCTGGCAGACACAGTGTTAATTTTGTTACCTTGACCAGGAGCTTAACAACAACAACAACATAAACAACAACAACAACAACAACAACAACAACAACAACAACAATAATAATAATAATACACCTTGATTCATTATTTGATTCTATTTTGTGGTAATAGTCTAAATCTGCAAAGAAATGAAAAATGAAGTTCTCCAAATGTTGTAGTGGAGTAAAAAGTATACAGTAACATGAGTAGTAAGAAAAGATGAAAAATGTATTAAATGTATTAGCATCTGCATGAGATGAAGTGTCTTAAAGCTGCAGGTTCACAGTCTGTTCATCTGTTCATGAGAGATAATGCATTACACACTACGACACTTACAGTCAGCTACAGCAGAGGCTGTGAGGAGAGCAAAGACGGCAACAAAAAGCATTCTGGGAAAAGAGAGAAGAGTTCTTTTAATCTGTATCTCATTATTAAGAATATAATAATAATAATAATAATAATAATAATAATAATAATAATAATAATAAAAGATGAATCAAAATTGGGTCTCACCTGTCTGATTAGCTGTTTTCACTGTGATCAAAAGAAACCTTTAGCAGATGAGACAGAAAACGTTAACGTGTTAATAATTCTAACGTTTGAAATAAAAGTTTCACTCTCATCTGTAGAAAGATCTTGTTTAGTAACAAATCAGCAGAAAGCACAGAATTATACTTACAGTTCAGGTGTGCAGTGGAGTTATTGAAGCATCAGTGCGTGCAGCTACACTCTCTCGATCCACCTGTGCAGGATTCAGTTCATTTATAGTGGAGTTGACTTGTATTCCAGGAAAGTACTCTTTATTGGTCCTTCCTTTAAGTGGATGTTACTGGTTTATAAGTTATCAGACAGGAGGAAGAGGGAGATGGTTCCATCATCTGACAGTATGTCAGGTATTTCGGCCATTCTTCTAAATAATCTGTAGATCAGTGATGCTTGACGTGACCAGTCTGCCCTTGTGTTGTGTATGCGAGGCTGTGGCACATGAAAAATCCCTAAAAATAACACGGCACACAGGTTCAGGAAAGAGAGTTTCTGAGTTGTTTGGGCCCAATTACAAGAACTTCAGTTTTGTCTGAATTTAACCTCGGAAAATTGTAGGTCATCCCACTTTTTATATCCTTAAGGCAGGTTTATTTAACTGATTTGACTGGTTTCATCAGGCTTGATCAATAAATATAATTGGGTGTCATTGGCACAACAATGAAAATCAGTACTGTAAACTGCTGTTATGGAGAAAGTCACACAGCTGATTGGCTGACAGGTTGACAGCTTAGATGAAGAAATTATTGAAGTTATTTGATGACCGTCACAGTCTCTCTCCCGACTTTGCTTCATCAGCAACTTTCAAATAAAGGGTCGTATCTGTAGTGGCACCATACAGATACATACATTTCTAAATTTTAATTTCTAAAAGTTCTATTTTATCGGGCTGGTAGAGGTACCACTTGACTTACTGAGTACTGTTGAGGTGCCCTTGACGCCATTACACCAAACCCCAAACTGCTCTCAGGGCAGCACTACATGGCAACCCATCACTCAACCATCTCTCCACATTTGTGTATCTATAAGCCCTTTGTGTGTGTGTGTGTGTGTGTGATTTATCTCTTCATTTAAGAGCTAAATGAAATAATGATTTTTCTTCTAGAGAACTAACATGTAAAATGTAGACCACTGAGCTTTTATGGGAAATTAAGAGTTAACTGTAGCTATCTTTACTTGAAGGAACATTCCAAACATCTTAGTTTGGTGTGGGAGTGTCTGAGTAGTGGGAGGGAGTCATACTGTGGCCCAGTCCTCAGATTCAGCTGCAGACAATGAGACAAGATTTGACAAGATCACAAAGGAAGCAAATGCACCATCACTTCTTGTGCTCGGTAGTCTTGCAGGAAGTGTAACTCAGAGTCTAGCACGCAACATAGATGATCAGTGCATACCTCATCTGAATTTTCCGCGCACATGAATGCGTCTGTGAGAACTTCTCAGGAAACATGTTGAGGGAATTTATCAAATGCATTTTGAGCTCTAATTAAATTCTGACATCAGAGTTTCATTAAACTGCCTACTCTGATTGATTTTGCAGAGGCGATTGTGTTAAATAGTGTTAATATTGCTAATAGCGCTTTTTTGAATAGCCTGTAATCCCAACCCTTACTATATTATAATTATTATTCAGTGTATTTCTGAAATACACTGAAATACATACATATATATATATATATATATATATATATATATATATATATATATATATATATATATATATATATATATATATATATATATATATATATATATTATATATTTCAGTGTATTTCAGTATATATATGTATATATACACAGTATATATATATATATATATATATATACACAGTATATATATATATATATATATATATATATATATATATATATATATATATATATATATATATATATATATATATATACTGAAATACACTGAAATACACTGAATAATAATTATAATATAGTAAGGGTTGGGATTACAGGCTATTATTCAGTGTATTTCAGTATATATATATATATATATATATATATATATATATATACCTCCAAGTCACACCTGTCCCAAAGAAGCAGGAGACGACCACAGCCGCCACACCAAGCTTCACATTGGCTCAAAGACTGACGTCACAAAGACTGCAGCCAGGTTTTGCCTGTACAGTTCACTGTCATGGGTGAAAAACACAGATAAAATTAAGATATCTTTTGAGCTTTATTTGATAGAGACAGCTGAAGAGTGACAGGAATGCAGGGGGAGAGAGATGGGTAATGACATGCAGAAAAGAGCCACAGGTCAGATTCAAACCCTGGGCTGCTGCGGCAAGGACTGAGCCTTTGTACATGCTGCTGCTCTACTAACTGAGACGCCTGAAACGCCTCCCCAAACAATCTCTTGTTTATCCAGTCAGTCACGTCACCATGTCAGCCTGTCATAGCAGATCATCAGCATCAAATGCGATGACAGATGTGTGAGTCTGAGTGGGTGTCATCATGGCAAAATGTGCACTTGGAGACAAGGAAGTACCGCTGAGGTGACTCTGGGCACTTTGGCAGGTGTTTTATATCCTCAGAATTTCCCACACAAGCTGAAGTCCTGAAATGATTATGATTGTTAACACACGACTGTTTGTCTCTTTTGCTGTTCTGTAGGTGTCTGTTAATCCCAAGAAATTAATCAGACATATAGAATGTTTTATCTTGTCTTCTTTGCTCTGCTCACAGCCTCTACTCTGGCTGACTTTAAGTGTCCATGTCACATTTACATAATATCTCATCAGCTAAAATTTAAATTTCAACATCCGTCAGAGGTATCATGTGATGAGATTTAAATAAGAACAGCTTCAAAGCATACATCACACAGTTGGTGGTGCACACAAACATTACAAAGGGGCCGTAGATCTACTTGCTTCATGACATGACATGACATCTGTTACAGGCATTAAATTGATGAATGAGTGTATATTTAAGGATAATAAAGAAAGACATTACAATACATGTCAACATGTACAATACATTTTGTACTGGACTCACTTGAATGTACATTGAAATTATTTACTTATTTAATTTTAAGTTGAAATGGTTTCAGAGAATTAAAACAAACTGTGTCTTCAACCTAAAAATAACAGCTGACATTTGTTCTTCTGTGTGATTCGACAACAACAGCTCCAAAAACTAACTCTCAATAACTGGTCTTCAGGAGATGAAACCCAATCCATGTTTGAAGTCCTATGCCATATGCCACCCTGCAAGGCTGCCAGTGATTTGGAACATTAACACATAATCAAGTGTCTCATTTATATAAGCCATAAAAAGGTGCAAAAGAGACACATATGAGGATCTGCAAGAGAGCAAGTGAATAGAAATGTAAGCAGTCATAAGTTAAAATGTGACCTCGCCAGAGCTCCTGCAGGAAAACTTTAAAGTCTTTTTAAAATGTGTGCATGACAGCTACAACTCAAACATCCACAACTCTGACAGAAAGAGCCAAATAATAATAAAAAAAATATATTCCTCGGATAATCCACACGACTCATCCGAGAAGTTTTGTAGTCTCCACATTCCTTTGATATTGTGTCCAGTGAAGAGCCCCGGGTCAAATTGTATTTTAAATCCTCCTCTTAGCCCTGTTTGATAATGACTGAGGTTATTTCAAGTTCCACCGAGCCAGCCAAGAAGCTGTGAGAGGATTTTCCAGCACAACTTTGACCCAGGTGTTAACATCACACCAGCAGAGTGATGATCACTCCATCATCCTGGCCTTGCCACAGCATCTCCCCTTCAAACGCCACCTTCCCATGTTTCCTGGCTCTCATCAGAATCCCCACCACCTTATCGGAGATCCGAACATATCTGTCAAAGAGTTGTCCGAACGTGACACGGGTCTTCCCGTCCAGGTCCGGATCAGCCATAGTCCTGATCACGTAACACATGTCGTCTATCTCACGGTGGATGTGTTGCTCAGCACGCTTGGCCCTCTCGGCCGTTTGGGTACCCTCCTTGGGGCGTCCGTAGCCCTCTTGGCCCTTTTGGAGGCGGAGGGACATGGAGTAATCATAGTCAAAATATTCACTGAAGGGGTTTAGTTTCTGGTTCACGGTGTGCTCTGAGGCCCAGTTCTGCCAGCGGCTCTTGAGGTTTCCCACAGCGCTGTATTTCTTGGAGAGGGTGTTGATCTTGTTAGCATCGTCAGCTTCCTTTTTGTACCTGGGAGGGAATGTCACATTACATTATGATAAAATAACACACTATCTGCTTATATCCTGCCAGAGACAGGGGAGATGCACATAGTTTAGTTGGTCTTAAGGGTAAATGCAGAGCTAAAAGAGATTTCTTTGAAGTGATCATGAGATGTGTTTGTAGAAAACAAACCAGAATGATTGAGAGCTCATTATTAACGTGAAAAGTTTTTGTGCCTTAAACCACACAAATCACAGAGGTAATTGGTTGAAAAGTATCATTATCCCAAGATGGAAAATAAAAGTGCAAAATCTGTTAGCATCTAGCGTTCTAATGAGATGGTGGAAAGTTTTGCACATAAACTGTCAAGGAGGAAAGAAGAGACACCTTCTATAAGGCAAGATGTTAGCTCACACACGCTCAAACTGCATGTTTATGGCTTCAGTTTTATTTATATAGTGCCAATTGATAACGGAAGTTTCCATATAGAGCAGGTCCAGACCATATTCTTTATAATGTTATCTACAGAGACACAACAATTCCACCAGGAGCAAGCAAATTAAGATATCGAAAAGTTTATGTGGCTCTAGCATCAATGCTATTTAGAGTCACTGTGTAACTGCATGTGGTTCACTCTAATGTTATATAGACTTCTGATATAAATCTACTGTCAAACAAAGATTTCCATGCTGATGTTTGTAATATAATGTCCAGAATGAGGGAAGTACTATGATTTTAACTTATGCAGCAGACAGTGTTGAACTTTTCTTGTGTTATTTGGGTTCATCAAGAGCTTGGGTACTTTTAGCCTTTGCTGCTCGTTGGTATCGACCGTAGTGTAAACCTACGTGTGTGTTGTTGTTGTGTATTTTAATCTGTGATCAACATCCTTATTGCAGAATAGACCTAACCAAGCTTCAAGACCAAGCCAAACTAATTCTCACCGCTAAAGTCAAATAAAATAGCACATGCTATGTCAACAGTTCTGATAAATGTTATGCTAGCAGTTGTAGAAAACCCAGCCCAAATCATTTGATTGGATACGAAGAATCACATGATTTTGATATTATTATTTTATTAAAGGAGAATGAAAATGGGTAGTATAATGTTGTGATTTTACCGTCATAAAAGACAGTGTTTGAGCTAAAAACTGTTGAGTCCACTTCTATTTTCTGTGAAGAGAATAAACCTTTGCTGCACTCAGCTCTGAAGCTCTGCAGTGCCTTCTTTGAAGATAAGACTGAACTTATGAGCAAATGTTGCAGGAGTCAGTCTCTGACTTAAGATCAAGACTTCTGACACATAACAGGACACAACCTGTTGTACTGCAGAGCTAAATTTCACTCTGAACTGAAATCATCATCATTCACTATTTCTGCTAATCTATACTATACACTCCTCACATAGTTTACTCTCTAATGAGGAGGAACTTGAGACATTGGACACTATTATTAGTAAAGGCAGACTCCCTCTGGACTTTAAGAGACTGCCCTTCTTGATAGAGCTTACAGTCAGGGCTCCCTCAGGTGAGTCCTGAACCATCCCTTATGTCATGCTAGTCCTAGTCTCTCCCTCTCCATCATACACATTTATGTCCTATTAATGCATTACTAACTTAACTTCTTTCCTTGTTCTTTATTTGAAATCAAAATACTGTAAGGGAACCTTTGAATTATTAGACTGCTGTAATGAAATAGACACTTGATCTAAGTTAGTGTTATTCCTGGAAAAGATCCCAACTTAAAGGGATAGTTCGGGATTTTTGACATGAAGCTCTATGGCATCCCCGTCAGTAGTGTCGCACATCCACACTGACTTACCCCCGACAGTGTCCCGTGGGCCGAGTTCTGTCCAGATTTGGTCAGCAACGAAAGTAGTCCGGCAGGTTTCCTGGGACACGTAAATAAAAAGTTTTTCTTCTCAAAACAGCATGTGTTCAAAAGAGTGATTTATTAGCATCGCAAAACCGATGTCCGCGAAAAAGTCCCACCTCGTAAGCCCTACTTTCTCTCTTTTTGTATCTCTGCGCTGCTGCAAGTGGCCGCTACAGTTTAGTTTTGTTTGCGGACGTGCCGCGTCGGAATGGGGCGCTTTCCGGCTCTTTCGGCCCCACCAGGCTATCTCCGCACAGCCCAGCCCTCGTCTGTCATCTTGCAGCAGCACAGAGATACAAAAAGAGAGAAAGTAGGGCCAAGTGATTACGACGTGGGACTTTTTCGCGGACATCGGTTTTGCGATGCAAATAAATCACTCTTTTGAACACATGCTGTTTTGAGAAGAAAAACTTTCTATTTAAGTGTCCCAGCAAACCTGCCGGACTACTTTCGTTGCTGACCAAACCTGGACAGAACTCGGCCCACGGGACACTGTCGGGGGTAAGTCGGTGTGGATGTGCGACACTACGGACGGGGATGCCATAGAGCTTCATGTCAAAAATCCCGAACTATCCCTTTAATCCGTGACCTCATGGTTTACAATTGGCTCTTATTAAGTTTAGGTGAATAAAGTCAGTGTAAATATTCAAACAATTGTGGCTTTCTGCCCATCCTGTCAAATCAAGGTGACTTTCTTTTCACAGCTAACATTTCAGACCTCCCCTCGAACAAAAACATTTAGTTTTTTGACAAACCTTCTATTTTACTGGCTGCAGTGGGGTCGTGAAGAGGTTTTCAAGCAATCTGGTAAGAAATATCCAGAAAACATCTTTTACCCCACCTTTAAAATTGATCCCTGACTCTAGAATGTCTTGTTTTTGTTTAAATTCTGGTCGTACTCACATTGAGACTGTGGATCTTTTAATCTTAAGTGCTGACTCCGATATTCCTTCAGAGTCATCTTTCAAAGAACTTGTCTTCTGTATTTGAACATCCTTCATGTCCAGTCTTTCCCTCTCTGCCTCAGGGTGTCCACTGTCCACTATGCTACTAGCACAGGTGAGTCCCTCTCCTGGTCCTCCTCCCACCTTCTGTTCTTTCTCCACCTGTTTCCAGCTTTTGGTCAGAGATGACACCATGTTAGAGCATTTCCTGCGGCGTGTAGGCGAGCTTTTCTTCTTCAGAAGTCTGTCAGTCTCCTCACTTGATGGCAGAGAGTCCTTCTTGATCTTCTCGGTCAGGAGCCCAATGCCAGCACCTTTCTCCTGAACCCCAGTCGTCACTGTCTTCACCACTTGCTTTACCTTGATGCACGATGCCACCAGTGGTTCAGCTAAGGTGTTCACCTCCTCAGTTTTGGATGCATCCTGGGTCTCCTTGTGAGGAGTTGAATTCTTCTTAGCTTCTCCAGAGTGGATGATATCATTTTGAGGAACTACCTTTGGCTTAGTTTGAGCAGGAGGAAGCTTCTTTGGGACCCAAGTCTTTTTGGTTTCCACTGTTGGTCCTCCCAGTGAAGATGGAGCCCAGCCACTGGGTTCACTGGCCTGCTTCTTCTCGTTCTCTGTCACCCACTGCTGCCAGCTGCTCGTCAGGTTGCACACCATGCTGATGGTGCGCAGCTTCTTGATGTTCTTGTTGGTGGATGCTTTCCTTTGGGAAGCTTGCCCGGCCTGTTTGTTAGACATGATAATGAGTATTAATGTGTCACTTCAGGCACAATTAATCCTGTGAAGCGCTCCTCCTCAACAGCTGTCAAATTTAATGTATTAATCTCCTCTGCCCTCAAATCTTTGTTTTCTCTAAGTTTTTCTCCCTCTGTTACTTCCTACTCTCCCGCTTGCAGCTACAGCTCTAAAATGGGGGAGAGCAAACCCTAACATGATGGTGGAAAGTATGCGAGTCATCCCAGACTACCAACCTGATCGTCTTTCCCTGACACTAGTCACCCCTGCGGTCTCATGTTTCATCACAGTTGTGGAGCTTGTAACTAGAAGTAAACAGGGCAGTGGACCGGGGGTGATAACCTTAATCAGCAAGTGCACGGACAGAAAGACATATCACAGGTACTCACAGTATACTGTCTAGCTTCAACAGATAAAAGCAAAAGTAAATATATATATATATATATATATATATATATATATATATATATATATATATATATATATATATATATATATATATATATATATATATATATATATATATATAAATATATATCTAACCTCTTAGTAATCCCAGGACATTTACTACAACAGCACCTAACAGTACCAAAAGTGGCTGTGATATGTAATATTCTTTTAATACAACCATAGATTCATTCTTTTCCTTTCAGTACATTTTGTAAAGATGCTACTTTTGTATTTTGACATAAATAAATATATTGACAGTACTTAACCTTAAATACCCAGTGTGTAGGATTTAGCTGTATGTAATGGTGCAATTTCTTCATTGCAATCTCCTCAAATCACTCTCACCTTCCTATTATAAAGGAGAAACAACAGTCAGTATTCTTAGCTACTGTAACAACACAGTGTTTCAATATAGAGGCCTCCATGGAAGAGCACCTGCTCCCACTTTAAATATAAAAGGAAAATTTTAAAATAATAAAAAAAAGATTCCTATTTTCAGGTGATTATACATGCATGAAAACAGTGTGTGTGCCTTATTCTGAAAATAAAAGTCCCAAATTACACACGGCACCTTTAAGTTACATTCCCCCACTCGTTGTTCTTGTTGTTAGCTTTGACAGTAACAGAGTTATTTTTTGCATGCAGGAAGGAGGAAATAAATGGAAAGACAACTATTTAATGTGCAAAACATTTACCGAAAGACATGACGGGATACAGAGAAAACAGCAAAATAAAAGGATACAGCTTTAAAATCGTGCCCACAGATCTTTTCCAGGGCCTTTAAATACTGAAATATTTTACCAATATACACTTAAATTAGAAAAAAAAGAACTACTTAAGTGTATCTGCTACTGTCACATCCAAACGGTCTGAGACATACACAGTTACACCTCACACCTTTCAGTTTGCTTTAAAGCCTGTAGGAGATGAAGCCAAGACTTAAAGAGTGAGTATCGCAGACGAGGAGACACTTAATCTGAGGTGTGAAAAGACACAGGGAGGAAAGAATCTGATACCTGGAGGAGACGAGGAGCTGCTGCTTACGCATGAAGGGGTTTAATCTTGCAATGCAGGTGGTAGTGAGATCACAATTCACCCATTCACGTAAGAGAGCAGCATGCACCTGACATTAATAACATCAAGACTTAATGCTTTGCAAACCCGAGCCCTGACAGGACAGCGCTGTTTTAAGGGCTTCATGTGAAGATACATGATGTAATTTTATGTGTGTTGGTTTTTCATGTTACTGTTTGCGGAGGAGGGTTACTTATAAATAGAACTTGGCACACACACACACACATACAGAAAGACATGAGGTTGCAGCTGTTGGCAGTCTGTCATGGAGAGTGGAAGTGACTCATCGAGCATCAGCACAGGACGTCTTCTCTAACCAAGTCAGCGGGATAATGCATACAGTTTCACATGCAGGTCTGAGAGCAGGGTTAGTGCTCCACCACAAGGACACACAGGCGCATTACACCATCAGGTCCAGCATGAGGACAGATGGATGAAACTGGTACTGACATTCACATCAGCCTCACATTATCGTCCTTCTGTTATTTTTGCTATTTTGCTATTAGCTACAGGCAAGACACTCCAGCTAACATCTTGTGATAACAGGACTTAAACACAAGCGAGCACTGATTTCTTTTTGTGCGGCAGGGTGGAAACCAAAAAAAAAGATTTGCTGTATTTTTTCCCTAACACCCCCTGTGTTAGAGTTCCTGATTCTTATATAAAAGTCACATTGAGGACACACAGTCCATCTGTCACATCCAAGAAAACTCTCAGACCACGTCTCTTTTGTAGAGCAAATCCTGGAGCTTTTCCTAAATTTGCCTTTTCCTGAACATGGCTGGATATTTCCTCTGAGGCTGCTTTTATTTCTATGTGACAGCAGATCTGCAGGGACCCGGAGCTATTTTGATGGCAGTGGAAGCACTAAATCTGTGCCAGCACTTCTTAAGACTAAAAGGAGGCTCGTGCATCCCTCCTTCACACAGTAATATCACAGCTTAAGGGTTTTTGTTCATCAGGTAGAAAGAACAGTGACAGTAGATTCTTCTTTGAGTGAAATATATTTTAACATGGAGGTAGAGTTTGAAAGATTGAGGCAATAAAAGGTGAAAGTCTGTTTAAGAGTTCAGGGTAAATGTCATGGAGGCAGTCCACCAGTAGAGGTTGCTATGATTTCACTGTTGAAGCATGGTAACCCTCCATGAGGACACACGCAGGTCTCGTCAGCTCGATATTTCACTCATTAATCTCAGAATGAATGTACAAACCTTTCCATTAATGAATCAGCAACCAGTCACGCTGTATATTGAATTAAACCGAATAACAGCTTTCTTCCCTGTTAATCCATTTTTGATTAAACTGTACCTCGTAGAGTGAAACATGGGGGGATTATTACGCAGCTCTGAGATGCTTTTTCTACACAGGATAAAAAGCAGAACAAAATATCAAACGCTCATCAGAAATAAACACTTAAAACTGGATCAAGGGATGCTCAAACAGATCATTACATCCATGCTGTTAACCATCTGTGAAGCAATGTCTTCAGATTGTTTTCATTCTGCCTCTAAATGGATTCATATGCTGCAGGTGGGAAACCAGTGACTTCTCTAAATGAAAGGCTACTATGGTAAATTGGGCCAAATGGAGCCGGTGGTCGACCCCACTTTAATGCAGAGGAGGTCCAAATGTGGAGAGAATGCACCTGTGTCCTAGTGCTTATCACCATCTGTTCTTTGCTGCTTTGTTTAGCTCTCGCTGCTTGTTCGGAGGTTGTTTTGTTTGGCAGTTCTTCTTCTTGTGCATTAATTGCGCAGGAATGCATCTGTGAGGATCACTTAAGCGCTCAGTGACCCATGTATACATGATGGTGCTTTGTGTTATGCTATGCTGAATAATTGGAATCCTGTTGTTGCTTTGATCAGATCAACATCCCAGCGTATAAGATCTGTGTAAAAGCATCACTTTGACTGCAGCAGTAGCTTAAATGGAACCAGAGTTTATTTGCAGGAGCATTAAAATAACTAAAAGCAAACAGCTGAAACAGAATTCAGAGGATGTTTTCCTCTTATTTCCATCCTAATCAACAATAACATCTGTACATGTCAAACATGCATGTGGCCTTTGACAAATCATCTGAAACAATGACAGTAAACTGCAGTTTTGGATCCAGCTGCAGAGGCTTCTTTCCTTTCCACAATCCTGACCTCAACAAAGAAGCCAGCCGCACAAATCTGTCCTGGCCCAGGAAAAGTAAACCACGATGTAATCCACTAATACTTCCTTCCGAAGAGGCTGTATGTTATTGTTTGGCCGTACCACTTGGCCCTGATGAATAAAGATGGGAAAGACAGTAAATTAAAGCTAGCTCAATGCAGGGGTCAGTCAGGGCCAGCCAGGAGGCTGAGAGGAAGCGTCATCCCCTGCAGAGGGACTGACTGAATGACAGAGAGGACCGCCGGGGCCAGACAAACTCCTGAGAGCCTGAGGGAGGAATGAAGGTCCCAGCTTTGGATTTATGTGACACGTTTCATGACTGTTCTACACGACAAGAGGATGGAAGCAGAAGATGAAGAAATATGATAAAAGATATAACAGGGGCTTGTTGAAGTGACCAGTGTTTATAATTGTAGAGACTTTAAAAGTCACTGCTTAATGTTAGAGATGTTTTCTGTGTGTCACTGATAACTGCTTTAAATAACATTACAAGTCTACAGCCATGCCATCATACACTGCTGGCATTAGCTGCCACGCAAGGTGCCAACTGCTCATCAGTTTGAGGAGCTAACCAATCATACACTGACTGCACAATTTGAGGTTCAGTATCTTGCCCTCAACATGCAGACTGGAGGAGCCGGGGATTGAACCACCGATCATGTGATTGGTGATTAGTTAGTAAGTTTAGTTTCTTATTCTCATCCGTGGGTGAATGATGATATTTGCTAGACTGTAGATTGTTCGCCTGTGTGGATATAATACTCAAAGCAGTTTACAGTGCTATCTTAGTCATAACCCTAAATATTGGTAAAAAATGTGTTAAAAATGTGCTAAAAATGTTTTATAGTTTCCCATGGGTGCCCACTGTAAGCTGCTAATGTGGCTATAAAATGGACTAAGTAGGCTACAGATGGGTTAAAAATCACCTTTTCAGCTCTTCTACATTAATATTTTTGAATTCGGGATGTGTTCAAATGCCCCCAGTGTTAAAAACAACCTCCATTTTGCGTGTGCCGCTGCAGCCACACTGTCTCTTGTGGCTTGTCTTTGAAACAGGCTGTTCAGATTTTCAACCCCTAGTGACATCACTAGGGGGACTGAAAACTGGTGAAAACCTCTAACTCCATATTTCAGTAATATATCGTTCTAAATCTTTTCACTTGTTTTCTATGAACTATGTTCCAACATATTTATTGTCTTTTTGTACTTTTTTTTTTGTACTTTGTACTTGTCATTAAGACACACGAGAATTGTGTGAGCTTGTGGAAAAGGGGGATAATATGACTGAAATATTTTAGTTTGGATTGGTATTTCAGTTTGTTTTCTTTTTGGTTCTGTAAAAAAAGGAAGTAAGTTTGCCTCTGTTCATTCAATAAACATGAATATGTATATGAATATGAATATGAATGTGCTTTTAAAGATAGGCTATTACTTGACTTCTTCTGAGGGGTTAGTTAGTGTTTCAACTTAAATTAAATGCTTTTTGTGGCAGGCAACAAGACAGACATTCAGTTTTTTAAATAAACTTTTCATTTTCACAATGACAAGAAACATTTAAAGGACATATGAAACTATAGGGGGAAATAACACTAAGTAGAACACAAACAGAACAGAGATCAGAGAGAATATTAAACATTATTTCATAGGAAGACTTCCACTTTTAGTAAATGAGGTCCCTGTGTATCTGCATGATATTGAACATGTTAATAAAACGTGTGCGATTTGTTTTGAGCTCTTGTTACCAGAGATCTTATAAAAACATGTTGGTTTTGGCTTGCATCACGTCAGTCAGAAATCACACCTCATTACTTCTGACCGCTGCAGCCTCTGGAGCAATAATTGGCCACACACTTCTCACTTGTTACATCAACTTTTATAACATTATAGACACTGAGCTCTGAAATCAACAGCCCAAAATAGGACAGAGTTTTTCATTCTTACACTGTTTCTTTGTCCAGTTTACTGTTTTCTGAGCAGACGAATAAAATTACACTTAAACAAGCAAGAAAATGTTCTTTAGCTTGAACCTCCCAGGATGCCTCAACACAATGTGTGTCTGGCTTTACTAACTTCTGAAGAACTTTTCAGTTCTTTTCATCCGGCAAAGAAGCCTCCACGCTATTATCAGTTTGACTGACGAGGCCTGCAGCCCGTCTTTGCTTCACACCCTCTGTGTACACCAAGTGTCATTCTCACTCCCACAGACCATCAATCATATCAACCTCCTTCTCCCTTTTCCAAGACGACAGAGTCCCTCACTTCAACACACGTTTACATTCTTATTCCTCTCCATTTATTTTCCTAAACCACAGACTTTATAGTGTAAAGCAGCACACACAAGCCCAGATCACTTTATAATTACTGACATAATCATCTTCTGGCTTTTCTCCCTTCAACTGGACAGAATTTCACTTTGAACAACAAACGTGTGCAAATGGCAACCATATTCATTATAAGTCAAGCTGATAAAAGTTGGCCCTGAGAGATCAGATAACTTGTAGCAGTAGAAATATGTTGCTGCAGTTGGAATAATCAGTACTGGATATTGTCTTCATTTGATACAAAACTCGGCACACTCAAAGAAAAACAATAATTCTTTCAGTGTACAAGCTCACATCAAATTTCATTTTTCTGCAGGGACCACACATGGATCGGGATCATAGTGTATACTGCAGCGAAAAAGAGAACAACTTGGAGTTGCACGCATTGATGTCAGCATTTACTGTAATGATTTCAGGTTGACTTACATCTGATGAATTTATGAGTTCATTCCCCAGTGTCCCTTTAGCACCACACTTTTTAAGATGTTTGCTTTATTGGCTGTTGTTTCTGTGCCGGCTCTGTGGCTGAACAGATGATGGTGATCGCCCCTCAACATAAAAACATTGAAATGGTGAAATGATGTCACTGTCACAGAAAGCCAAAACATGAAGCCTTCTTCTTCCCTGACAATGGGGAGACTATGCAACGAGCTGCACTTCTAAAAAAGGCTGCAGACGTGAATGTATAGAGGAGAGCTGGATATGAGTGTCTGTTCCATCCTAAAGAAGTTTCTCAGTGGTGCATGAAACCAAAAAAGATACTTTCCACTGTAAAGAAATTACCTGGATGAATGCAGCATAGAGCATGCTCCAGAGACTCCTGCTTCCGCCAACCGGGCCAGCTAACTTGGACCAAATGAATCTGCAAGGGTTTGATGCTCAAAACCAGCGAGTTATAGCAATGTCTTTACAATGTAGGGAAATCTATTCTAAACAGTCAGTAGTGGGCAGCTGGGTAATTACATATTTTGGCCACTGTGTTGAAAAGCTAATGTCAGATTAGTTAAAATTTAGTTTTTCCTGGAGAAACTCACTCAGCTTATAAAGGCAGGATGCAAATACATCGTATATATTCACATAATGTTTTGAGGACAACCTTCTGTACATTGAAGAAGCACGAGGTGGCGGTACATGAAGCGGAGGCTTTTAAAGCCTGACAGTCCAATCCTGGGTCCTGCCATGTGACAGCATGTCGAAGTTTAAAAGACGTTTTCAGTCTGTAGTGTCGATGGGAATCCATTTTTACTCAGACGTCAACCACTGGAGTAAATTTCAGTATCTCACATCACTGAATGAGTATACAAGAACAGATACAGATACAGCAGTGTCACTGTGTTTGGTGGTCACTGAACGGGTTTTTCCACACCATTGTTATAGAGAATGTAAAGACAACCATACCTTACCACAGAAAACTATTCACACTTTGACTCTGATAAACCAAGAAAAATGAAGAAACACTAAACTCTAAAGGCGTATTTTTTTTACTTTTTCCACACCAGGGTTACTCAGTGAAAGAGGATTACATCCTTAGCTGTTGAAGTTTCCTCCATCACTCTTAAGGCTTTTGTCTGACTCTGCCTCCCGTGGTGGATCCTTTTCCTCTGACTTACCTTAAGTCCAGTAATCTCACTTGTAATATAATAATGGTTGATGCTGGTGCAGATGTCTTTGTACTGGAATCAGGAGCACACTCTAAAATCGCTTTATGATTAAATCTGATACGAAGCGAAGGATCAAAGGCTATAGACAGATGTTCTATTTTTACTTTCACTTCCTTTCCTTATGTGTTCTCAATGTCTTTATTCACTTCCATGTGAGCAGGTGGTCTCTTTAGGGGATTCAATGGCCCTGAGTGTTCATACTGCATGTACTGTACTCTAATATCTGATTTGGTCGTAGTCCAAGATTGACCGTCTGCATGCAGCTCGGACCCTCACCACCCCCAGGGAGTCCCACCGCCTCCTCAGCCCTCAGCTCCTCTTCAGTTAACAGGAAAAGATCCATTTACAGTCGAGCAACCCGACTGTAGATGAAGGAGTTGGTGTGCGTACGTGGGTATGTGGACAAGTGAAACACCACTTTGCTTGACATCCTGAATGCCCACCGGAGGCAAAACTTCCCCCAGTTTGAAAGTGCTTCTCGGCACCTCCTGTCCTCACACCAACAAAGGACAACACTTAAGACCCACATAGGTGTTTGCCAGCTTGTGCGGACTCTCGTCAC
This sequence comes from Nibea coibor, assembly GCA_023373845.1. Lineage (NCBI taxonomy): Eukaryota > Metazoa > Chordata > Actinopteri > Sciaenidae > Nibea > Nibea coibor. The sequence goes on along the minus strand of CM041735.1, from coordinate 1,614,764 downwards.
ACTCTGCTGCTTCAGACTCTCTATAGAACACATTCCAGTGAGGGTGTCGGGTCAGTGCAGGCGCTGAAGGACACATGGTGGTTTGCAGGCTGCAGTAATTTGTTTAACCTCTGATTAGGCCCAGGAATGTCAACTATGAAGAGACACTACAGGTCCCGACAGCATCGTTTGACACTTTGGCAATCTGTCATTGCCACTAGCAAGCAAGCAAGCGAGTCTCCACTCGAGACAATAGCCACTCTGCTGCCTGAGCGGAGAGAGAGTTTTAATGTTTGCACCATCTGGTTTGGAACAGAAAGGGGCGGAAGAAAGCATGTCTGTCTATCTACAGGATTTATCATGGTGTCTTTCTATGCAGTGAGCTTCCTTTGCATGACACAAAGTATAGCATTTGTATCAGAAGATTGAAACTGATGGTGGAGATATTATCATGAAAGGAAGTTAAAGCATGTTCGCTTAAAGAAAGACGTAATGAGGGCCAAACTTTGGAACCATGACTTTAACCCTACATCTATCATCGAATCAATTTGGCACAAAGAGCGCAGTCTAAATGCAGATTGAAAACATTAGTGCATCACATGCTCTTTTATTTAATCTAGCAACACAACACTGACCACATGTTACAAAAGACGTTTAAATAAATCTGTAAATCTGGAATTTAATGAGGTAAAAGCAGAGTTATCAAAGGCACATTTCTTCAGGGTTATTATCTTAACTTCCATGTTTTATGCTCAACTTCAAAACACCATTGTACTTCTGGCAGAGTAAAAAGAAAAAAAAGAAAAGCTTTCCTCAGGAAAGCTGCTTTACATACACACATGTTAAATTATACAATTTTAGTATGCTAATAAACATGTCAATTGTAGTTTTACAAGTTCCAGATACACTTTATCTTCCCGCCACATGTACCTTTAGTAAATACTCCACAGTAGATTCTGTTGTTGCTGGAAGTTATGAAATATGTGTTCACACGGATCACTTGGTGGAATCATTAATTTCATGCTTCATATCCAACTCCAGCTCCTTTTTTTTTCTTCTTCTTCTTCGTCTTCTTCTCAAAGCTGCATTGATGAGAAACAGAACTGGGCTGGATTCTGCGGCTGTCTCATGTTGATGTCTGTGAAAAATATTTTGGATCTAACTTGTCTTAATGATCTGCTCTTTGTCTTACGGTAAGAGGTCAGAATATGATAAAACTGACAGGAGCGGTCTCAAGGTTTCATAATGTAACAATTCAGTCAATTGAACTTCAGCCTCATTCTCTGTGTGACAGCAGCTTAATATAAGCATTTACATCTTTGTGAAGATGGAAGGATCATTACTTCATTATATCTGTGTGTATTTTTGAAAATACACGTTACTTGTACTGTATATGCAAATGTACATTTTCTTTCACCGACAGTTGTAATTATTATTTATCACCAATTAAATGCATCTGAATTAATGTCTTTGTTTTTCATATTGAGCAGACGTAAGGTGATCACTCACAATCTGAACCTTGGCAGGTATTAGTCGTTTCTCAGCCAATAACAAAGGCAAATGGATCTTAGTCCAGAATCTAATCCAATAATAACCTCACAACTTGAACTCTAAAAATAATCACACTCTCTCAAGACGCCTGGTGTGAAATTGCCAGCAAATACTGCAAGTGACCCCCATAACTCTAAGCAATCACTCGTAAGGTCACCTTAGCGTGTATGTTTTATACATAATGCAGACTCAGTATACACTGTACAGTACAAAAGACAATTTCATCTCACTTTGGATATGGTATACAGTTGGGATAACAAAAAATACTAAAAACACAATATATAATACAATAGTAATATTTATGGGCTGCGTTCTGTGAGCAACATCTTAATAATAAAAAAAAAAGCCACATCTCTCATTCGTCTCCTCAGAGCGTCCCAAATGAGTTCTGTCCTGCAGTTTAAGAGTCAGTGCTGCGCCGTGATAGCTGCTTTCCATTCAGAAGAGTTCAAGTCCATTATTACAACACAACAGGTCCCCCAGGACATTTGCGGTTTGACATCATGCTTGAATACACATACAAGCTGAACATGTTCACAAATTCCTGGTGTGAGATGAAGCACCTGAACGCAATTGTCCTTAAATAAAGGTCCAAAAGTTTGTAAATCTGCTCCGGAACAGAAATCACTTCGGGTGAATCATGTCTTGCTCTGGCTTCCTCCCCATGGCTGCTTTTCAGTTCATTGAGGGGAAAAGGTTATGAGGCAACAGCAGTTGCTCTGGGGAAGAACCATGTTGAATAAAAAATTCATTGGGATGAGTCCCATGGGCTGCGAAATGAGATGAGACGAGAGGATAAAATAGGAAGCATCCCTCTAATGTGCTACATAGCCATTTGGAAAGTTAAAAGTTTGCGAGCTCAGAGTTCTAGGAGAAGTCCAGCGGGCGGATCATCATGGCAGTGGCTCGTAGCGAGTAGCTGGGGCCCTTGAAGTAGTGCCACTTGATACCATTCAACTTCCCTATGTGCTGTCCTTGGGTGAAGTACATGCCATTCAGATTTGAGGGGCCGCAGGCATCAAACCACCAACCTGAAGACAAGGAAACATAATATTAATAATAATATTAATTCATACATAAAAGGTTTGGTTTAGATTATGTCCCCTCATGAGTTTTGTCCTTGGTGAAGGTTGAACGTTTCCCATGGCCTCTCTCCCGCAGGGCCATGGCAGTGGTTCAGACACCATTTCACTGCTATCTGCTCAACGTGTTACTGTCACTGGGTTCACTGGCATGCCTGTACCTGTTGCTGAACACGTTCGATACTTCTTTCTATTTAAAGCAAAGAGTGCATGTGCATGAGATCCAAGAGCTGTGAATGGCATGGGAAACTTTTATTCTACTGCCACCATGACACATTTCATAATTTCCCTGAAGTCTGTCTGGTATTTAGAGAAAAGGTAGAGCTGCTCAGACATAGAGGTCCATTTCAGCCACACATTGGTCCTCTGTGTTTTAGAATTGAATTATTTTCAAAGGTCTGAATGGTTTAGCACCTCCAAACATCTCCCTGTACACTCCTACATGCTGCTCTTAGATTATTGAGGACTGCAGCATTTAACTGCAGTTTAGACACAAGTATGGACAGACAGCCTCTCTATTCTATTATAGACCAGCACTGCAGAACAGCCTGCCTGTTAGCTGGCATAGATTTTTTAATTTTGCTTTCAAGCAGTCTGCATTCTTGCTTTTGTTGAATCTTACTAAAAGTCCATTTCTACTGAATCTTTTTTTTACATTTGATTCCTACTTATTTTCATGTGTTTTAATGCTTTTTAGTGTATCAAATTGAATGTAAACATTTGAAGTTATACAGTGTAGAGTTTATATGAAAGGTCCACATAAAGTGTTGCTATGGTTACTTATTATTATCAGATATTTGCTGAACATAACATCTGTTTGAGCCGAGTAATCTGTCCGGTCTAATGTCTGATCTGGTAAACACAGCGTCACAGATACAGTCAGATATAGAACATATGCAAGGAATGGCATGTGTCAGTCACACAGTGACAAATGGCAGTGCTTCTCCTCTCTCACGTCAGATGTGAATACCACTGCGGCCTACAGTATGACATTTCATAAGACCTGTCAGTAATCAGGAGCAATGTTCTGGCCTTGTTGCTGGCATGCATCGCACATATGAATTTCACATTGATTGCTACTTCATCAGAACACACGTACACAACATAGCTTGGAAACTGGTGGACACCTCCTTACATTTCCACAGCTGCATATAATTCCAGGATGCTGGCGCCGCTGGGAATCGAATATGAAATTTCACTTGCTTCGCTCTAATTTTTTCATGAAATTCAATGAGGAATGGTCTTCAAGCTGAGGAGCTCTTCTGGAGGAGGCACTACACCTGACATCTTTGTAGATGGACCCAACAATTGTGAAAGGTTAAAGTTACTGTAGTCAATATTTCTAAATTTACAATGGATTGAATGATTATGTGCAGATGAACCCATTGCAGAACTATCACCTACAGTTCTACAGGGGATTTTAGCATCTTTTAGCTCTTTGTTTTAGCTTTACTGTTCTGGTTCACTCTCACTGCTTTGATCAGTTTCAGCCAAAGCCGTTGGCTTTTTTCAGCGAGTAAACTCTGAAAACTCTGCACACTGCACCTACCCAGTACCTCACAACAGACAGACAAAAAGCCAGATATACCCCTGAGGAGTTGGTGGAGACCAAATCTGAGCTAAAAGGACTTGTTGGTGGTTATCTGCTGGATATGTATTAAGCCAAATCAACTTCAAATTTAATAGTATGTTAATACTATGTTTCAGCTTGTTTCTGCTGCCCCCAAGTGACCAACAAACATTAATGGAGCTTTAAATAAAGATTTAAATGTATGTAAGCCACAAAAACAATGCAGGGGTTCACTCTACATTATCAGGAAATCAGGAAAAGTTTTGACACCATATTGTCAGTATTACAGTGAAAAGCCAGTTGGCAGTACCAATAGAAAAGCAGGTAGTAATGTCATGTAGGGTAATAGCATGTCACAACGTGTGTGTTGTGCAACCTGCTGTTTTATTTTATTGAGAGTTTAACCATGGAGCAGAACACAGAGAATGTGTCCTACATGCCATCCCTCATTTGTTGATAAACCACAGACCACACAACTGCCGTCACACGCATAAACATTAGCGTGCACAGCAGCAATCCTTTGGGATTTATGATCAGTATACTCTCTGTTCCAGGCCAGAGATTTTTACTGACTTGTAAAAACAGTGGAGATGCTCTTAAAAAAAATAAAAAATAAAAAATTCTCAGCTTGTGCAGTTTGTTCTCATGATAGAGGGATCCCCCCTACCTCCTACTGTCAGTGCCTTATCCTGACTGTATGTACTGGTGCTGGGGAAATATATACATTACAGTATGTGTGTATCCACATTATATCCTCCTCCATATTCTTGACACGGCATGCTGCAATTGTCCTCATAAATGTAGCAGAGAAGTATTTTCCTCTTGTATATTCCAGACACTTACATCATTTGATGTCAGCCCTGCTCTTGTAAACGCAGGGAATAAATCAAATGATATACTGTATATACTACAGCGAGCGCAGCGCTGGGTTCGGACCAGCCTTGAATCAGGCTACATGTTGTCATGCCTCGCTTTTGTGGCTGCATAGGCAGGCTATGAATCAAGCAGAGCAGGGGTGTTGATCAGTGATCAGATGCCAGTTCACTTTAACCTGATGAATTCACAGTGACCTAAGAGGTAATGCTGATCTTAAATCTGCAGTTAGAAATGCTTGATTAGTACCAGGTCAGGACTCCACAGCAACAGAGCTGCCATGAGGTGACAGCGAGGGTCACTGGGCTCCACTTACACAGCAGGAGAAGCAGAGTCACTTTAAATCTCTCTGACACTTGGTGCCGCGCCCAGGGATTTTTATAATGTGCTTGTTTCCAACCACAGTGCAACTGGGATAAGATGCAGAATATAGCCTAATAGGTGCAGATAGATGTATAAGCGGTCCCGTTACCCTGTTGCATGTCTTACAAGAGCAGGTTGTGATCATAATGACCTGAACTAATGACTGGGCAATGAACATTGTGGGGTTGGTCATGAAGCCAATCAGGGAAAAATAGCTTTTGGAATGGAGACAACATGCCGTTGATTTCTCATAAAAGCAACCCTGTATTGTTTCGCTGGTGCCACATAGAGACAAATACTTAAAGGACCATTCCAATTTATTACATCTTGGGCCCTTTGTTGTAGTTTTATGATTTTTATTGGTAATAATCACAGTGTGCTCCCAAAGTTAATGTCTGTGATCTGAGAAGAAGAAGACATTGCAAGAACTTCAGGCTAGTTCAACATATTTGGAATAGTAAACAAAGGTTAAACAATGACCTGCTGCTCTAAGGAATCTTTTATGTTGCTTTCACACCAGGATAGTCTGGGAGTCGATTGGGCGGAGAATGCCAAAGAATTTCACACCTTCATTTGATTTGGTTCTTTTTCACACTGCACTTTAGAAAGTGGACCAAACCGCCCATGTTTTCAGGCGGACCAGAGTTCGCTTGTTTGGGCTGCACTACATGAGTTTGGATGAGATTTTACACCTGCCCAAAAAAATGGATTATCCGAGGAAACAACCTCTGGCTCATTTAAAGTGGACCAAACAGCGCTGGTGTGAAAGCGCCCTTATATTAACAGTGGATCAGATTATATATAATGCTACAGCTGTCCTTTGTTGTGTTTGTGTGTGACCCTCTCAGCTCTGTCTCACATTTTTAGCATCTTTTAGCTTTTTGGTTTTACAGCCTGTGGCCTTCACTGTTTTCTCATCACTGTTGTTTCCAGCAGCAGTAAGCAGCTGGAAAATTGTATAAATTGACCATATGTGACCTAGCCAGCACCAAATACAGTTAGCAAAAGGCCAGTAGAGCACTTATATTGTTAATATTGGACTCACCAGGTGGCCAAATACAAATGAAATGTATTGCCTTTCTGTGTCTGCTTGATGTATTAATATACAGTACAATTCTTTGATAACATGCAACTTCATAAATTGATTGATGATCATTGTTGTGTTGCCCCTACATAGTGGCCAAAAATGAACCCTGCAATTATTAGAGGTGTAATTCTTCTTACGGCAGGAGCTAATGGTGGTATAGGTCTCCTGTTTTGCCATGAATTTGTGATTATCCTTGCTATAATGGACTTACCACCAGTGAGCATGAGGGCGCACTTGCACATGCAGTTGTCATTGTCCATGTCCTTGGTGCTGAAATCTGCTCCGTGGATTACTAGACTGCTCTGTCTGCCTGCAGTCCCACTGTGGCTTTTCAGGAACAGCCTGAAAGACATCAGGGGGAGGGAGGGAGAGAGGGAGTCAGGACACGAAAACAAATCAGAGAGAGGAAAGGAGGTTGGGGAGGTATGGTGGAATGAGCAGTATAAGCAATAAAGACAGCAAGAAGACATAACATGCTGCAAGAAATGTCTCCTGAGAGATATTTATTTTTTGTTGTGATTGAGTACATGTAGAACACATGGAACAACATTAACAGGGTGAGGAGAATATAACGAAGGGACAGGGGAGAGAGAGCCTATGAAAGAAATACAGATGGAGAGTGAAAGAGAGAGAGAGACAGAGAGAGAGACAGACAGACAGACAGAGAGACAGAGAGAGAGACAGACAGAGAGGAAAGAACATGTAGTGTAAGGAATGTCTGGAAATCATATTTCCATGTTCAGGACCACAGTATGCTAATTTACATCACAACAACAGACAGCTTACACACTAAAAGACCAATAAGCAACCTGATAGACCTAGCATCTGTTACATGCTGGGCAGGTGGGCATATGTTTAGGTATTTTATGTAAATAATTCCTACTCTTTAAAAGCAGGAGAGAGCTGCAGGAATGCAAATACTGTAGAGTAAATACTGCAGAATATACAATATATGAGTCTTCTTAGAAGATGTTCAATGTATAACAATCTCCATTGGTAGGAGAGGAATCAACATGCAGGACACAACTCACTTTAATATTGTGGAGGGGAGCTAGATGCTGAAGGGTGATGTTGTCATGTACTGGAATTGTGTTTCCTTCTGTATGTAATCATTTGCAAATTGCAAAGATGTAAAGCAAACATCGCAGTGGTGTTATTGCATTTCTTGTAACGTGTACATAAGAGAAAGATTTAATTAAGTTTTACTTCAGTTTTTTTCATAGATCATGAATGCAAAGTGGATGCATGAAGTGACAGTGCAATACAAACAGATGCTCAATCACATGGTAATTACCCATCAGCTGTAAGACACGATGAGATAGTCAATATTAAAATTTCCTGTCCTGTCTCAGAAGGTCTGTGGGACTGATAAGTCATCATTCCCAAGCTGAATTCCTTCACACACTAAACACACAAACTGAAAACTAATATGCAACTTGGAAACAGATTTCTTCAGGGTGTGTCTCACTGTGAACTCACTTGTGGTGTGAATGGGAATTGCTGCATGCGGATCTGACAGTTCCTACACCCCAGTGATAGCTTAACCACCAGAACACACCTTCCCTAATCATACGCGTCACACACTTTTTCTCTTAGTGTCTTTGTTTCTCTCACGCTCTCCCAGGTTCTCTTTCTCCCAACAGAAGAGACTGCTCATCCACAGAGCACGACTGCAGCACCATGCCAATGAGGTCTCTGTTATTAAGTATGGTTCACTCTCACTGAAAGCAATTTCCTGAGTTCCTTTCTGGACAACAGGGGACCATGGGTGTGTAGTGAACCTTGCACCCAGTTCGGGTTTTCCGATGAGAAAGAGTAACAAATACAAAAACAATATTTTGTGTTTTCAGGAGATGTTGAACAATCTGTATGCACCTCCAGCCTGTGTGAATCATGTAGCTTTGAGGCTGAATCAGGTTGAATACCTCAAAGAAAGAGACTGGTAGACTCCCCAGGAAAGACAGTCATTTAACGTGAAAGACTTCTGTATTTGGACAGCTGTGTAAATGGCTGCAGTGTGAGTGCAGGTCACAAAGGGGAATTCACAAAGCCTCTAAACCAATATGTGTAATCCTACAATGTAACGGTGAGTCATGTGTCTAATCAGTGGCACCAAATGACCACTGGACATGGCAAGTTTGGATAAGAGTATATTATAAGCAATTGCGTGGGTGAGACATCTGCAGGTCCTTATATGAACAGTATGTCATCTGTGACACGCTGAAGTATCAACCGCCATTTACAAGGAAACAGATGTCTATAGAGATATTTCCAAGTTAAGAACAAACTCATGTCTCAAAGTACTGCCTCACTTACTGTAAGGGTAGCAGGACTTCTATCAGCTAATTCCCGATTCTGAGGAATAAAACATGCAGTGTCAAGGATGAGGTCTGCTGCTGCTCTGATAAAGAACAGACGGTGCTGCCTCCACCCTCCATTTCCCCAACCCCAGAAAAGCTCTTACAATCTCTGTTGCGCTGACGAATCCACGAGGCACATCATCAAGAGGGATTTTCAGTGTGACACTTTGACAGGCTGCTTTAAATAGTGTGCGGCTGTGTTTACTGGGTTCACTGCATATTTACCAGACCAACAATCCCCAACTCAACTGACATCTGCAGTTTTTCCTGTCAGGATCCATTATGCACTCAAATGATAAGTGGGGGTAATCCAAAGATTGGCCACGCAATGGAAGTGAAAAGGAAGAGATGCTTTTTCTGAGGACCTTTTCTAAGAATGAGAGAGTAAAATACACATAGATTGACAGAGAAATGGCATCTAGTAATTCATGTTAATGACTTGTTTCAGGGGGCAGATATCTGCTCAGCCTGATCAGGAAATTAACAGGCAATGCATGCTAATCTGATTGTTCCTGTTGGAGTCACTTAGAAATGCGATCGGTCAAGGCTCATTAGTAACCAAAACGTTGAGCCGGGAGGGGAATCACTGGGTTTGACCCTCTGATACCTCTGAGGAGGGAGGTTAGTATCCTGCCATCTAATTCCTCTGATATCCACTGGGGATGCCGACTTGTTTGTGACCCTTCAAGATATTTAGAAAGTCAAAGTAGCAACAGTGCATGTCATCATGAAGGAGTCATTTCACTCAGATTACAAAAGATATATTTTCCCATTTTCCCCTGGTGGTATCTTGTCGTGCAGGTGGTTTGTGGTTTTATTTCCAAAGTTTCTGAGACGTCTGAGCCAAGATTTCTGCTGAGCTGATCACAAATACCACCCACGTCAACTTCACTTGAGTTAAAGAAGACCAGCCAACACTAGCTCGCCCGTCCCTCTTTGTGTAATGTAGGACGAACACAACAGCTTGACAGTGGCACTCAGTATGTGATGATACTATGATGATATGTGATGAGTGAGAATTAATCACATTATATCATCCGTCTAGTTATAACAATGACAGTAAATGAGTGATGTCACCTGAAGAAGACATTTAACTAAACATTTTACACCCACATAGGTTGCTGCTTGATTATAACGCAAGCTAGGCTTACTCGCTTCAATTCCATGTGGTAAAATGAGTTTACAAAGACACATTGTGCTCCAGTAGGTAATGCACAGTCACAGTGTCAGGCAACCAGAATACTTCTGGTGCCAAAATCTTGGTCTGTCGCCTATAGAGATAAGACAAATGGAATCATATGCCTCATGGCTGCAGTATCACTTTAGTTTTTTATTTCCTGTCACAGGAAGTGAGTAAAATTCTAATTTTCTAATTTCATTTCAGTTTAATGGAGGGAAGACATGTTTTTTTTTTTTTTTTAAAACAGTGTATAGGTCAACTAGACCTCTCTCTGACAGAGAGGTCTGACACATATTCTAACACGGACACTATTTCTGTCACTGTTATCAAATATGTTTAGCACCACTAATGACATCTCTAATGGAGATACATCCAAACATGGATGACTAAATACCACTCAGGGTTGGTGACTAAATGGTGTTTGTGGTGAAGCGACGCCTTAAAGCTTTGATGATTCACATTCACTTTCAGTCATAATGAGTCTCTGCTCTGGAGCATTACTGCTGCACACTGTGTACATGGGAAATGAATGAGTTGCTGCAGGGTCAGGTGAGGAATCAGATGTCTGTGATATTTTTGTCTGAGAGCACTTCCAAGTAAAACTAGGTTACGGTGATTGGCCTTTTATCAGACTGTATCTTAAAAACATTGCTATCAAACATTATTAAATATTTACACTGTTCTACAAGAGCAGTTAAAGCTTCACACATATCTTGTCTTCTTTTATATACCATGTAAATTACAAAAATAAACTTTGGAGTTGAAATATGTAAAAAGATAAGAGTTTTGTTAGGCCTGCCACATCATACTCAGCATGTTCAAGCTGTTCTCTCTACAGTATATAGCACCTCAGAAACCTGAGCAAACATACATTATATCAGCCTTCATACTTGTAGACATGCACTTAATTTAAAGCAGAGACTTGATCATAGAGGACTCCTTAAAAGTGTTCCTCCCCAAAATGTCTCTTTCTCCCCACACACGGGGGAAGATTGGCGTGGGGCCTCAAATCTGCTAACATGTCGCCTGTTTGCAGTCATACTTTCATCTGACACTTCCCATTTCACAACGCACCGTGTTACTCTGAGCAGAGGATATTGCTGTCATACAGCAACGATATGAAAGACGGTGAGGGAAAGGCCATAAAACAATGTGTCTGAAAGAATCTCTGTTAGTCCGTACAAAGTTCAACAGATACAGCACAAATCGATCACCACGATGTCTTGAAAGAGCGATTGCAGCGTTTTAAAAAAATAAAATAAAAAAATCATGTCACTTCTCATCTTTTGGCCGACACAGTCAAGCTTGACCTGCTATTTTCTTTCATCTCCAGACATGAAGGTGACAACCCAGTCAGCTGAGGGAGCAGCACGTGCTGTTACACACCTGGCAGTCATTAGCCCCTTGAACTGCAGTCTGATTGGCCCATTGCAGAGGTTAATCACCCTGACCAATGGTTTGCTTCCTACTGCACAGTTACAGAGGTTTGACTCATTGAGAACCACTCGGAGCTCTCTTGCCACTGGGCGTCATATAGAGACACAAAAACACTTAGCTATAGCATATAAAAAAATATCATAATTAATTAATTACATTGGGTTGTTAGGTATGTTAATAATGATTCCGTATGCAGTGAAGAGTAGACATCTATTTTATGTATTTATGTCCATCAACGGACAATATACTGGCAGAAAAAGGGCTGGTTCAGTAGTTGCTATGATTGCATCCTTATCAACTAACAATTGAACAAACTCCATGCACTGATCAGGACCATGTGATGTCATTGAAATCTGAAAAGAAAGCTTTCTTTTCTTCTTTTCTTTTTCATTCTGTGATAGAGAGCCTTAAGGTAACTTAAGGTTATAACGCACAGTCGACTTGTATGGAATAAAATATCATATTTCAAGTCTGAGTACAGATGAACATTAAATACAGATCATGATCATCATGTTCATTTCTAACAAGTCCTGCTGTGGATCCATTTTTCTCTCCTAGACAAGTGTTCCTATAATTGAAAACCGTGGAACCTGGCGCTTTCAGGAATGCGGTTCAAGTAGACATAACTTGAGATATTCAAGATTATCTCAGTGTGAGTCTTAGAAAATAGAGGAGTCACCATGTTTTGGAAGTTAAATCTCTGCCAATTCCTTTCCTAAATCCTCACATGAAAAACATCTAAACGAGGTCTATCTGATTCCATGGGGTAATCGAGCTATTACCATATGGAGAAATCACTAGATTTAAGAACTTGGCTTTCCCAACAAGGAAGGATATTGAATAAAGATGTAATGGCTCATTTAAAAATAAACATATAAGTCTTTTCTTCCAGCAGGGAGCTTTTGAAAATACATAGGAAACATTTTCTGCCTGGTAAACCTCAACTTGTGGCTGTGCATATATTTAAGTGTGAATGTACGCTATACCTCAGACTGTTTTGGAAATGACGATTCTCTCTGGTACCCAGGGTATTTCACTCCATCTTCACATGCACAATGGTTAAGGTGCAATAAACATACTCAGACATTAACTGACCTACATTCCTCAGTAAGTGGTTGCATGAAACATTACATTTTAATCTTAGAAAAAACTGTACATTGTAAGGCTTCGGGTATCTGTAGTGAGCAAAGAACATGTGGAAACAATATCTTAATAGAAAGCTTTTGATTTTTCAGTTCATCACCTATGGTCACGAGCTTTGAGTAGTAATGGAAACAATAAAATTGTGGATACAAGCAGCTGAAATGAGTTTCCCCCAAAGGGTGTCTGGACTTATCCTTAGAGATAAGGTTAGCTTAGACATCCAGAGGAAAGTAGGAGTAGAACTTCTATTCCTTCATGTCCAAAGGAGTCAGCTGAGGTAGTTTGGGTTGCTGATTAGGATGCCTCCTGGGCATCTTCCTTTGGAGGTGTTCCAGGCAATGTACACCAAGAGACCCTGGGACAGACCCAGAACTTGCTGTAGGGGCTATATAGAAAATATAGGAATATTTCTCTAAGGCTCCTCGGCTCAGACAAATAAATTAATATGGATGTATTTAATTAAAGTTTCTAAAAAGTACATGAGCTAGCCTTTATTTTTTATGCCTGATTCATGACAGTCAACGTGCCCCAACTATAACAGGTATTAATACATTTGGAATTATTAAGTAATGCCTTCAGCAAATAATCTTGCATGGAACTTTCACAAAACATAAACTTTGGGTTTCATGATACCGATAACTTAACAACACTAAATGTTTTATTTCAGGCAAACTCCAATTTTGCTTTCTTTAAGAGAACAAGTATACTGCATACCATTTCATTTTTCCAGACTACTATTAAACATGATTATGCACATTTATTTTACAGCTCTTAAGTGGGCCTCCATTCCAGTTACAATAAGTAACCCATTGGAAGGCTTGCCAACATCCAGCAAGTTTACATGAAGCTCAACATAAGTTCAATCAGGAAGACTATCTTAATGCCTCATTCTCAACCATCTCTCTATCTACTTATTATATGATTAGATGACTCTGGATGTTTAGTCTTTCAGTTAAACCAATCATTTTGCCATGACTTTCATCAGCCAGTCATGTTGCTGGTAAACTTTGAATCTCTATTCCTCTGTGCTGCTTTTAGTTGTTGTTTCAGCCTTCCATTCATCCCTTGATCACGGCAAGTGACTTGACGACATCTGAGGGATTTGCAGTACTAATCACGGCTTACCACCCTTATAAATATGAAGATGTCACAATAGGGTCTAATCGCCAAAGACTCACATTCATATTTCACCTGTATCCACAATTTCATTGTTTCTCAAGCCCGTGAGCATAGGTGATGAACTGAAAAATGAAAAGCTTTCTCTTAAGATCTTGTTTCCAAATGTCCTTTGCTCACCACAGAAACATGTTTACTGACTGGACAACAAAGATGAGAAATGTCAGTATGAATCCTCTCCTGATTGAAATGCACTTTGACCATTCTGGTTATTTTTAACATTCTGCATAATAAATAGATAAATAAATAATGATATACAGCAATTATTAGCTTTTTTATCAAATACATCTTTATGCAGATGAAACTGTTTTATACTTAATAGTTATGTTCAATTAGCCAAAAAGAAAATACACCTCTTCCTTTCATGCACAAGAGGCAGTTTTACACCACTACACCACCATAAGTTCAGCTGGTCTTTCTTCACTGGGAGACATAATAATCTTTGGTATTTATTTACCTACAAAGCCTTGGCATCATGGAAAAATGTACAAAGTCACAGATGAATCGAAACACTCCTTCAAGTAACGTCAAGACCATTTAGAATCACTGTTTATCTCCATGAAACTGTTTATCTAAGCTGGCATTGTGTATCATTCATTCCAGTTTGTGGCTCTGTCTTTTCTTGTTACATAATCTAGTTTTGTGTAACATGCACTTTTCTGTGCTGTCATTTTCACTCTGACTCAGGACTATTTGACTTCTTTTACATTCCATTTGGATCTTCTTATATTAACCTCTTAACCTTTTTTGTGTCTCTTTGCTATTTTACTTTCTGTGTCACATAGGTTGACTTTTACATTATCCCTTTTGATTATTTAGCACAAAGCCCATTTATTGCAGCAAAGAAGCTTTGATGAATGAGGGTGATTAACTGGATGTGTTGATCTGATGGCTATCGTTACAACAATATTTGAAGGTCATCAAATTATATTTGATTTTATTATTTTCCTTTCTGCAACCCATGTTGTATCACAGGAACGAAATGATGATGATGATGATGATAGGGGACATTTTTTCTGTTGTTTATAAAGACAGTAACCTCTGCAATTATGGTGACCCCACTCACAATGAAGAAAAAATGTAAAAGACCTCATTTCACAATATTATGAGTTTGTGGTTCAGTGGGAACTTTGTTGTTCTGGTCAAACCAAATTTACCCTTCAAAGTGTTGTCCATAAGATTTGTTCATTCAACATTAAAACAACATTGCTGATGTCAGTTTACACTGTACAGATGTTGCCAGTGATTTGACTTCTTTTATTTGGCTGTGTTTGCATTTACAGAGCTGTCTTGATCTGTGCTGCTCTAATACTTATTACTTACTAATACATATTTTACTTTTGTTAATTTCTGCAAGACCAATGCATGTCGATATTGTGCAGTTACTGAATCGTTTTCTGTTCTTCAAACTATGCTTAAGAAAAAGGTCTTGGAGTCAGAGGTGCATAAAATGGTTTTGGTTCATAGTAAAGCCAAATGTTTTATGCTGCACTCATATTCTTTCTATTTATCATTTTGTTTGGGCTATATAATGTCCCGTTAGTCAAAAATAGCCATCAGAACTTTACAAAACCCATGTTAGGATATATTCTTGTTTTACCAAAGGGTTAGTATTAGGGTTACCAAAGATATTCAAGTAAAGGAAACATCAAGCATTCAGATTTAAGATGCTGGAACCACTTTAATAAAGAGCTTAGACAGACCCCTAAATCTGACACAATGGACTTTTAACAGTGTTGAACTACATGGACTCAGTTGTTAACAGTTGTAATCACTTGTCACCTTATCAGTTATGATTCATGGAGCAAACTCTCTGAGAGTGGGATTTCCTTCTTGAAAAACAAGCAAAAACTCTAATACTCTGATGAAACTGCCTAAGATAAATGATGTTTATTCCCAGTCCTGTTAAGTTGGTGGAGGAAAGTGACATTTATTGATCCTTAAATGGGTTCCCTGGGACAATAAGCACACATATCTCTCATGGCCACAGAAATATCTGTGTTGTCTTTTTGAGATATACCCATGCATTATCTCTTCTTAACATCCACTATAGCACTGTCGGACAGTGACAGCACTGAGGTATAAAACGTCTCCAAGGGTTTCCAACATGAACCAACTGAAACCGAAGAGCCAAAATTAAATCTTATTTTGAATATTATTTAAATGATTTGAATCATCTGATTGTTAATGATGTACTGATATAACAGCTGTATTATGCTGGACAAAGCCAAGAAGAATGACATGTCCAAACTTTTAGAGTGCTGGTAATAAATATGACATTTAGCCATGTATATGATTTCATCTCTGAAGGATTAGGACCCAATATTTCAATATTTCACAAAGGAATAATTGCACACCTCTCTCCATCTCTGCAAGTTGTGACATTTCAAATATATATATATATATATATATATATATATATATATAATAAGAACAAAGAAACTGGCAGCAAGACAAACATTTCCTGGCTGGTAATGCAGAAAATTGTTTATGATAAGTGGTGTGTTGTGTTAAGTGGTGGGTTGTGTGCATCGTTGGATATGTTACCCAACATATCCATTTATTCTACCTGGTTTCCAAGTTCTTTTCTGTTCATGGCCTTGTTTATGTGCTTTTGTTCTTACAGTGTGTGTGTGCCTCTATGTTTGTGTGTGTGTATGTGTATGAGGCAGAGAGAGAGAGAGAGAGAGAGAGAGAGAGAGCAAGACAGACTGGACCATATGAGGTCTCTATAAATGTTTGTCTGACTCGTACTGACGCAGACATATTCCAGTAAACCATCACAGATGACAGAGAATAATCCAAAACCAACTAAAAGACAGGCCATATCACTCGCAGCTATCTCATATATTTCAGAGCAATAAATGCAGTTCCAGTGTTCCAGAGCTTGTCGCGGATTGTTTTACATGTAAAAGCAGAGAGATACCGAAGCAGAAAGAACCGAGAATGTGGCAGCGTCGGTTTTGTTTGGGGCCAAGCCATCTGGTTTGTTTTGGCCCATGTTTCAGAGGAGCAATGTGTGATTATCATACCACAACTATTTTTCAAGAACAAATCTATTTATAGATTCGGCGTGTCGATCGGACTCCTAAACAGTACGAGCCTGCATCCAAAACAGGCTAGAATGGCCGGGGATGTCCTTTGACTGTTTCAGCAGGACGAAAATAATTATTGTTTCTCTAATTGAGAAGAACAAAAGGTCAAGTGTTAGATTCTAAAATGTGCGTGAAGCACAGGAAGTGATCATATAAAAGCAAATATAAGTGTGTGTGTGTGTTACAGAAGGAGCTGGATGATGTTGCAAAGCTGGAAGCTAAATTTGCATTACATTATCCTTTCTCTTAGATCCAGTAAAGTACATATTGTGGTTTGATACCAAACCCTATAAATACTCTGGCCTGCACTTCATATATCTGTGTGCCAGTTTGACAAGCGTGAAGTTAGTGCCTGTGCATTCAATCCAGGACCATAAATAAAGAACTGGTGGTAACCAGAGGTGGAGTTTCTCTCGATCCTCACGTTGCGGTCACATAAAACCTCAATTCTGTGTTAAATTCAAAACAAAGAAACAACTTGATCTCTTCTGCTTGATTGAAATCCATTTCTCCAGTCCTCAGAGAAAACCACAGAGGCCACTCCAGGTACAAGCTTCTCAAAATGGAGCCCTGGTAAAGTGAAACTCCTGTCATCGCAAGACAATTCTGAAGATTAGATATGGCAACAAGCCTAACTGTCCCCTGCTGTAGGGGAAACACTTGTAATCTTTTCCGGAGCTTGGGTGCAAGGAATGGAAGGGCTGAGGTAAAGGATTTTAAGCCAGAGAATCCCGTTCCTTATTTCATCATTCAAAGCTGATCACAAGACATTTCGCAACTAAAGGGACCTCTTATCAGAGAGAACTAGCCATCTAGTGAAAACTGCAGAATTGGAGATGTCAGACTTTTTCCTCTGAAGCCAGCAATTGCTTGGAACTTGGTGGAATTTGCAGTAGTTTTCCACATCTGAGAGCGCCAAGCATCTGCCATAGTTTGAGGCCTGTTATCATTAACCCCCTAAAAAGAAAACAGAAACCTTCGCCCCCGCAACACAAGGACAAAGCATCAGTCAAAGAGAAGTTTGCACCGAGGAGATGATGACAAGCGCTACATTTGGTTTGGAAGGAATTCACCACGAGAAAAACTTTGCCACAGACTTCCATAACAGGATCGACATGATGGAAGTGTCTGGAAAGCTCACGGTTACTGGACATGATTAGAATCTTGATGCTTTTGAACATTTTGTCTTTGGTTTGAAGTATTATTTCCTTATATAATTACTCTCCTTGTACCTTTCTTCCATTAGTCTGATTTGAAGTGATCAATGCAGAAAAAAAATAAATAAATAAATAAAAAAACAGTTAAATCTTGTCTTCACAGTCATTTCACTTTTTTCAGTCATCAACTCAAACATGTCAAATACACTTCAATTTTAATCACTACAGCTGTCTACACACATGTGTTGTGGCAACTTTATTTTTATACTATAAATCTCTTCTCTTCTGTTTTACGTGGAACAGTGGTTGTGTGTTCTAAGTGCTGCCATTCCTGACCTACGATGAACACCATGTCTGAACTCAAAATGAGAAGCCTCTACTGCTTAGATTAGGGGTGTGTGATACTACAGAATTTGGTACTGATCCAACACCAAGTAAATAAATACATGGCTAGTATTGCAGATACCGATATTTTTTACTTAAAAAAAAAAAAATAACAGCTTATCTACTTTTGTGTAGAGGAGAGAGTGTCAGAATTTACTGTATGAAGTGAATGCATCATCAATATACAACTTTGGAATGCAAATACAGGAATACTAATGTTCCTTTGGTTATTATATAACCTGGTTTGGGGATCCCCACCTCCTCCTAGTACTTTGCAGTTCAGAGTTCTCTTTTGAGTGTGTTTTTATGCGTAGATAGATTTAGTTCTGTACTAAATGTTGACAAGAGAATGTGAAACTTAAGCATTGATCTCACCACACAAGTATTGATCCATACTGATACTAACGGTGGTATCAATCCACCCGCCACTAGAGTAGATTGTGTGTGAGTCTAAAACTATCCTAGCAGCACTGTGAGGCTTCACTCAAGCACAGAAGTGCTTTGAGATTGTGCTAACATGGACACAGTGATGACAATAGCATGATGTTTAGCAGGTGTAATGTTTAATGTGAACGCTTTAGCATATTCGCATGCTAACATTAGCTAATTAGCACTAAACCTGAAGTTCCGAAGAGGCTGATATTTGGTCTGTTACGTGTATAGGTTCGTGTGTGTCTCTCTCTCCTTCCTCCCTTTGTCCTTCAGGTGAAAAGGGTTGCCACCTGTAGGCTCCAGAAGAACTGGGGATTGGCTCAGCCTCCAGTCAGTCAGCCAATCAGAGATGGAAGACACCTTTTAAAAGCCTCACTCTGATATTGCTCTCTCTCTCTCTCTCTCTCTCTCTCTCTGTCTTTGCTCTAGGCTCTGAAGGTTTGTGGTGGGGGAATAGAGCTAGAACTGAGGTAAGACTGGGGTACACTATACATTTGCGCACATAGTAAGTATCTGTTATCACACCAGGTTATGCGTTGTTGCCTCGATGTATTTTTATTCTTTTCAGAGACCTTTTGTAGATAAGACAGTCAGGCCTTTTGTTTGCTTTTTCTTTTCTCACAGACAGGTTGAGCTAGGCCCTATTTTTTTGTACTTTGGTCAGTTTATTTGGCACAACCCACACAGCTCACTAGAACATTTGTGAGTGAATGAAATGTTACTAGATGACCAAAGTTATTATAATTCATTCTGAGGGAGACATTGAATATTTGTACCAAATTTCACTGGACATTCATCCAATAGTCGAGATGTTTCAGTCTGGACCATAGTGTTGCAAAGGCCGACCAATACTGCTATCAACACAGCCACGCTACTACTAGCCATAGCTAAAAATAATCTTCAGTGATTTGCAGATTCATTCATTTATTCAAATTTCAACCTCAATCACTCTAACATGTGGTGTAAATATGTGACTGCGGTTCAAACCGCCGTTGAATTCTGCAAAACCAATCCGGTCCCAAGGATGTTTACCAGCCACTGTGAAAAGCTGTCTGTGTTCCTCAGCCTGAAATAACAGTTTCCCTGTCTTTGTCTGCTGGGTGATATTAGCAGCATTACCTGTAGTTCTGTTTCTCACTGCCAATTTGGAAGCGGTCATAAAGTGAGAAAGCCTGGTGTCCGTCCCAGTCTGTCAGTTCCACACGGAGGGCGTACTGCCTCTGGCTGGTCAGCTGGTAAACATACTCGTTCCCCAACCAGTGCTCTGCAGACATGCTCCCAAAGCCCTGCAACAAAACAGGAGAAACACAATAATCAGTGTGGAAATTACACTGGAAATCTCTTTTTTATAAATCATAGACCAAAAACTGATTCATTGCTATCTCCTTTCTGTTCCCAGAATGATAAAATCTCAACACCAGAGGATTGTGGAATGATGGGAAGGAATTTTCACATTTATTTATTGATTTATTTTTTGTTAGTCAGAAATGAGATGAGAAAAAATGGCTCCTCACAATAAAAGTGGTTGGTCATCCACCAGTAGAAGCAGTATTTTTTTATTTTTTCTTTAATTCATACCAGCTTATTTCTGGTCTCATTTCTCCAGACTTCAGTAAAAAACTGTACTTGCACAGACTTACTATACCTATCTATAAAAGTGCCTAAAGTGGTACCAGCTGAAATGAACACACACACCTTTTTCCATTTCTGTCCACCACTCAAGTCACACATGTTAAACTCATTACTACTTAAAGCCTTCCCTCCCAAAATATATATTGCATGCACAGACACTCCTTCAAACAACTGCAAGAGTTTGTATTTGATCAGAGTGTCTCAGTCACAGGCAGAGTGCTTCTGACAGCAGCAAGCGCAGACTGCAGAGCAGAATATCACAAAGCGGGATGACATCACAGCTCTGACAGGATTGTCTGGACCGCTCCATTAAAGATTAGAAAAAGTTTGCGCTAAGTGTGTGTGATGATGAGAAATGGGAAGGAGGGAAAGTAAATACAGGGCATTCCTTGGGCCTTAGGCATGTCCTGCAGAGTGGGTGGAAGAGAAAGTGACTGGGGCCCATTACTGCTTTCTCTCTTTTTTTCTCTCTCTCTCTCGCTCTCTGTCTTTCTCTACATTTGATCTTACTCCTGATGTTCCCTTCTGACTGGCTTTCAGCTTGATCCAATGCCTCCTACTGTGACCAGGGTTTATCTCAAAAACCCTGGCTTGGAGTCAAGCTCTGTTAACAGTTTCCCTTTGTATAGTTCCGGTGCTTCCCAATCCTTCACACGCAAACCTGATCCACATCACTCAGCTCAGAGAAGATGAGGAGATGGTTAGTCATATTGTTGGACTGAGCACTTGGTTTGAATTTCAGATACACTTGCTAAAATCATTTTCTCTGGGAAAAAAGTAATAGTAAACGCTGAGGACTATAAATCTCAGGAGCTGTTGCAGATTAGAAAGATAAGTCAGAATTATAGTGAGTGGTCAGTCCCAAACTTCTTTTGTCTCACATACTCCCACAGCCGTAGCAGATCAGCGATCATGGTCTGGTTTGTAAACTCAGTATTATTTTGATATATATTAATGCTATAACAGTGGATGCAGTTTCAATTATTCTTTCATACAGGTGGTAAAGACTACACACACAATACTTGGAGTGACAACTGAATGTTCAGCCATTTATCTTCCATCCATTGATTTTCTTCCGCTTATCTGGAGTCGAGTCGCTGTGGCAGCAGGTTCAGCCAAAGCTCATGACAATAGGTGAGGAAAATTGAGAGCTTTGCCTTCCGGCTCAGCTCCAGTACAGCATCTACAGATCTTCACGAGTGATGGGAAAAATGGAGACCATTATCTTATTTATGTCAGTGATGGAACGGCCGTGTATCCACTTCAGAGCCAAACAGAGGCCTGCTTCTGAACCAGACCACGGCTGAGCTGGTGGAGTTTGAAACACTGACTAGTATGGCTTTGTATCGCTGCAGATGGTTTTAGCTAAAACATCAGCTATTTGACCATTAGGCTTGCTTTAGCTAACTATGTAACTGTTAAGATTCATACCGACTCGATGTCAGCAGGGAAGTGGTTGGGAAAGATTGCTTTATTTTAACAGGCTGATAAGATGAAAGGGCAATGATCATTAATTCATTTGCAAGGTATCCTGTGATGCGTGGTCTCCCAGTCACGTAGTTACATTTAATGGTCTTGATCATGTTTAAATATGTGGACCACATCTTTGCTGCCAAAAAATACTCTCCATATCCTCGCAGTAACAGTTTCTCAGTTTTGCCTGAAAGATTTACAAATCCTCCAAGAATATTAAATCTGTGAGCATGAGCCTCTGGAGACCACAAATGAGAAAATGAATAACACAATAAAACACCATTGATCACCTCCAGTCTTCTCAAGGAGACCAACAGTAATACTAAGCTGTTGGATCAGGACTGTAAATGTCGGCCAAGGTCCAGGGTGTGCCCTCATGTTCTGTATGTACTCCATGCTCTTATAGCACCTGTTCAGAACTGGAGGGTCTCCATGACTGTCTTAATGTCTCTCTCTGTCTTACTTCTTAGGTCTCACATCTTTGTCTTCTCTTTGGTCCTTTCAGCTCTTTTATTCTCACTCTGTGTCTTGTTTCGTATTCAAACTTTTCACTGGTGTTCAGTCTGATCTAACGTGGGAGTTCTCTGGTTGGAGTCTTTGAAATCGTATCCTATTGACTGGTAAATTGTATATCGAGAGCATTGCATAGCGGGGAAGTAATTAAAGTGGAACCACAAATCAGATTACAGTGAACAGAATGAGCACAGTCCATTTGACAATAAACTGACAGCTAGTGGAAGGTATACACAGGTGACTTACACAGCAAACACAAGCGCTGCAACTGCCAGCAATAATAAATCCAATTTACAGTCTAAACAGAGCTTAGGTTGAAAATGTTAACACTCCCAATGCAAATATGCATAGACCCCTCCTTGATGACAAACAGATGAAACAGCTGGCACAGAGCTATAGAGACTAAACAAATGTGCTGTTTTTACATTTAGGTAATAATTTCCTGTTGGAAAAGTGGAAAACATAACAGCATGTCACCGAAGCCTCGGCCTGAGGAGTGGAGTAAGTCTCGGACACCCGAGACAATATTGCTAATACACAAACGGAGGGGGAGCTATTGCTGAAGAGGAATGATATCTGGCTGAAATGTTCCAAATGCTCTTGGATCAGGAGATCCTGCCTCTTAGTTTTCACCATGTTCAATCGAGGCCAAAAAGCACACTATTTATCATAATCTCCCTGCGGAAGTCTGTTTTTGAAACAGGATGTTTTGCTCATCACACAGTTTCGTAATATATGCCTAATGGATATGGATGAGTGTATTCTCCCTTTCTGTCTGTGTGTTGACTCACTGTCTTATCTTCAAAAAGACCATTAACATCTTGCTTTTAAAGGATATGGATGAGTGTCTGCACGTCGCATAAGTGTCTGCTTGCACACATCTTGTCTCACCATCTTGTACTCTTTCCATGTCCTCTGGAAGTCTACACTGCCGTCTTCTCTGCGCTGGATGACCGTCCATCCACCGCCGGCTGTTTCCATGTTGCAATACACCTTGAAAAGAGAGAGAGAATGAGGCTGGGAAAACATATGTATGAAGGAAATGGAAAAATGAAAGCATTTTTGAGGATTCAGAAGACGTAATTTAACAAGCAAGGTAACGAGTCCAACATTCAGCGCGACTCTCAGCGGCATTAACAAACAATGAAGGGTCATTTGGACAATTATTTGCTTCCAGACACTCCTTTTCCCAGTTTTCATGATGAATCATCTTCGGGAATGCGACGTATCTGTGTCCTCCTCAGACTTAATCAGTGTCTCCTTATCCCTCACCAACTCCCTGGAGATGTTCCTCATCAGACGGCCTCGATTCTGCAGGATCAAAGCGGAGGTCCTGGGTGTAATGTGGCCCTTAACCTTGGACCTCAGTGTGTGTAAGCTGATAATGCAAGGCTGGTGCACTATCTGCAGTGTTGCTCTTTGTTTTGAGGAGGAGACCCCGAGGAGTGGAGTGGAGAAGGTGTCTCACCTCAGCCAGCCCACACAGCTGAACACACATGAACACAGCCTGGGTATAATTAAGGCAGCACCCTCGACGACCAAAACAAGCACAAACACAGACACATGTGGACACTGAATTTTTTGTTAATATAATCTCTAGCCTTCATTGAAGTTTTTCTTATATAATACAATATATTATAATTCAATATAATACAAGTATATTCTGACAGGCATGAACGGAATTTCTGGCATTTTTATTGGTATTTTGACTCTAATATCACAGGGCGTTCACGAGCTGACAGGATGACATGGTTGGTCCCCCCCTTCTGATACAAGCACTACCTCCACTCCTGTAAGCAGTGTCAAACTTCTATTACAGAGGGCCAGATTTGACAATGTGAAGATGCCCAGAGGAAACTCTAAAATAAATAAAATAATAAAAGTTACATACAAATGCTGTAACAATGTTACAATGTCACCAAATCTAAGCCAATCAGGCATGAACAAATCCAAAAACCACTTCTTCCTTTCTTTCACATCTGGAGTCAGATGAATAAAGTTGATACAAATCTGAACCTCATGTTCATTTTAAACATGACTTATTACAAGTAATGCAAAGTCTGTTAACATTTAAGTTTAAAACATGTCACTCTTGCTCTTGCTCCTCCAGAAAGTAATTTTTGTATCACATCTACAGATACATAACACCAGCAGTTATGTCCTTAAAGGTCCGAATGCTTCATTATGTCAACCAAAAATGACAAATCTTCCAGCCATACAGTATCTGACAATGCTTGCAGGCCTTAAATAATATATTGAAAAAACAAAGCTGCTGGCCGCATGACATCTGACTGCAGGCTGTGATTGGCCCCCTGGAGGGGATCAAACCCCCGATCATCTGATTAGTGGATGACTTGCTCTGCCTCCTAGGCACAAGAGGATATATATATTTGAATTGTTACCATTTTGTCTGTTTTTACTATCGGCAGCTTGTGAAAAGTTTTGTTTTGAAAATTGAATTGATTCTCTATGCTTTTCCCGACTCAGCTCAACCTGTTCTGTGGTATCCATGATAAACAGAACAGTGGCATATTCTCCACTGGCACTTCTGAAATACGCATCACAGCTGAGAGATTTGTTAATTTGCCATCACTAATGATGTATCCCATGACCCATGAATTAAAGACAGCTAACACTATATAGACCCCCTTCTTTGTGGGTAGGTGTTATAAATAACATCTGCAAAATATCGTCTCGTGTGCTGATATTAGTAAGACTAACTAGCTTCCACTCAGAAAGTGAACCCCAGTTAAACCTAGTTAACTAAGTTTGCTAACTTCCTCTAGTGCACCACCGAGCATCAAACACACACACACACACACACACACACACCTTCTGTGAACCACATAACCTTCAAAATCATCACTCCCATCAAGCAGGTGTATGTAAGTTTAGTGTAAAGGTTAGGAACACACACACACAACCCAACCCCACACACACTTACACGATTGTCACCATCCTGATCAGCACAGTGTCCTGTTTCACGTCCCTGTTTCACACCTCAGCCCCTCTGCCAAACTCCTGCACTCACTAAGCTGCCAAGTGTATTTTCAGCTTGCAATATTCCTGCAGCAGCTCGCACCCATCATTCACACTCATCAGTCCAGCTGTGGCTCAGGGGTTTTTTTTAGCTCACGTGGAGACAGTGAAAGAAAACAAGTGAAAGTCTGTGGACCCGCTCTGAAAGCGTACAGAAGTGATGAAAAGGCAGATATTTTCACATTACAGCAGAATGCTGGCTGTGAGATATTGTGGCTTCACACCTTTTTGGTCTCCTGAGGGTTGATCTGGATGGTGTAGAGTCCGTTCTTATGGACACCAGCCTGGTAGAGGTCAGCACAGTCGCGGAACTTCTTCTCTTCTTCTGCAACCTTTGTGCTATTTGGCACAACTGTGGGGTCGAAAGAAAACATGGAAACAATGTTACACCATTTTAGAATAATCTCACTAATAATGCTATTAATTAATAATCACACCAAGAGAATCTGTCACTGTTACCTCAAAGGAATAGTTTGACATTTGAGATTAAAATGAGAATATTGATACCTCTGTCATGTCATGCAGACAGACAGACAGACAGACAGACAGACAGGAGGCCGATGCTACAACATTTTGGGATAAAAGAACACCTGATCCACCAGATACAGACACAAAAATAGCACTGTAAAAACTCCTGTGCTATTAAAAACAGTTACCCTCCATGCGACCTCTTGTGTCAGACAATATAGAAATCAACAGTTCTGTAATATTTTATGAAACCATGGATTGCAAACAAACCCATAACATCTCAATTTATCGTATTTCAGATCGGCACATCTCAGAGGGGAAAATAAAAAAAGAGTCTGAGGCAGAAGCTGATCGGTGAGGTCTCGCTGTGAGTATCTTATAACAGCCAGATAAAATCTGAGGGCCACTAACTTATTAGCAAGAGCAAAGAAGTTCGACTGGATGATCTCCCACTTCGAGAGAAGGCCTCAGACTTTGACAGAGCAGCTGCATCCATTTCCATCTGCAGATAATTATGGCGGCACTATTTTGAAACCAAGCAAGGGGCTAAGGACAAAATACTACAAGCTATAAATTTCAAGTTCCTGTTATAACAAGTGGTTTATATTTACCTTGCAAGCCCTTGTTATACTGATGGAATTCCTTCCAATTTTTCCTTTTTTTCCCTCATTCCTCTTTGTTCCTCCCTTTCTCCTCCCACACGAGGGGTTCATCTCAGTTTTCACACCATTGTTTTTATTGTTGGAATTGTTGAGTCAAAGAAGATGTCAGGGAAAAGTGAAATGTGTCAGTGATCCTTAGCCTTGGCTTTGATCCCCCCTCCTGAGCGCACGGCTTCCCGGTGGAAGCAGGCCGCTTATTTGGGTGTACTATCTGAGCATTTTGACAAAGTATTGGGTGTCAGTGACAAGGATCTCCTGCTGTGACAGGTTGACAGAGCGAGCCCTCACGCTCCAGACTCTAATACAACAAAGAGCGGCGCTGTCAGGCGGTAATTTACCCCAAGCCGGCAGACAGTGGGGAACATTTTAGAGGCCACGGAGATCATTGTCAGAGGGGAACTTTCTGGTATTCGATCTGTAACCGTGTGGACGATTATTTCACAATCGCCTCTGAGATCTCCCTCGGTGGAAGAAGACTGTCTGCCGAGGGACTTGATGCTCCAGTGTAGGAGCGGCTCTCTTGAACAGCTTGCTGCCCAGCTCTCCAAATATTATTTATGTCCTAATATTTATTTACAGAAAAATATTTTGTGGTTCAGCAGGGACTCATATTCAGTAGGGGGTTCATGTGAAAGGATCAGCAGGGCTTGGGTGTTTGCATAAATCAGTACCCTTGCCAAATGAGCCCAAATAGTAGAACTAAAGAGAGTGAGTAATGGAGCTAAATGGACTTCCATGGACATCACAGCTCCCATGTGACTATAATCAGCCTCTAAATGCCGCTGAGAGTTTAAGTGATTCCATACAAATCCAATGAATTTCTCTGGTGGATTCATCTATGAAGGATGCATGGCTCTATAAAATAATAGCAGTCATTCCCACAGTACACTTTACAACAATGATGGGTCCTCACACAACATGTGAAGAGGATTATGCTGTGTGAAAACTTCTGGATAGAAATAGAGAGATAGAAATCTCATCAATATACTGAGAACATATGCATGTGAGATGTATATATGCATGGATCTGTAAAACACTGACTGCCAGTGATTAATTGTTTTCCATACAGGAACTGCTCCTTACAACTCATTTATTTCTTGTATTCTCATTAGTTTTTAGGAACTTAGGTGGAAAACAGTGTACCAATGAAACACAGTGCAGTGCTCAAGAGGCCAGAATGAATCATAAACAGCTGTAAACAAACGTGTTCAGAGCAGAACGTTTGGAATTTTCTTTTGTTTATTGGTAGAAAATAACAGGTAGTTTAAAAACAGTTTTACTGTGGGAAACTGGTTTAAATAAGTTAAATACATTATTTTAACATATTTTTATGTTTATATTTAGGCAACTCACTTAAATTAAAGTATTTAAAATTAGGGATTAAAAACAAACAAAAAAATCAATACTGAGCTGAAGCACATGAAAAAGAATGAGTTTACTTTTTCAATATTTGTCTCCTAATTTGTCTCCTATATTTCACCATGTGTTTAACCTTCTCTATGGCACTCAGTGAAATACTTGGAAATTTAAAATGTCAACCTTGGAGAATTAGACAACATTTTTTTCTTTTTTGACTTTTTTTTTTTTTTTAAGTTTCAGTTTTAGGCTGCAAATCAAAGTCAAAGAAGTTACCGTATACGGTGCTCACCTAGGGTAAAAAATGACAGCAATAACATTTGATTGGCTCAGAGGTGTGGGGCACCATTTTAAAAGCCTGTGGAAGTGGCCATCTATGGTTCCTCGCCCGATAAAGGGTTAAGTAGCCTAAACTTTGTCAAACATGGCTGCTCGTGTCAAATGGTGCTTTGTACACCCAGCCCAGCTAAATATCCCAATGTCACGCATATGACATCTGTGTGTAAAAGAATGCTGCGCACTAAGAACATCGCCGGTGAGCAAAATGTTGGGATGTTTTATAATGGAACTCGCAAAGCAAGTTAGAGGGTTAGACACATTTTGTGGAGGTTTTTCACTCAATCACAGATTGGTTTGGACCTGACTGTCGTGGTGAATGCTGGACTGGAGTTGGTGTCTACTATTAAATATATCTAAAACATATTGCTCCATTTAACAGACATGTGCAGACGCTGCATGTCGTAAAATAGTCTCATTGCCTCTGTGAAAATAAATGCAAGGCACCCGTACTCTCAGGAAGGTCGCTGAGGTGACTCGCACGCTTTGCAGGGTTTTTGCAGCAATAGGTGTCAACTCATTCTGCTGGTCAGTGAAGCGTAAAAATAATCATGTGCAGCACTTAAAAATTTACTCTGGATCGTGGAGTGATGTCTAATGAAGTGGTTTACCATACTGTCAAGTTCGGGGCCGGGGTTTTGAGGCTTTGCATGGAGCCTTAAACTAATTCCGCTCTCTCAAACTCTGAGTAAGCAGCTGTAAAAATGATGAATGTCATGCATTTTGTGGGATAATAGAACACTGTAAAACAAAATCATATTTGGCAAAGAATTTTTTTACAAACTGTTCCAAATCTGAGGTCAATTACTGTTAATAACAGTGTGTGGCTCATTGCACCCTAATGAGGTTTGGGTAATGATTACAACCTAAACAAGAGTTCCACTGCGTGCATCTGGCCACATCAAAAATACCTCAACTAGTGCACTACAATGGTTGAAAACATGCTGGAAACCATTGGATAGGCCATACATAGACAAATAGGAGAATGTACAAAGAGAGATTTAGTGTTAAAACTCCTTTACTACATATTTATCATCCTCCCCAAAGCAATGCCAAAAGTGATTTGAGTCCACGCTTTAAAGAAAATGCTCAGTTTTCAAAACAGCATCTAATGCAAACAGACGCCACTCTGTGGCATGAAATGCTAACCCTCCCCTCAAATGAAAACACTAATCTGTTTCTTTCCTCCGCCCCTGCTCCTGTGTTTTTAAATGCTGTAAAAAAACAGGGGCAGTGCATCAGATGATCAGTGAGATCTACCTACTCCTTCACCTCCTTCAGACAGGGCTTCCCTCAGGACCTATTACAGTTTGACTTATTCGGGCCGGGGTGAAGAAAGAGGAGACCTCTGACCTGCACGCCTGCCTCAACCTTCAACACCACCAGGGAAGAGGAAAGGACCAACCACAGAGCAACAGCGGCCACGTTCCATTTCTTTTCCATCTCATTAAGTCGGCCACCAATCACAGAGGAGGAGGAGGAGGAGGGTGGGGGGGGGGGGGGGGGGGGGTGGTAGCCCGATCTACTGACCTTACTGACTCTGAAAATAGCAGACTCTGTGGCAAAATAAAAGAAATTATAATCTACAGAGAATGTAGTGAAACTTGGCAGATTACAGGGCCAGTGAAGTAGAGAGCCAAAAGTGTTGCATCAGGACACACTTGAATCTCAACAATGCGGAGATGATACTTAAAGACTAGTCGGGCCAACGCGGTCTCAAAAGACTTCTGGTAATTAAATGTAACATCCACACATCCAGACTAAACAGACAGGGCTCGAGCAGAGGCCGCAGTGAATCATGTGTTAATCATGTGCAGTGGTATATCCCTACATACTGCTTGTTGTTTCCTTCTGATGGGAAACCTCGGGGAAGCACTGTGGGGTCCACGCAGGAAATCCGTAAATGGAAATGAGCTTGCAACCAATCCACCGACTGACATTCACGTCAAATCTCCTGTGACCAAAAGGATTTGAGGCCACCATTAGGATCAAGTGGGTTTGGTGTTTAAATGGCGGAGGAAGGGGTAAATGAGTTCACTGCGTTTGACCAAACAAGAAAGGTTGAGGCACAATGTGGGGCCAAAAGGGAAATCCCTGGTGTTGAATTAACAGAAGGGAGAGGCTCTGAGGAATAAAAGGAGCATATTATTTAATAACGAGAGTCATGTTTGACGTTCCAGTGAAGACTTTATACTGTTAAAGCGTGAAAAGCATTTGTTGCAAAGGAAAAAAAAAAGAGAGGGCACCACGCTGGTTTATGAGAGGCACCAAACGTCTTTAACAGGAGCACACTGGGTTACAATAAGAACCATGTTTCTTTCTTCATGCTGCTCTCAGCGATGTAGAATTTAATAGTCAGTACATCCCTGTGTCTCTCAGTATGGGGTAAGGTTTATAGAAGTGGTGTCATCATAATTTCATGTGGATCGTAAAATCAAAAATGTTGTAGCTGTTAGATCTGACCAGAGGAAGTAGGTAATTCAAAACAAGTTGAGTGCTGCCTCACAGTTCAAGTGTCACGCAGCCAATCCACAAACTCTCTTTTGCACATTGTGGTTTGGCAGTCAGTAGGCATTTTCTTGGGTTAGGGTCATCGCTGGTGGGGGTGGACCATATTTGGACCAGTCTATAACTGACCGAAAGATGACTGACAAGTGTTCTCCTCCACTGAAACATAAACATAAACCTTTCTTTGCCTGGTTGATCCAAGCCAGTGTACAGTGGATGTTCTTGACTTTGCTTCAGGGTTTCAAAGTATTCAAGACTAAACGTCTATAGCCAAGCTAGTGGCTCTGTCAGCAGTTCACTGAACTAAATGCTAAGGTTTCTTTCTCAGCACTTACCACAAAGTACAGCTGAACCCAATGGGGATTTGGTCAATAGTATTGGATAAATTAAATAAGTGAAACATTAGTACATCAGGAAAGTTATTAAAAGCCATCCTTGAGGGAGACATGAATATGTGTACAAAGATTTCATGGCAATCCATCTAATAGTTGTTAAGGCATTACCACAAAAGTCAACATCATGGTGGTGCTAGAGAAAAGGTCATCAGAATCAGGAGGCTTCATCCTCAGGGGACCATGAGTGCAGAATTACATGGCAGTCCATCCAATAGTCCAAGAGACTGATCAACTATTGCTATTCCTAGAGCTATGCAGCGAGCATAGCCCAGCAACAGAGACAGTGTTTTTCTGGTATTGTCATATTATATCTTAACTATACTTGCATCTAAGGACTTGCAGTGGGTAAGTCATTCTGTCTTATTATCTGTGATTTCTTGGCACTTTGTACAACTTCAAAACACAGCCTCGCTTTTTGTTAAAACATTCCTGGTATTTCACTGATTGTTCCAGCTTTGAACTGCTAAGCTCAATCAATTCCCAGTGGCTTTGTTAGGCGATCAGACTTGGTTAAACATTTGCTTACACTTTTCAGCACCATATAACTGCCAAAATGGACTCGATATGCGATAACAATTATGTAAATCCAAAAAAAAGTTCCAAACCTCTCAACATATAAATCTTCTATTCCAGTGAGTTTACCTCCATCTTTGGAGCAGAGGTTGAGCAGGTTATGGACGGTATCCATCATCTCTTGCTGCTGTCTCTGCAGGGCCGTGCTGTTTCCTGTGGCACGGCTCAGCTGGGCTTCCAGCTCCCTGATAATTCCGCTCTGGCTCCCCACCAGGACCTGGAGACTGCCCTTCTCCTGCTTCAGCGTCTCCAGCTCTTCACGGTGACGCATCTCCATTTCTAACATTTTTTGCTCCAGGAGGCTGAGGGAAAGTAAAAGAGGTCAAGACAAGTTTGTTATGGAAGAGAAGAAGTTGTTAATTATTGTCATGCTTCAAGGGCATCCAAGTCTGCTGGCCTGACTTTTGTTTTCACAGATTTTAATGGATTGAATATTGTTTTGAAATTTGTGTTATGATGTTACCAATGATTTACTGGTTATAAAATGTCTGTGTGTTTTTTTTTTTAAATTATATGCATCACAAATATGGGTCATTAAATCTAATTTTTTAAAACTCTAACTTTCCATTTTGGACATTTTTACTGCCTGCTGTTACTTTGTGATGGACACTGCAGTAATCACAATCTAAATATGGTGATATGCTCCTTTCACTTCACAACTATTTCCCAATGAGCAATATGGGAACACAAATATGAGAAGTTCCCACAAGACCAAAGTACAAATGATGATGTCTGTAGGTTTGGTTGCTATGTGTTTCCCACACAACATATACTTCATCATGCACATTGCAGACGTATCTGAGGTAAGTTACTAAGGCTTTTCAGTATATAAACATCATGCCTGAAAGATGATATAAGCTGACATCAAATTCATTAACTTATCATGTTTTCCTCATTATGGATGTAGTAAAGGAAAAAGAAGAGACACGTACAAAATGGAATAATGTCAAAATTGCTCAAGCTTAGGCAAATTGCTCTCAGAAATGTATCTCCTTAAGCCTCAACAAGAACTTAAAAGTCAGAATCACCAGAGACTTCATTTTTAAATGGTGTTCATTTTTTTTTTCAAAGTGATTGCAGGGAGTCTCTATGGAAACCGCAATAAGAGATGTGGACCAAACCCTTTTAAACACTACATCATCGAAAACAATCCCACAGGACCAATCACCGTAAAGAACAAGATTTGGAGACATGAAAATGTATCCAAAAGCCACATTTTAATTGCCTGATTTTGCAACAAATGCTCAATGGTCCAACGTGGAAAGCGTAACCTCATGCATTTGAGACTGATTTACTGAACATCACAGAAATTACAAGCTTCCTTTTATGCTGTTGTATATATGACTGAATATTGCTTTGGAAAATGGTCAATGGGAGTTGGTAGCAAGCTTTTGTTTACGCAATCCTGCTGAGAACAGCAGTACTTAAGAGTGAAAACCATATTTTACACAGACTTGGATCAACTGTATTTCCTTTTAGTCCTCTATCCTTGAGTCTATCTTTGTCCAGTTTTCTGCAGTATGGATGTTATCCAGTGTGTTTTGTTTGCTTGAAGTCTGTTTACCTGTTCTTGTCATGCAGCTTGCTGATCTCATTAGTCTGGACCATTAACTCTTTCTCCAGCTTGTTAGTGGAAAGAGAGTTTTCCAGCAACTGGATCTCGAGCCTGGATGTCTGATTCAGAACCTGAAAAGACAAACACGGAATCCAGATTATAAAAGTAGTAGGATGATATTATGCCTCTTTATAAATATAGGTTATCTGCAGTGAAACTAGCTAATATTGTGCACATGTGCACCAAACCCTGAAGTCAAACCTCTCTGGTCAGGGCTGTATTTGGAGCTTTCTAGACACTGGGGGAACAAACAGGGGCACATATAAACCATCGTCTTTGTTTTCATTGTGTCAAGTGTTCACCCCACACATGGTAATATTTAGGAAATATTTATCTCTGCTATGATTATTTTTTTTAACTCTGCAAACAGTTATCTTTTTTAGTGCTTTAGCAAAAATGACCCTCCGCTAACTTCACAACTTTCCACCAAATCCTGCTCAGAGTCCTCCATATAAACACTAAAAGGGAGCCAAGTAGCTGAAAGTGGCAGGCATTTATATAGCATCACTATTCTCTTTGGCCAGACCTCTGTAACCTTTTTGGAGCAGCTGAATGTGGAATAGTTGGCTAATGGACCGATGGATCCTCTTAGTGTTAATGTGTGTGTGCATGAAAAAGAGATAGAGAACATTTTATCGGACACATCCACATTTTGTTTTTTTTCAGACATTACCTGTGTCTCAACATCAGTTAGCTTGCGTGTCTGTTCGGCTGTCTGAGAAAGAAGGTTGGTGCCCATTTCCAACATGGCTGCTGTGTGGTTGTGAACGGCGCTCTGCTGCAGTTGAGCCATCTCTGTTTTCATGCTCTCTTTGATGTAGTTCTCAATCTGAAGTGAAAAAAGAAAGGTTGCAAAAGATGAATCATTTTTTTTGAATGGTGCAGGGTCGACAGATAGGGTAGTTAACAATGAGTGATATTATTTCCATGTTGGCACACAGCACATGTTCTGCAGTCTACTTGTAGGTTTGCACCATTCATGATATTTTTATAAAACACACAGAACTATAAAGAATACTATATAATGTACCTTAATCAAGATACTATTTTTAATTCTAGGCTTCTTCATGTACATCTGATAAAATGCACAAACAAACATACTTTTTTCATCATTAAAGTGGAACTCGTGAAGAATTGGTTTAGCTAACACAGGCAGAGCCAGGTGTAGGTGGTTAACATTGGCTGGAAGAGGCAGAGATGAACAGATATTCACTGAAGCTTGTCTGGAAAGAACTCTTTTATCCTTATCTCCAAACAATGACAAGATGGAGATCGAGGTTTGTGTTTGATAAGATTTCTCTTATGGATTAACTATATGGACCATCTGTGTATTGTGCTTTGATTCTTTACTTCATGTTCCCCCCAGTTTAATGTTCATTTCGGAGGCTTTTTTCCTTCCTTTACTGAGGCTCAGGTAGGGCAGTTGTGCTATCACTGTTAGGACTTATTATGCTGTATTTAGTCTCCTTGTGTCTCATTTGTATAACGTTTCACATCATTTTATATTAGATTAGATTATTAGATATGGAAGGCTGTGTCTGTGCATGGACATGCTTTTGTTTTACAAATAAATCTGACTTGATAGGATTTTAAGTATCCAGTTGTTCATCTGGTCGTTCTCAGTCTGAACACACACTGAGATGATTCAATAATCGGCCAATGGGGACATTTTTATCCACTTGATCTTTAAAAGATGTTGTCTGACTTTTGCTTTGGCTCATCAATGGCCTGTAACAGCCATTTGTCAGTGATGCATCAGCCAAGACAAATGAGTGTCAAACATTGCATGTGTTGGTGTTCTTAGTAACAGTTCCCATCCGGCGCTGTAGCTGTGGGCTGAACTGAAGTGCTCACATCTGTGTGTGTGTGTGTGTGTGTGTGTGTGTGTGTGTGTGTGTGTGTGTGTGTGGGGGGGGGGGGGGGGGGGGGTCACTTTATTTTGAGTTGCAAGACACTTCCAGAGAAAGCAGACGGTGACAGCACAAGACTAAATTCATCTTTCCATCCCTCAGTAGGTACACATTGTTGCCATTATCATGTTAGTCCTCATGTCTGGTGATCTACCTCCACTGGTAGTCCAGTTAAAGGGACCTGAGCACATTTGATTTGATTTGCATGGAGGGCCACGTGCCTTGACACAACAAACATGCATTTAAACAGACAAATATCAGACAAAGTGATTCCCACTAGGCAGAAGACCAGCTTGACTGTTATGTTTACCACACTTTGGGGTGAACTGACACAAGTAAGTAAAGGGTTGGTACTGTAAGAGCTCTGGAATTTCAGGGCTTTTGAACGTTGGAGTGCATCCAATTTACATTTGATCAATCGAACAATTAGATGAGTGAATAAATACGTTGACAAAATGCCACAGCACAAAAAAGGACAATTTATATGTTATCCTGGGAACATGAATACATGTAAAACAGATACTGATTATGTTGGTTTTGGACCCATGTTAGCATTCATAAATTTTTCAAACTAAAAGAAAAAAAATCTGTATCTGTTGGCATTAAATCTTCATAATGATGGTGTATATTTGTAGTTTCAGAAAAATAATTTCCTGCTATTATAACGAATAGATGAATAGCAAGATTTCAGTCAATCCCAGGCCGATAGATAATGAAACAATCAGAACAGAGATGGATCACTTTGCTCTTCAATAGAAACAGTCAGTTCTCAGCCATTTACGCAGGTCTGCCAAGTTGAATTAGCTTTTCAATGTAATATCCTTTCTTGGCAATGGTAATAAAGTGAAATGTAACATTTTTTCAGGCCGGATTTCAGGCATAATACAACTTCCCCTAACTGTGAAATACATAAGGCTGATATAAGTGTCACTTTCCACATAACCTCCAATGTCTGGCCCAAGGAATTGGAAAGAAAACAGTGAGCCTGGAATTCACAAAGCTCAAGTAATGATGGATTACTCTGCCTGATAATGAACCATAGAATACGACTGTGTTTGGTAATGGTTTTCAGTCAATCTAGAAATGTACAGTATCTGAACTCCGGGGATGTTGGAGGTTGTTTTGACACCCTTTTAGGTTGAAAACTTCAATTTCAATGAAATTACTGTGTCCACCTTCTGAGGATGGTGATAGGCTTTGCACAGTGTAAGTCACCTTGAGAGAAAAGGTATTGAGGGGACAGGAGGCTGAAACTTAAGCTTAGCGTTCACTTCATGGTTTGTCTCTTAGGGAATGTGGCTGACTCATGGCTGGATCTAGTGGGGGTCATAAATGGAAAGTACCAAGGAGAAAAGATTACACAAACACGCCCAATCATGTAAAATCACCACTCGGGAAGCCGTAAAATAGGTCTACGTGGGTGTTGGGTTATTTAGATGGTTTCTAACCTTGACTCCAGTTAAATGGTGTGCTTTCCCAATCAGTGACTACCAATCGCAACTATTGTCAGCAATGAAAGCAAATACTCTGTTGCATTGCCAGAACTGAAATGCAAATTTGTGTCAGTTGGAATGGAAGTTGGAATGGGATTGAGATGATGAAATAAATATGAGTGCATAATGAGGATACAGGTTATGGTGTTTTATTTTTCACTAAGACATGAGATTCTTATGCCAATGACTGATTTCCTCTATTGTAACTTACCCATTTTTAGTTGACCTGAAACTGGAACCAATTTATTTATATGTTTTCATCAAAAGATAGAGACAAAAGCCAATGAAATGACAGAACCAAGTGGTAACTTTGTCTGATAAATTCCTCTCACAAATGGGAATCCAAAAAGTTCCAGACCTGTGGTATGGTTTGACAAGCTTCTACATCAGGGCTACTCAACTTGCTTTTGCCACTTTTGCAAAATTACAACAGGCCAGTTCATGAACAAAGTTGTAATATTCTCTTTTTCTTGCGGCGCTGCCAAGCAGGAGCACTGCACTTGAAGATTTGATGTTTTGACTCATGATGGGAAATTCTTCTGTCCATTGTTCAGACATTTACCTCATGGTCAACCTCTCAGTGTTTTCATTGTGAAAGACAGTCAGTCATGTGAAAAACAGTCAGCGGCCCACGTGGCAGCCAAGTGTGGGCCAAATACCCTATGAACTAAGACTTAGCTATTTTAGCGGTCCTGCAATATATAATAGAAAGTATCGATGTTTCATCTGCGAGTATCGATATATTAAGTTCCATTCAAATCCCCCATGTTGCGCCTGGCACTCTGCTCGCTGCCAATTTCCCCCCGTTGACTTTGCAGGAAGAGCCATTAGGTCAGCCAGCCACTAGTCTCGCTGTAGAGCATTTCTAGCAAGTTACCCGTCTAGATACTCTCTTTACACAGACGCCGACGTCTTCCTGTTCCTGTTGACGCAGTCAGAGTGGGGAGATTCAAGAGAATGGCGACGAAAATAAACCTAGCACCTTCATGCTTAAAAGCAGAAGTGCTCCCATCACTTGTAGGTGTAACCGCCTGACAGATTGGGGGGGATCCGCCCAAAGAGTGTAAAGTTTTACATATCTGTGAATATCTCCAAAACAGTTTATGATAGAGAGATGTGGTATTTTGTACTGTTTTCCAGAGACTCCGCGTGTCCGTCTGACACTTCCTTGTTGTTCTGTTCCATCGCATAAAAGACCATTTGCAAGCTGTAGATTTAGAACACTCACAAGCTGTCACCAAAATCACACTGTCCCTTTAAAATCTTTCAGGAAATGATGTAATCGTATCAAATCATATCGAATTCTATCGTTGGCTGAATATCGTGTATCGTATCGTATTGTGAGATTAGTGTATCGCTACAGCCCCATCAAGAACCCAAGAACTCAAGGTTAAATTTGATGAAATGGTGGTCGCTCTTGACTGCGCAGTCAGGTGTAACCATTAAAGTATGAGGGATTGTTGTAAGTCTTGTACTTAACAAAAGCACAAGGAGAGAAGAATCCTGAAGTCAGTAGTGTCCATTATGCAGCAATATTTACTTATACTAGCCACTATAAGCCTCTGGTCAAACCAGACCAAATAAGGCTGTTGCTGCAAAGGCCTCAAGTGTATTGAAGAGAGGAATGGTGTGTTTTATGGCTTCTAAATTCAACCTTTACTCAACGTTAACCATTTGTTCAAGAAGTTCTTTTAAAAGTCTAATTTTCAAATTTCACGTTGAGGACTTTTGTCAGCTCCTCGCCCTCTGTGTGTGAACATTTCACACTTTAAAGACACAGGAATTCAAATGAAAGAAAATAAAAACAAATCTGTTTTTTAGATACATTCCTGAGGGTGCAATAATACCAGGCTGCTTTTAGAAACTTGCCTCCAGTCACACAAAATCACTGTTTGGTAAGTGAGAGTCACATAAACACAGGTTTATGTTTCCCTAAGTGCTACTTTACACCGAGGCATAAAGGTTTTAAGGTGGTGTGTTTGGCACAGTCTGGCTTCGTGTGTTTATAAGGACTGCCTGTGACTTTAATAATGATGCTGCCATTAGTACCTTAACTGCACCCTCACAATGTGGCGTACTGCGTGTGCAGACTGGCCCTTTTAGAC
Organism: Nibea coibor; assembly: GCA_023373845.1. Taxonomy (NCBI): domain Eukaryota; kingdom Metazoa; phylum Chordata; class Actinopteri; family Sciaenidae; genus Nibea; species Nibea coibor. The sequence goes on along the minus strand of CM041735.1, from coordinate 1,575,817 downwards.
AGTTTATGAGCTATAATTGGCTGTTAATCATTAAACAAGCTCCTTTAGGCTGTCTAGAACATAAATGACAAGCTGTAGAACATAAAGCAGGATGTAGATTTTAAGAGCAAAGGGACTGTTCATCATACAGAGCGACAAGTGTTTAGGTTACTGGCTGAACTGCTCTGTGTGTGCACATTTTCATGGAAAGCATCGCAGGCAGACAGCCACAAACTCCATCAGCTATGATCCCCAACATACATATCCTGTGCATTATCATGGTGGAGCTCCTAAATTGCCATCGCTTGAGAGCCAAAAACAGGATAATCCCTCAAGATGATACTCCCTGCTATCATTGTTACAGATTACTACAAAATGTTTACCACTTTTCTGACATTTCCCATTTAGCAATTCCAAAAGGGGGTCTTGATCTTTCTCTAAACAGCAGCATTGCTGGTGCTGAGAGACACTGTGAGAGTTGAACACGGTGGGCCTGGACTGTATAAAACACTTACTGCTCTGTCACATCTCTGCTTATCTCTGGCTCTGTGTGTGTGTGGAGGTGATGGTGATGGTGTTACCGGGGCGGTCTGGCTTCTGGGATGCATCCCTTACCCTCAGACCTGGATCCATTTCAGACCACTTTAATGGACTAGAGCATTAGGGGCTGTTACCCACCCCTAAAATCAGCACCTCCCAGTGGATAACAAGCCACCTTGGAACTAAAGCCAGCAAAAGCTCTTAGGACTTCTTATCGCCCACCAACAAAGAAGAGTGAATTTGACACTCCTCTTTTAAACCTGGGCCTATATTTCACACAAGCTGAGCTTTAGAAGGTTTTAACCTGACTCACTGTCATGTCTCCGGCATTACGGCTGACCTCGCTACGTATTTTAGAAAGCCGTCTTAGTCAGTCACTAGCTTGTTTGTTTTTAAATCCACCTTAAAACAGTTTTAAGGCTCTCTGTCTTAAACTCTGTCAAGATTAGGTGAGTAACAACTTCTGTGACCTCTTTGGCCTTCGCCCTGGTGGGCAACATCCAGCCGTTTACTCAATTGCTGCCACATTTTTGTTTTCTTCACAGGAATGACAATAGAGAGGGAGAGAGAGAGAGAGAGTGGTCAACGGGCAGATGAAAATATGACAAAATAGCAGCTTAGACTTGACATTGAAATATGAGTTTGATCAATTGACCATGAACACCTCACCAAAACAGCAATTTTCCAATCATAGTTTGGCTATTGTAACATGCACTGGACACATACACACACATACTGAGAAATGTTGGATTTCTCAACATGTTCAAGTGTTGTGACACTATCTCTGCGTTTGAGTCTGAGTCTGGCGGCCGGGGCCTTTTAGTTTAGCCTTTCCAAAACCAAAAACACAAGAGTGTTGCCTTGGCAGCATTCTCGACAGACGCTCACAGCGACTTTCTTTTTCAAAAGCAACTAGTGATAAATGTAGTGACTTATTCAGATCATGAAAAAGGTGAAATGTATTTTAAATAATTTCCATGCCTGCTGCATGGCCTACAGTAGGTGAAGTATGTGGGGCAGAGACACTCTCTCTGAATTTCTGGATTATATGTGATAATTAAATTAAACTTAATATGTATATACTAGTTTTGAGCTCTACCAGGCTTTATGCAAATGAGCATCACACATATGATAATTATGTCATGATGTCATCTTGCAACTTATAGCAACTTTTGGAGCTAGTGCTAGTTACTTCAGAACACTGCACATGAGCAGAGGTGTGTGTGTAGGTAGCTGGATCAAATAGTGTGTTTTTCTGGTCTTTTTCTGGTGGTTAGCAACTAGCTTACTATGTGCCACAAACAAGTGTGTGCACATCATTAACTAACTAGATAACATTAGTTTGTGGGTTCATGTTATGTTGAAAAAAATCACTGTAGTATTTCACACCTGTGTGGAAACCAGTCCTATAGTACAGTCAGTATCAGTGTGAACTAGCATCAGCAGTCAACAAGTCTACTTTAGTGTATTATTATTATTATTATTATTATTATTATTATTATTATTATTAGCGTGTTAGCCTCAGCTGTATTCATTTGGCAAAGTCCGTGGCTGCCACCAAGAATTGCCAAGTCATGTTTTTCCTCCTCTGTCTGTCTGTCTGTCAAGGACCCATCATTTCATAATTGACCTTGATTGATTGAAAATTGACCTAAACATTTCGAGTGGTAAATCTGCTATCATCATCACTGCAGACTCACATGTGCTGTGGAAAACTGTAGAGCTGACAGACGTAGCTTCGCTTTGGGGGTGGGGGAGAGCATCATAGTGTAGAAAAGGGGTTTACAGTGAGGTGGGTGGTCCTCTGTCGCTCCGTCCGAAGAAAATTGTTGATCTCAGGACTTCCCTCAGCCAGAAAGACTGACTGCCATCTGAAAAACAAACCAGCTACTGCCAGCACACTCGGCTCTAAGACTCTCTTTCTCTCCGCCTTTGCATTTTTCTTTCCTTTTTTTTCTCTTTTGTATATCTGTCAAGATGCTGTTGTGTCGATGCGTTTCATTCGTGGATTTCCAAAGACATAATGAGGCCTCTGTACACAACCTGAAAACAAACCAACCGTTCATCTGTATAAATCATTGTGCTCACTTGGAGGTGCCCAAAATCCTTTTGGCAGGTTCCGAGGCACACCATTTTTCAGCCTTCAAAGGGTTTCTGTCACAATGGTTTGTCAACAGGGCAGATGATAAAAGATTGCAAGGATATGAAGCCAATAGTGAAGTTTTCAAGGTTGTTTGATTCGTTGCTTGTTTCTATGGAAAAACAAATGAGGACTTCTAACCTGAGGGCAAAAGTTTGAAGCCAAATTGATTTTCCATATTCATTTTGTCGAATATGTGCGACCTGTATGGCCTTGTAAATCATTATGCAGCATTAAGATTTTAAAACAAACCACAAATCGTAAAAAACAAAGTGGAAAAAGTGATGTTAAATTCTGATGTGTTGAATTCTTCATATGATTAATGGTCTTCGTCAACGGCTGATTTACTTTAAGTTACAACAATAGAAAACCACAATGAAATAACAAGGCATGCCTTCAAGAAAATCTGAGTAAAATGTGAAAAATGTTTTGCTAAATCAAGATTCTGAGAAACTGGCAGAAATGTGACTAATTTAAGATTCAGTGCAGTGCATGAGGATGAGGACAAACATCCATAAGAATAAAAGCTCTGAGACATAAAAGAGAGACTGCATGTAATGTTTCTGTTCTTAGTTTCCTTTGGGAAGAAAAATAATATATTTCAAAACATTAATTGGACAATTTGCTTTTATTATTTATTCTCTGACAGAAATTTCACATTTCTGATCTGCCTTTAGCTTTCTTCTGTATAAAGACTAACAGAAGAGAAAGTGCCTGGAGGCCTTTTTTTTAAATGGAAAACTGAAGTGTTGTGTCTACAGGACATACCTTCAGTGATTAACTACGAGCCTCAAGGCTAAATGAATCAGAGAAGGTCGTCTTTAAGATTCAAGATAAAAGCCAGTTTATCTGACAGAGTCAGATGAGGTATACAAATTCAGTTTTGACATTGTGTTATGAAAAGGATGAAGCATTGAAAAAGAGAAGTGGACACAGTGTTTTGCCTTGAACTTGAGTTCTCCAGCACTCTGGGGACGGTGTGAGGACGTCCAACAGAAATGTTTGCTTTTCTTCTATTGTTATTGGTACGCTGGTGTGGACACTTACTTGTTTTTATCTTTTATTTTTTTTATCTTCTGACCAGATTCCAGTAGCAGCACGTATAACTCAAATCATTGACTGCATGTATTATTATGTGGAGTGTTCTTTTAAACCTCAACCTGGTACATTTCATTAATATTGAAATCACCTTCATATGAATGTCCAGATATTCAGAGCTGCAGCAGATTACTGTCAGATAATGCAGAATTAGCTCAGCTACTAGACCAAAGCATAAGCCTACTGTAACGGTTGCCGCCTTAGTTTTTCAGAGCCAGAAATGATATTATATTTTGGCAAAAGCGTGGAGTTGGTGGATGATGTCCTGCAAACTGGCCTGCAGGCTCCACTTTCAAGGAGGAAAAAATTGGTGTCCTGTCTGGTTATAAAAATTCTTGTATTACAGCTAAACAGCTCACTAAAATATGTTTCTGAAATAGGCAAAGCAGTAACAAAATCTTGATACGTATTTGATCAGCACAGCCTAGTTTGACAGTTTGATCAGAGTTTCGTGAGTCTCTGTTTCCATGTTTGAAAAAGTGGCGGTGTGCCTGGTCACAAACGTTCTCGTATTACAGCTAAACAGTTCTATAAAAGATGTTTCGGAAAACATTTGAGGCGAGAATTAGGCAACGCAGAACAGAGTCTTGATTCATATTTGATCAGCACTGCCTAGTTTGACTGTTTGATCTGAGCTCCGTGTGAGCCTGCTGTGTTGAATCTAGCGACCATGTGACAATAAACTCAAGAAGGAACTGTTTACTGAGGACGTGCAATCATACTTTTCTTACTGAGGCCAGTGGCATCGCCTCATGCTGGCCATTACATAGAATGCAGGTTTAAGATACCTCCACATTGCCTTTACATCACAGACAGGGAAGTTCAGTCCACTAATCATGCCGTCAAAAGGAGCAAATTCACCAAGACAGATGTGAAAATATTGGAAGAGCGAAAGAAAGATTGGGCATCAAAGAGGCAGCGGGGAGTAGCAGTGTGGAGATGGTAATTATTGGGAGTGTCTTTAGTGTTACAATGTTAGGAGGTAAAGTCTAAGCAAAAATGATCTTACCCTTCAATCCCCTCCCTCATAACTTTTAAACCTCACTGTGCTCTCAGAATGCTGGGTTCTTTGTGGTTCCCATAGTTTCCAAAAGTAGATTTGGAGCCAGAGCTTTCAGCTATCGAGCTCCTCTTCTGTGGAACAAACTACCATTTTGGCTTCTGGAGGCAGACACGGTCACCACCTTCAAGAGTAGACTTAAGACATTCCTTTTTGATCGAGCTTATAGTTAGGGATGGCTCAGGTCATCCCTTAGTTATGCTGTCATAGGACTAGACTGCATCACCCCCCCACACTCTCTCTCTCTTTCAGGGTTATGCCTAGTCAGGTACAGTTTTGGTTGAAGATGCAGTCCCATCTCCCTTTATTGAAAACTCTCTCTCTCTCTCTCTCTTTCTCATCATTTATCTTTATCATTCATTGTAATTCAGGGCCTAAGGACAGAGGGTGTCACTCCCTGTACAGATTGTAAAGCCCTCAGAGGCAAAATGTGTTTTGTGACTTTGGGCTACACAAAGAAAATTTGATTTGATTTGATTTGATTTGATAACAATCTGAGCCTGTGACTTGCAAACACCCTTTAATACCCTTTAATAGGTGTAATTTGGCACTGCACAATTGCTCCAAAAGCCAGTTTCACTTCCACCATCTGCAGCACTCTTTTCAATACTGGATCAGTGTAAAAAATTGTTGTCATTTTTAGTGACTTGAAAAATGCTAAAGTTACCCTCAAATTTCCATTCCCTTAATGTAATCAAAACCAAAATTAATTACAGACCCATGTCTGATATACAGATTATTTTGTAGCACCATAATGCTTGTTGGATGGAGCAGTACCCCCTAAAAAAAGTACTAAACAACCAATCTGACTTCATCTAAGACAATCTTGCCTCAAACACTGTACTAAGTTATTATATAACTAAGTTATATTTCTTTCATGTTTGCTTCATATTTTAAACAGATGACAATGTTTTCCAGTTTATCTCTATGTTAAATGAAAATAAATACAGCGCGACATAAGCAGAGCATGTATATTTTCAAAAATCCTCAGTTACAGTCTTGCTCTCTAATGTCAAAATGGGCCCAAAAATTTACTTCAATTAATTATGCGTATCTGGCCGTATGGGAGAGAAGTACTTGCATTCACCCAAGACACGGGAATGCGTAACGAAAACCAAACAACCAAACAAACTTGGACCTGCTTATTCATCCAGAGGTCTTAAACAGTGTACGCCAGCAGAGAAGCAGTCTATACTTATTGTGACACAAGTTGTCCAACATGGGAATCTGTCCTCAGGGACGCATCCGTACAGGAATGTCCCTGCTTTTTGGTGTCAGTGCTACCAGGCCATGTCAGTCTGCCCCTTTTTACTGAAATACTACAACCCCATCATCCCAGAGAGGAGGCATTTAACATTCAAATATTTGAGATAGCATTCCAGCGTACCCTCTAAACATCACAGCGGGGATTCCTCTGCCAAAAAGCTGTAGGAATAGATGCAAAAGGACATGTGTTATTTTAAGTTCAGCCATGACAGAAACACATGCATACTGTTGTATGTTAAACCTCCTAGCCAGGCAAAACTTTGGGGAAAAAATGGTTCCAGTGTTCCAGTTTGTGTGCCAACACTACTATCTATCAAGCTGCATGTCTCTTCTAATCAAAACGAATGGGTATTTAATGACAGGGGCTGTTTCCTTCAACGTCAAATGCCTGTTTATCTTTCATCCTAACATCCCATTAAGCAAGGTCTGCAGAGTTTAGAAAGCATCCCTGTAGTTGCCCAGGGTTACAATCACCACACAGACTTATAGTTTTTCTCATTTTCTCTCTCTGCCACTCTTTATATCTCTCTACTTCTCAGTGTTTTGCTCTCCCCCTTCTTTCTTACAACCTCTGCTTTGCTTAGCTTCTATCACCAAAGACGGACTGACACTATCTCATCAGGTCCAGATGAAGTTACTTACGAGTCATTTTCTACTCTACCATTGTTGCTTTTGCAAGTGCTGAACACACTGTGCTATATATCATAGCAGTGGCTGCATGCAGCTCTTTTAAGTATGAAGATACATTAAGGCAGTGTGTGTGTGTGTTTCCATGTGGGCCCAATTTCCCCTGAGCGATGCTGAACCGACACACAATCCAAACAAAAGCGATGAGCAGGAAGACAGTGTGCAGTAGCCCGACTAAGATCTCCACATTGAACTACTCCAGTCTGACCTGTGGTTCATCATGGCTGCTCGAGAGCAGGGAAATAGATGTTGGTGTTAATGTGCAGCTCGTAGCCACAACTGAATCACTGCCATAGTGCAACATTAGAAAGATTTTCTGCTGTGTGACCCTCCAGCCGATGAAGGATGAAAAGGCTGATAACGTGCACGGTTGCGTGTCTTTGTGTGTTGCTCTTTCTAGAAAAGCTGCAGGATAAATACATGAGTCATGCATCGAAAATGAGCTGAAATGAGCATGGACCATCTGACTGTACAATTTGTCATTGACATTCATGTTTGAACCATTTACAGCAGATTTCTGCCAGGCCAAGATCTTAAATAAGACAGCAAAGAAGAAAAGGACGATTTTGACAAATATGGATGACACAAAATGTAATATATGTATAATCCCTGGCCTTTCGTGTGTCCAGGTTTATGTTTATTTTTGCATTTTTTTAGGCCAGAGTGCGCAAGATGTGTGTATAAACACAGACGAAAGCAATGGATGGATCAAATTCTCAAAACCAGTGCAACTAAACCAAGATCATTTTGTTCAGACTTCAAAGCAGAACAACCTTGCGCATCACACAGGAATCCCCACAGACCACCACAATATCAACCATACTTAAGAACAAAGACATATCTCTGCCTAACACACTCTTACCGTCTCATCCTGTCACCTCATGTGCCTCAGGAAATATGCTGCAAATAGTATGAGATTATTAGAAATATGTACTCATTGTTTTGTGCTTTGGTGATCAACAGTTTTCCAATCTCACCTCCAGGTCAATTCAGTGGAGCTTTTGATCATATCACATCAATTGGCATGGGATTATGGTATGGGTGTTCAGATTTCTATTTTTATGAGGAATTTCCTGATCATGTTGACTAAAATGTACTTAAGCTATTTAATGGACCTTTGAGTAAGATATTTTTCCCTGATGTTCCAGAGATTAAGAATTAACTTTGAACTGAACTTGAACATGAATGTAAACTCTTTAGTACTCTAATAACTACAAATGTGAACATCTAAACTTCATGATCATGTCATACTAGTAAAGTTAGAAGAGCTACTCATAAGCGGTCCTTGAGATTGTTGAAATATTTAACAGTCCTCCACACTCCCAACATGCAACATACTGCAGGTTGGTATCACTGTAGCAATTTCATGACTGTCTAGTGTGTCTTGCTGTGGTGATAAATCAGATGACCTATAAAGAACAAGCAAGTCTGCAGGAGAAGGCAGGTCGGATGCATCAAACATACAAACACTCTTTAGTCAGAAGACCACTGTTTGTGTCGTTGTTGTGGAAACCAAAGTAAATACTTTCATGAAGTCCTGTACCATTATGGCAGGTATGTAACATGATAATCTTTTTCTAAAACTAATAACCACTTATCCTTATCAGGGTTGTGGGAGGCTGGAGCCGGGCTACACCCTGGACAAAGTCAGCAGCTCTTCACAGGGCTAACACTTACAAATAACCTCTCTAAGGAAGTCATTTTGGGGCCTAAATCTCTATTTTCTATAGCTTTATTTTATTCTTACTGGACGTGGCATGTTTATTTATTTCATTATGAATTACTATATTAAAACAAAACTGTGTAGGTACACTCACTGTTAAAAGAAGGAGACATTTTTTTGGTCGACTAAATGTTAATGATGTCTTGTAGTGCTCTCAAGATCATGCATCACTAAGATGTATATATCTATGCTCATAACAGGAGTGCTGTTTGACAGTCGCTGAGTAAATGTGACAGCCTCTCTTCTGTCCGGACTTCACCTCATGAATGTATCCGGTCCAGAGAAGTAACATCACATTTGGTCCTTTACAGGCCATCAGTTAAGCTCAAAGTCCTTTCACCCAAACACAGACTCACATGTACGTCAAACAATGTCATGCACTAACACATGCAGGAATGGACATTAGTGTGACACAGATTTGTCTGTATACACATTCAGAAATACACACACACACACACACAGGCCTCTGGAGGATTAGCCTATCCATCTCAGAACCAGTGCAAACATGTCAATTTAAATAAACATCAGGAACCATTTGTAAGCGTTTGTATTTTGGTTGTAAACCCAGACCAAAAAGCACATCCATCTGTTCGATCAACGACAGATTTATGAGCCAGTTCCTGTTAAGCCGCACACTGTCGGCTACTGCAGTACAGTTGTACTTCAGGGAAGAGTTAACAGCAAGAATACAATACGTTGATATTTATTTACTAAACAAGTTCAAATCAATTATGAACAACGTAATAAGAAGACAAAACAACCACACTGGACAGCCTCCTCCTGAGCCTACAGTAAGTATTCACTCAGCTCAGCTTGAGAGTTTGAATAGAGAATTGTTGTCATGACGTCTTGGATGGTGCAGACAGAATCATGAAAGAAATGCTACTGAGACACATTTCATGACACCACTTGACTGGTTATATAATCTGTACTGGCAATGTTTAACTGGTTCTGTCATCCATAGTGTGCAGTGTGCCCCTGTAGAGAATGGCTTGATGCAACAGCCATGAATGAACAATACACTTGACAATGACAATACACATACACATTTCTATAAAAGCTTTTACTATGTAACTGAATGGTGAAATTAAGTATTACAAACACAAAATCAAGGAAACTAAGGGCCATTCAAATCTTATGCTCATTTTCATTTATGTGTCTTGGAATTAGTGATAGTCCGATATACTGGATCAGCACTAGTAAAGCACCAAAACTGACCTTAAAGATGCTCTTTCTATATTGACAGTGGATCAATGAGCAGATGTTTGTGAAAGAGGTTGGTCTTAGTGACTTCCATTTTCCAGTTTTGTGGGTGTCAGCTGTTCGATATACCTTGATAAACCTACTGTCAAAGCTATCTGTTCAGCACCAAGGAGACCAGACCAGACTGACAAGGTTAGTAACTAGCATGCAATCATAGCAGAGCATTTAGTGGAGCAGCTAAAGAGCATGACATTTTTTGCTCAGGAGCTGGTTGAGACCAAAGCAGAGCTTCAATTCAATGTTATAAGTATCCACACAAGTCCAAATTAATGTTGATGTTGCTGTGTGTCTGCTGAATTTTTACAATAAAATCTGCCTAAAAATACTATTGATGTGTTACAGCCTCGTGTTATTTTACTAATGGGTAAATCCACAGTTACACTGATTTTAAATTGAAGTAAATACATCGTCTGTAGTGAATACCATGGGTTTATGAATCACAAACATGCATCCTCAGTCTAAAACAAACAACATAAACAGCGTGCAGCAGGTGTTTTCCATCAGCTAGTCACCTGCTATGACATCAGCCAATGAGATGTCACCGAAAGTGCAACGCACTGAAAAGATAAAAGAAATGTGGTGAATGGTCAAAAACATTTTTATTTTATGAGGATTTTTGATTCATGCTGGACTACGTTTTAAGCGTGTTATTTTCAGACAGTGGTAGTCTCTGTGCCAGCTCTAGCCCTGGTATTGTATGGAATGTGAGAAGCCTGGCTCTGGTCCTGGACAAGCCAAACACAGCTCTGGACATGGTTAGGAGTGTGTTTTCAAAACAGATTTGACAGTGTATATATGTGTGCACGCATGTGTGTCTATATCTTTTTTTGTCTTTGTACGTATGAGTATGTGCATGTGCAAGCAGGCCGGGCGAGGTGTCTCACTAATCAAAGCACTTAACCGATAAACCAAGATCTGACACGCTCGATTTGTCTGAGCAGCCCACAGAAAACAGAGACAAGCTATAATCAGCCTGCCATTCTGCATAGTTCCAGACTGTCTACCATCAAGATGTGTGTGTCTCAAATCATAAGTTAATAAATCACACAATATACACCCACACCAGAGGACAAAAGAAGATTAAATAAATAAGTGAGGTCATTCCTGGATGTGACTCGGAGGTTTAAAGAGCAAGTGGCTCCTATCCCGCCACCGCAAGAACAAAATAAAAAACAATGGAGCCAACCATTAGTCATTTAAAGATCTATTTGGCCCATTCTGTGAGGGGGTGAAAATGTTTATCTTTCTTCCAGTATCTTACACTCCTCTTACAGTCCCCATCGCCTTCTCTCTCTCTCTCTCTCTTCACCTTTACTTGCTTCCTGTCATCAGTTTCAAAACCCTTTGACTGCTTCTACAGCCCATTTCTTCTTCTATCTCTTTAAACCATCTGACTGTGATTCTTTTTGTTTCTTAAATTCAAAACCATGGCAACACTCGATCCACAGGGCTGAACTCCAAAAAAAAAAAGGTGAAACTGTTCTGTCCCCCTGGAACCTCTGGAAGGCTCCCCAGCGTTGACAGACAAAGACATCCTCTCAAAAAGCAACATCTGTTGGGGAGAGTCAAAGAGACGCTGCGGGGAGAGACGGCCTCAGAGGCAGCATGTGGGGAGGCTTCAGGAATTTTTCTCCCCCACTTCACAGACTTTACAGAATGAACTTTGGGATTAATAATTGACAGATACAAGGGGATCAAACAACTACACTTGAAAATTGGAGGAACATAAAATGAAGCATGCAAGGGCAGCACAACTCAACAACAGTGTATTCTGATCTTTCATTCCCTTGCTTTGTGCCACAGCCAGCAACACAAGGCATGCATGTTTTCTTACGTTTCCTGGAAGTAAAGCACACTGACACATTATTGTAAATTCACACTACGTAGACGTCCTGCGGTATCCACTGTGCAGAGCCCAAATTCTTCAACACAGTTTTGTTTTTCAGGGCAGTTTCAGTTCCCCTGACCTTCATCGTACCTTGATTTACAGCTCACGACCAAACTGAACCTGAAGTCTGCAGGAAAATAAATAGCAGCAGATACGGGTGAGTAATATTATCATCTACTCTGTTTATCAAGAGTCATTATAAAACAAAAATACGACAAAGATAACAGCCAGCTCCGCCACTGAAATAAGATCAAACACATTTGTGATTTGCTGCACAGGCTGCGATAACACCACATCACTTCCCTGTTAACTGCATGCTCAGACTGACTATAATGGCTAATGTTTCTCTCTATCTAAGCTATTACTATCTCATATTTGGCTCATAATCATTCAACCTCAGCAGTGGCAGAGATACAGCCATGAACCTTGTCTTTTTGGCAACTCTTCTGACCATAACTTATACTCTCAGTACTGATGACGTCCACTTCCCTGCCCAAAATAACATTATTTATTCTCATTCTTTTGCTGTCATTTCAACTATTTTGTAATAACATATTGAAATACCACAGTAGAATTAAATATTTAAACATAACTTGCATACCTTAGCAACACACTGCAGAGCGGTCACATTCATAATAAAGCAAAGCTGCTATAATCACAATTTTTATATCAACAGTGGATTCATGTAATAGCTTGTGCTGACAAATGCACAGATAATTATCAGCTAAGTCTGCAGATACCCACAGCTCTACTGACTGTTTTAGCATCTTTTAGCTGATTGTATTGGTTTCATGTCCCACAGCTTTTCCAAAACCAAATTTTTTGGTTCTCACTGTGCCCGTCACTGGCTGTTTGCTGCCTGTCCAATCAGGGCTGTAGCACAAAATTCCTCATGGATATTTATTCTAATATATTAGAACATGATCCCACCTCACACGAGAGCCCTGTGAATGTCCCGTTTTCTCCTTCTCCCGTTTTCTCCTTGTTCCCGTTTTCTCCTTCTTCAACTAACATTGATTCAATGTTGAAATTCCATCAGAATCATCATTGGTTGAGGGTGAATTATTATTAATTATTATTTTATTATTATTATTAATTACTGATAAAGTGAACAGTGATTTAATGTTTATTCAGTGTTGATTCAGTGTTTGTCTGCTATCTGCGGATTGGTTTAATTTATGTTATTACAACGTGGGTTCAATGATAAAACAGTGATTCATTTTAAGTTGAACTAACATTGATTTTATGTCTGTCTTGATCTATTTTTCGTCACTGAAATAACATTATTTCAGGGTCTAAACCTGATAACAAAAAAATCAAAGTTATATTTCAGGGAGTCACAGAGAAGACTCCAAATGAATGCTAATGTTCTCAGTGGCTGTTATATGGTAATAATGTGTCAATTGTATGTTCATAGCTTGTTTGTCTCCAAGTGCTAGAAAAAAAAAATCAATTAACGTAGGTTCAAACAGATGACTTTCATACCCGAGTGACATGCTGCAGAGCACTCACATTCACAAAACCTCCAGCAACCAAATGAAGAAAAATTGGTGCCATTAAGGGGAGTGGATATACTCCCAGGGCACATGGAAACACAAACCTATCAGAGGAAGCTCTCAGTTTATTCCACAGACACATCAGTGGGTGCCAAGCTACACGGCTAGCTACAGTGTTTTCAGAAGGGATACATAAATCGTGGTTACCCAAATGTATAACCTTGTAATTAAAACAAAATAAATCCTTATAAAGTACTCACCAGAGAGTGATTCACTCAGATGAATGATGGAAAAAGAGCCACATGCTTGCGTTATAGGTGTAGTAAGTTAAACTAGACAAATTCAAGACACAGTTAATTTAACCAAGAAATTTTCTTCTTCATTTATTGAGCTGTGAAGAGAAATATGTGTCTGCCCAATATCAAACCTACCCGCATGTTTGAGGCCACCGGCTGCACTGAAATATGATTTCTGGAAAAAAGGGGGTCTCAAAACCAAGTGGCTCGCCATATTGAGCATGACAAAACTACTAAATGCCCCTTTTCCTGAGAAACATTAAGAATGTTGGGCTCCATTTTCACATCCATGTGGAAATACTGAAGCACAGCCATAATGCTTTCCCTTAGTCCCATGACATGCTAAGCAGAAAGCTCAGTTTCCTTTTCACGTTCATTCACAGTGAAAGTACGTCCAAGACAACTTCTCTGGAAGCTGTTATTCTAGTGTCCTTCAGCAATCTCCATGGTTTCCTTTTTATAAGTTTCGGGGTCAGGAAGGAAGAGCTTTTTATTCCTCTGAGCATTTCCTAGCCTTCTGCATCATCCGATTGTTAGTTTTGGCCCACATTATCGGTGAAAATAAACTCTCAAAGAGGCAGCCACCCCTAAAATAGATAGGTTTCTCTTTGGATCCCCAGACATGCTGTGTGGCCCTCTGATAGCATTAAGTAGAGAAACATATTCACCCTTTCTCGTATGAACTCTCAGTATGTAAGGGAAACAAGCTGCTGCCCACATGTCGCTCTATCCTTTTCAAACCACTGTTTATGTAGCACAGCCGTATTCGTCGAGAGGCAGAATGATGGGAATTTCACAGGGATAAGACACAGACGATAGCCCCCCCCCCCCACTTTGGTTCAACAGCTTAGTTTGGCACAAGCCATCCTTCTCAAGAAACTCTCAACCACTTTCTACTGTCTCGAACAAGGAGGGAAACACGAAGATCTATTACTTTCACTCCTAACAGCAGAAACAGAATTTGGCTTTCTAAACTTTGATCTGTGCCAAATTTTCATTGTCCTTGATATGAGAAGTTGAACGGATATTCTCAGATGTGCTTCGTCTACTCTTTATTTAGTCCAACCTTTTCTTTTATTCCAGATAAGCAATCCATTCTCATGTTTCCAACAAGAGACTGATCCTCATTGACCTTGAGTTCACCAAAACACAACTGGCACAAAAATCTGATATATTATACCAATCTGTTATCAGCATCCGGTCTACCTGTGAGTAGAAGTACTGATGAAAATAAAAGCTGGTATCTGACTCTTAGCTGCCTCAAATTGTTGGACAATAATGTCTAATTTAGAAATGTAAGGAGAACTCCTGTGAGATTCTATAGATTGAAACTGATGAATGACAATGTGTGTTGGAAGTGTAAAACAGAGGTAGGAACTTCTCTGCACTATGTATGAGAATGTGCATTAGTGACTCCATTCTGGGTCAAAGTTGTGGACTTCTTGAGTAACTGGTCAGGCTCAGCAATCCCCCTGACTCCTGCTGTATGTTTACTAGGGGACACATTGCAAAAGAAAATCTTTCTGTCATCATGATGGGCTTGTTCACAGCTTCCAGAGTTATTTTCAGACATTGGAAGACTGCTGTATCTCCTAATCTGAAAGACTACACTAATGCAATGGTGGAGACCACATCATATGAGTCTATGTTTTACAAACTGTCAGCTAACAAAGAGGATGGGATGACCTCTTGGGATCCTTTTAAGATCAGGACAAAGACTAATGAAAACTCAGCCTAAGGAATCAGTGACTGAATACAGCACAGCTCTCGTCTTTCTTTTGTGGACTGGATTCCTCCATATTTATTTGTTTTTCTATCATACTTCATTTTCTTATTTTATTTTTATCTGACATGTCATGTTTATGCCAGCATATATATATGACTACTACTGACAAAAACCATCCTTAACTGTAAGTTTCAGAATTGATATTAAGATTAAGATTGTATGTACTGCTTTCCATGGAATAGGTCAACAGTTTGGGAAATACGCTTACTTTATTGTTGACAGAATATTGATTGCACTAATGTCTGCTACCATCAGAATTCTTGAGATGAAACTGTTCTGCTTCTTCGAATGTCTAAAAGGTCAAATAGAGCATGTTGCTGTGAAGGCCTGTACACCTTGGAACAAACTTTGGACTAGGTGCTAATAGCTATCTTTCAAGTTCACACTGGTGAGATAGGTTTAATAGAGCTGTGTTTGCAATCTGTCAGCCAATATCTATTTTGAGAGGGGTCAGACGGTGCAATGAACGCCTGCTGGTGGCACTGTACATATAGAAAGAAAACAAATGCAAGCACAGATTCACATTATACATCTCCTCCATCCTTATATTTAGAAATCCCATTCCATTGTGGATGAATGGTCCAAAATTGTATTTCACAAACATTGTGATGTTTGGTCCACAAAGTGTTCTCCCAGTAAAATTTAAGACCATTTTTTGATCAATGTTGGTGGTGATCGATGACTTTTGTCTGGGAAAACCCCAAATCACATGCTATGATCGATTATTTTTCTCTTTCTTTTTTCTGCTTGTTTTGCTCTTAAACCTTAATTTTGCAAAGCATCATGGAAATTCTGTTAATAAAGGTGCTGCACAACTACAGGTTAATGGTCAGTATTGTTTTAAGTAGCTTGTTTCCTGCTGCATTTTCTCTCTGACATCAGAGCCAAGCTTGTCCAAGGCACCTTGCCTTGCAGACAGACCTGGGAAGTAATCCTTGGACAAACACAGGCCACCTTTGACTGGTCAGGAATGTTATCAGGGTCCATATACTCTGCCCTGGGTTGAGGAGGGAAAGATCTCAGACTTAAAATGCTTCCCCAACAGCTGTTTGCTGCATCACTCTCTCCATCTACCCCCCACACTTGGACTGATCACCCAGGCATGAGGAGGTGCTATCTGCAATGGTCTCCTCCGTCCTTTCGTCTCTTTCATCAGGGCTGGCTGGAGCAACATCAGGGTGAGCTCACGTTTAGACAAGCAGTAAAAATGCTGGAGTGATTAAGATAGATAGACTGGCCAGGACACTTAATCTTCTGGCCAATGAAAAATGTTAACTGCATCCTGATGTCCCAACCCCCCCCATGGTGTGTAATTAGGCTGAATTACCACTGTGTGTTTAAGTGTCCCCTCTGAAATGCCGACTCCAATTCCTCGCTTGTGCTAATCTTTTGCTTGTTACTCGTGTTTGTCTGGAGTCTGGATGTATGTTTTTGTAGTAACATGCATTGAAAAACAATATCAGTAAATTAAATGTAATCCAACAATGATTACATGATATAATCTTGTCTGTGTTGGATTATTTAAAAATAAAATAGTCCTATTTGAATGAAAAATATCTGCGTTCCTGCAAAACTCCAAGGTGTCACGAAAGAAGCATGATAACATCAGTGGTGATGGCAGACAGTTTTCATAGGCCCCCCCCCTTTGCTTTTTTACATCGAAGGAGAAAGTTGCTCAAGAGGTCTCATTAGTCAAACCTTCAGTCCACCAACGCTGCCGTTCTGTTTTCATAGTATCACTTGTACTATCACAGACGGATGAGGTCCACTGAGCAAAGATAAAGCCGGTGTTATTTCACCCCTGGCCTTTCTTGACACATGGATAGCTTTTGGGAGCCGTACAGGTTTTCAGACTCAAATACTGAAGCGATGTAGAGAGTCATAAATAAAAGGTGCGGTATATTTCTTGAATTAGATAAGTGCATGTTGGTGCTCAGCCCTCTGAGGTCAGTTTTTAACAGCACATTTGTTTGTGTATCTTGTTTGTTTTTTTATAATTTCTGCCATAAAAAAAAAAACGTACACCCACAACTACGCCAGCATTGCATTAAACCTTGGCACGCACCATTTACAGCAAATTCCTCCTGTGAAGTGAGATAAAGTCAGTAATATGCAGTCCAATGATAAGCTGATATTTCACAGATTCTAACCTGTAAACTCAAAAACCTTCTCATACGATATGTCATTATTGGTTTAGTAAGATGAAGGTGGAGCATAGCCTCCAACACTAAACGTCCCTAATTACAAATTCAGTCAACGTCTTGCTGTAACATAGTGTGACCAGCGCCTGGTTAATTGATGAAGAATGCGTATTTCCTCCAGCCCGAGGAGTGAATAGTTGACTCCCAGACGTTTTGGGAAGGCTGCTAATGAATAGTATATTGATGAAGTTAAGGGTAATTTCTCTGAGTTCTACCACGATCCATCAAGTCCACCAGGTGTTATCTGTGTGCACACTTCACTTTGTGCTGCACTGTGTTGTTTTGCAGGCAGATTTGAGCAATTAATCACAGAATGAACCTGCTAATCTTATTTGAGAACGTCAATATTGTGAAGACGGTTCTGCTGAATTTAGAAGTTTGTTTATTTGATTCATGTGTTCATTTCAGAGAGATAGTCTCGCTCTCTGTGGAGACACAAAGTCTCAAATCTAAGAAAAGCAGAGTGCTTGCCAAGTTATATCGCTGTATCAGTGATGGCCTCACAGTTTGCAGCTCATTAACATCACAGTAGAACCATATTTGAACATAAACACCTCAGAGACTCCATAAATAAATTGTAATTTGGTTGTTTGAGGGTAATTAAAGAAGTGAATCAGCATGGTTGTTTGATTCTATAGAATAATCAAACAGGTTACAGAGTTTTTTTCTTTCACGTGAGTCTGGATTTTCAAGTCATACTCACACGTCCTTGACTTGAATAAATAAAGGGAGCATTCTCTTTCTCTGTCTTTCCTCCTCTGAGTGTCTCTGGGGGCTCTCTCTGACTTCCTGCCATTAAAGAGACAGCCCACTGGAGAACAGGGGGTGACTGACATATAACTACCTCTGCTCTATGACCGAAGCTCTGCACAACTCAACTGGACATCTGTGGAATTTACTCAAAGGGTAGTTTACTCAGAGAAAAACAGAAAGTAAGAAAGAAGTAAGGAAGTCATGTGTTTACTGGACGGACACAGAGCGACACATTCGACCGTCCAAGATGTCTGTGGAGGCTGTAAAGTCAGACAGCTGTGTGACATCCAGAACAAAAAGTTCACTTCAGATAATGTACACAGTTACATAACAGCAGAGCAGAGTTGATATAAATTGTGCTTCTAGATTATTAAAGACACATTTTGTTGACCACAATGTATGTCTCAGTTTATCCATTAATTTGAGACGTTTACATGAGACTGAGGATGCTGAACAGTTTCCCACTCTTCGATGCATGTTCTTCATTTTTTGCTTCGTCTGTGTGACAGTCTCAAACTGCTCACGCAGAAACAATTGTCAACTTCTAAAGCACATAACCTCTCCTACTGACAAACACTCTGACAAACAATGTGTCGGCCATGAGAAAACAGCAAACACAAGCCTGCTTTTGGTCTGAGAGCCTCGTCCCAAAACTAAAATAAGTTATCTTGTGAAGCCACAAACAGACACTCTGCGGAGACCACACACCCATCGGAAACACAAATATCTCAACAAACACACCACAGCGTGACCACTTCAAAGACACGCATCCAGCCTCGTGCAGCCATGTTGTAGATGTGATTCAACATGCAAACCTTTAAACACGGATCTGATTAAAAGCTGCCTTCCTGGTTCCATCTACCTTAAAGAACATGATATGAACAGCAAACCGCTCTGTTAGTCAACTTTGTTAGCGCTGCATTGAAACTGCACACCACCCTGCTTACCTTCTGTAGCCACTGCGTGTAATTCTCCATAATGTGCTCGAGCTGCTGGATCTTCTGGCTGGGAAAGTCTGGCTCAGGTGGCGGAGCGTCTCTCTGGAGAGAGTTGGTGTTGGGCTGGGGGCTGCCGGCTTTCGCCTCCCTGCAGGAGCCTCCTCTGCCTCCATCTCCCTCAGGTAGGATGAATGTATAGGTGCACTGGCCATGTTGGATCTTATGAAAGCGCCTGTTGCTGTAATTATTACTACTACTTCCTCCACTACTACTGCTGCTACTGCTACTGCTGCCGCCACCTGTGCTGCTGCTGCTATCCGTCCCTCTCCTCTGCTCCCCTCCTCCACAGTTCACAATCACCAGAAGTGCTGCCAGAGAGAGCAAGTGGTGGCCAAAGTTGTACCACAGCATCATATCAGCCTGTGGTAAAAGTCGCAGGTGGGTTGAGTTCTTGTATCTTGAGCTGCTCCTTCTTCACTTTGTTCCCTTCAAAGCTGGATCAGTCAACAGTGAAGAACACTGTGCGCCATCCATCCTCACATTGGACCTCCAACATCAAAAGCTACTGCTGCTACTGAACACTAACACATGCTTTGTGTCCAAAAGCTCCTTTAACTTTTGGTTCTGGCAGCAAAAGTTGCACACATCTCCCGCAGAGTAACAGTTTGGTTACAAACCTCAAGGTTCATCCAGCAAATCACAGCCAGACGCAGACTGTGCGCTTGCATTTATCCAAGTGTGCATTTAAAATAGGTGCCGGGTGAGCTGGGATGGTGTCGTCAGACCTCCCCTGGTCTCTCTGCCGTCCCTTCCTCCTCTGCTCTCTGAGTTAACGACTGGGGAGAGTGAGAGAGAGAGAGACTCCGAAGAACATGTCCAAGCTTCCAGCACACTCTGCGCCTGCCCCTCACAGAGCCTGCACAGGAATGTGAGTATGTGTGCGCGACCAAGAGTGTGTGTGCGTCTGTGTGTGTGTGTGAGCCTGGCAGAAAAGGGACCCCAGCACAAAGGATGTGCTTAGACTATGAGGATCGGTTTACAGACTCTCTGACTGCAGGCTCGTGTAGTTGACCTGCCTTTTTGTGTGTGTTGACACACACAAAAAAAACTTCTTCACGTGTAAACGTGTGCGTTGAATTTATCCACCCTTGAGATACCAGTCCATTCCTTTCTATACTGGATCATGGCAGGTGCTATGTTACAAGCAGACATGAGGGAGTTACATTTACCAGTGTTTTTAGAGTTAATCCTCATCATCATTCTCTTTTTTTGTCTCTCCCTCACAATAAAAAACCATCATCATGGCATGTGAGATTTTACAGAGGCTATCCATGTGTAGGAAACAAGGTGGGTCAATTCTGTTTTTACTTTAATTCACTACAGCTCTGCTTCCAAGCACCTTAAAGGTCTTTAATATTTTCAACATATGTTCCGCATTGGTGGGTATAATTTGTGATGAATTATAGCTGTTGAATACATTTACATTCATCAGTTACTTCTCTATGTATTAGTTTGCATTTGAGGCAGCCATTCGGGTGCTGGATATAAATGATGTTTGATTCACGGGAAATGTGGCATGCACACACTGAACAACACTTGTGCACATCACACACAAATTGGATGCATTTGTCATTTTAAGCAGGTACGTGTACAACTAATGAAGTGCAGGCTGCTCATCTTCTGTTAAATCGCCATTGATTAATAAAGGTATCATTTTGAATGGATCTATGGGACTTCACAGCATCACACTCTGATAACTGCTGTTGTCGAACTCTCATTAAATGTGTCCATTGTATTAAAACTGATAATCTTTTTGTATTGCATACATTCCTTTTCTGTGTCTATCTATATTACCCATGATGCAACATCACCAATGTAGTTAGCCTTAAGTGCAGATTAGGAGTAGGACACAGCTGTCTGGTGAAGTCCTGAGCCCCAACTGATGCAGATTCAAGTGACAGCATTTTGGAACAGCTCCCTCTGGAGCCCTGAAAGGCTTTATACAACTTTTGTTTTGCACAAATGCAGCAGTATTCTCCAAGACCTGATATGTAAGGGCGCTTTCACACCAGCACCGCTTGGTCCGCTTTAAACGAGCCAGAGTTTGTTTCCTCGGATAATCCGGTTTGTTTGGGCAGGTGTGAAAGCTCATCAGAACTCATGTGGTGCAGCCCGAATAAGCGAACTCTGGTCCGGCTGAAAATGTGGGTCTCAGTCCGCTTGCAAAGAGAGCCCTGGTGCATTTCACTTACAGTGTGAAAGCAAGCGGACTATCCATTGAGCCGAAGATCAGAAAAGCTAATCGATGAGCCAGGTTTTCTTCTTCCTCGTGCTTATTTTTCTCCTAGTCAGTGCTTGTTTTGGACAATACCGCCCCCAAACAGGCAGCAGTTGTAACTGCATGATGTTGTCCAGGCGGTTTGGTCCGCTTTCTAAAAAGTGGACTATCCTGGTGTGAAAGCAGCATAAAACAGACTTTGAGGCTTTAAACTTCAATAACAGGACTGAACAATAGTAATTTTCCATCCCAGAAAAAGCAGAACAAATTTGAGCGTGAGACCCTGAGAAGAGGCTCAGCTGATAAGATTTATTTTTCCTTTCATCCACTATATCTCAATTACATGCATTTCCCTATCTTCAATAATTCTATGTACAGTATGTCTCCATCACACACACCCTCTGCTGTTGTGTTTTCATGAAAACAAAAGTGAAATCCAAGAATGAGCAGGGGGAGAAGGAATGTGTCTTCATCATTAGGCCAGAAGAAGGAGAAGAGTGAGGGAACACAGTGCTGAAAGGCTCTGGGTCAAAGGTCAAGTCCTTGTTATGGACAGTCCATTTTAAAATCTCTGATTTGGGAGACACAGCTGTCCGAATTCTGGTTGGACTTTAACATTTGACGGTGCATGTGCTTTGGTGTGCTGCTCCATGCTTCTATGTGTACTGTATGCGGTGTATGTGAATGAGCAGCACTGTGCACGCATATTTACTGTCTCTCTCCCCATCGTGTTTACATGTTACACCGTATATGTCTGCATGATCCTGCATGTGTGTATTTGATAGAGTATGTATATTCAGTGATAGCAGGGTTCTACAAAAAGTTGGGTCCTCTGTGTGGGAGCAGAGGGGCGGTGTGAGCGAATGCATGAAGGAGACCCAAGATAACAAACCCCTTGAATAACCCAGACTGGCCAAGACACAAAGCATGTGCAAATATCTCTTGGAGTGCTTGTCTTTGGTTGACGTACTTTGCTGGTGTCCTAAAATCTGGGCGCCAGTTACTGTGTCCAAGGGAAACTAAGTGGGAGATAATCGGCACCTCTGAGCAACCCTGAGTGTGCAAAATTAAACCTACACATCACTTCTATGAACAGCACCACAGAAAAAAACACACTAATGCAGAAAGGAGGGGCCACATCTAGTCCAGTATGATGAATTGACCCCCTCCCCTCAACAACAGCTTAGTTAGCAATTATAATTGAGTAGAGTAAGAATGTAAAGCTTTGGATTTATCTCTCATCAGGCATTCCTAAACCAAAACCACAAGATTAAACTATATCTTTATCTGCTCAACCATAAGCTGCAATCTTTTGCATGTCTGCCTAACAAGCTTACCACTGACAGCAACTCTATAATGAGTACAAGATTATCTGTTACGAGTTATGTTAAACTATCTCTCACAGATAGCACATCCACTGTATGGAAGCCAGTCCTGGATGGGAGCAGAGTTTAAGCTAATCTGACAATATATCATGTCCTCATCAAGTGCAAATTTAAAGTCATACTGTGCACATTTTTATTGTAAAAATCACAGGTTTTCAATCATTTTGATGCTGTTGTGAACTGTAGCTGCTGTTAGCTCAGTTTGTTAGCCAGGCTCCCTGGATTGTGAGCTCAGGGGACCCAGGGAAAGTCCAACCCTAACCTTAACCCTAACCTGGGAAGAGAAGATTTTCAACACAAGGGGAATGAACCAAGGCTGGAACAATATAACAACTGTTACAGAAAAGGTCAGTGCTGCTCATTAAAGCTGTTTTAAATCGATTAAAATGACCAATTACTAATCTAAATCATCTAAAACATCAAGCAAGAACAGGATGTTGGCATGGCTGTCAGTGTTGACTTGAAATGATGTCAGGTTCAGGATATTTTGGTCTCTAGTGATCAGTTAGGAGAAAAATCAAATCCAGCTCCCCCACAGAATCAGTTGGAGTGGAGGCAATCTCAGACTGAAGGTGGAAATGGAGTGTAACGAATTGACAATAGTGTCTCATATCAGGCAATGGAAAGTAAGATGATACTCAACTGTGTGCATGCTTTTCATTGAAACATGTTTAAAACATCTGATTTTGTAACATCCAAATCAACATCCTCATATTGTGCTGTGTTACAGCCAGCGTTGGCTTGTCTTACTTGAACAAGCAACAGAACTTGTGAAGAATATAATATATACAATACAATATAAACACACAGTTTATATTTATGAGTTGGTAACTGAACGTCAGATCTGAATTTTACTGGAATGTAAACTTATTGAGAAAACAAACTCGCTTTTCAGAGCTACAAGAGGACAATCATTCAGTAACCCTCGAGGTCCCGTGCTGTCTGTCCTGTACTTCCTGTCCCACACATATATCCAGTGCACACCCTAAAATGCAATAATCATTCTGCTGGTGACAGTCAGTGCAGAGCGGGTCATGTCGGCTGTGAGAGGCCTCGAGGCAGCTGGCCTTCATGGGAATCTGGCTTATGTTTTACTTGTGAAAGGTTTTGGAAGAGATTTTGTATAATTCAACATCAATCTGAGTGACACTGCCATCCGCATGTGATCTAAAATTGAATACATGATGTGGGAACATGCAAACTCAACATTTTTAACATCTTTTTCCAGTCCCCACTCACTCACTGTTTTATCAAGATATTAAAGATGAGCGTCTCATTAACCATCCCCAAATATCTGAGCGAAAATAAATGTGTCAAACTCAAAAATTTTAGTACAGGGGCCATATACAGCTCAATTTGATCTCAAGTGGGCCGTCCCGGACCAGTAAAGTGAAAATGTACATATTAATAAATCATTATATTTGTTTAATTTTCTCTAGGTTCTTACCCAGAACACAAAAGGTACAACTGCAAGTGATCAAGCTTTAAATAAATAATTAAAATAATAAACTGTCTCATGTGTTTGATTCAGTGTGATATGGATGTTTTGGGCTGTAATTACTGGAGATTATCGATTGATTATTTAGTCAAAACCGGAGGTTTTTCACTTCATTTCAGTGGAGGTCGTGTGTTTCCTCACTGGCAGTCTGCAACGCTGGGGTTGCTGCAAAAAATGCACCGGCATGCAGGAGAGAAGTTGAGCCAGATTCAACTTTTGGGAAACATGGAGCGTAAAGATTTTGCATTTGAGTAGCAATCGCAAGAAGCTTCTTCACATTGGGATCAATCTGTTTTGGTTCGAGGATAAGAAATGAATGGGCTCACTACTGCCACCTTTTGGTTCTGGGCAGTAATAACTGCACTCCCCCACCACCTGCTGAATGCGCGCTAAGCGCCTCGGTCCGTTGCATTCAATGAAGTGCTACTTATAAGTTACAGCTCAGTGAACATTGAAATTATATGACAATTACCAACCAAGTAAAATATCTAAAATATGATAAATATAATCATGTTTTGCAATTTGCTCTCAAAATAAACATTTCTTTGCTCGCCGTTTCTGTTCTGATCTCAGTTTCTGTCTCAGTCACAGCAGTAAACTCCTGGAACTCAGTTCACTACTCTAGAAAGTAGCCTGAGCCTCAGTAAGGACCTAGCAATGGAGACGATTTCGAGTCCTGTCAAAGCTTATGTTGGAGTTTCCCAAACTGAATAAATGCAGCACATATAAACACTAAACTGGTTTGCTAGTTCAGTCTTGTAGTGACTACGATATCTGCTGAAAAAGAGGTTTTTCCATGGACACAGTTGGCTCCTCAGTCCGTGAACATTTATTTTGAAGCCAGCGCCATATCAGCGACTCACCAGCACAGCCGATGGAGGATGATCCAAACATTTCCAGTAACTCCACAGCGTTGTAAAGTCCAAGTGTCAAAGTCAAAATGTATTGAACAAAATCAATGTAATCATTTCCAAAATGAACAACATGTTTTTAGTCTTCAAAAATAAGATTTTCTCTGAGGTCACTGAACTGTTTGAACAGATGTATTTTTCTGTTTAATAAATCTGTTTAAAACATGTAAGAAGATTTCCTTCATTGACAGTGTATGGGGTTATTTATCACACTAAACATAACAAAGTGCTCCGGCTGGCTTTGAGGCAGATTGATAGCAGGATTTTGTTTTTGTGGGAGAACTGATGTGGATTTTTTTAATGATTGGTTCAAAGAATTACTTGGATAATAAATGTCAAATCAGAACTATTCCAAATTCAAACCCAACATCAGGAAAATTAACAAAAACTTAAATTAATATTATAAATCTAAATTGCAGCTAATCTAAATCTAAATTTTAGATGCTTATATTTTGTACATAAGACCATACATTACACTGTTAAAAGGATTTTGTGGATTTGGGTTTCGGTTAAAGAAACTGTTTCCTCTGAAGAATGGTGACAGAATTCTTTTTGTTTGCTGACGTACAGATTCAGTTTGATGTACTGACTGAAAGCCATTTTAGTGTCGGTTACTGTAATACAAATTGGAGTAGAGATGATAAAAATGTTAGGTCACATTCAGTAAATATGATGAACTTCAAAGTAACAGCAAGTGCTTTCTCTTTAGCTTTCCCTCTTTATTTGTTCATCTTTTGTCTTTAAGGCTACATGCATTCCCCTGGTTAGTGGAGCTTGTTAAAGCTATTACTCTGGGCTATTTTTTATTTTAATAATGACAATATGAATACAGCAATATACATCACATAGTATAAAAGTATTATGTAGGCTTAGTTCACTAATAATAAAGCATTTCTTTGTAAGAGCAAAATTATTAAAGGCACCCTGTGGATTTTTTTTCACTACTTGCTATGGAGCAACATTTTTATGAATTTGTACTGGAGGATGCACAGGCATGCGGGTGATAAACGCCATCAGTTTCACACAACAAAGTAGACTGCAAACTAGCCAACACGGATCCAGAATATGCTGAATGTACTTAACACATTTCATCCTAATGCGTTCTTTACTGACCCAATACACCAAACCAAATCTAACCGCTGAATGAAGTTAATCATCAATTATTTCTATTTACAGTTTAGCATCTCAGATATGTGTGACGCCTACTATCAATGTGTTTGGCTCTTTAATCTTCTCTCCCTGGCCAGGACACAAAACACTTTATAATTCAGTCGTCACTGGACGATAAAGGCCAAAGCGTTCCGTTTGACTCTTAAGACCAACCTCAGCAACTCATTCAGACACACGTGAATAGCTTCAGTGCTCTGTGTTTGCCCGTTTCTTTTAACTTGGATAATTTGAATTTGATTAAACGGTTGTATAACCCAGTCGAAACACTGATGGCACCTTTTCTTTGGCCCCTCCATGCTTCAACCGTTTGTCATGGTGATTGCGATTAAAGACTACACACACATACACACACACACTCTCACAGTGTCATGGTAATGCTGAACCGGTGCCAGCATCTATGCCATTGAGTCATCAGCGAAGGGGCTGATTTTCAAGTGCTAATGTGGGTCAGTCTGGTGTTTTGAGTTCAGGGTGGACCTGTCATATTCTTTCTCAAAGATCCACAGTCCGGGCTGCTGGGGCATGGAGGGAACGTTAATCTCACACACAATAGCCTTGTTAGCAAGTGTTGACTTCAGTTTTCGTGCTTGACGGTTCAAAGGTGAGAGGTTAGGAGTTATACATTTGTGAGTGGATTTCAGTTCTGTCTGAGTGGATGTGCTCAAGTTCATGTGCAGGGAATAAGGAGTTACACTGGTGGCTTAATCTGAAACCACTTTGACAACTTGCAACTTTGCAATAAGCCTATAGAGAAATAAGCTCAAGTTTTTAAGCCTGCTTACAGAAATCCTTTTGGAAAATAATACTGCGGCTCAACGTCCAACGCTTTTCCTTGTAGAGACAAACATAAAAGGATTAAGAGGAAAAGTAGAGACTCAGAGGAGTTTAGAGTTAAACAGAAGCCCAGCAAGAGAAGAATGGAATCAAAAGTGAAATCCATTATTCCTTATGGACATATCCCCAATAAAGAACATCTAACGTTTCTCTGGAATGGCTCTCTTTGGTTCAGTGCTTGCAGCATCGCATTAGGACTGCCAATGTCAGTCTGTCAGTCGGCCCACCGCCGTGGTCCAGACTGAAATATCTCATCAACTGTTCGATGGATAGCCATGAAATTTGGTACAGACTTTCACGTTTCCCTCAGGATAAACTGTAATCAATTGATCTCTTAAAGGGACAATTCAGATATTTTTGAAGGTTGAAGGTTTTGCCTACAGCAGACAGATTAGCCTGACACAGACAACGATAGACCAGAATAGAAGTAGACCTATGCACTGCTGTGGATGGAGATAATGGATAGCTGTTTGGATCAGAGTTATACTAGCACAACATGCATCATCTTTGAAATCTTAGCAGTCTAATAGAGCAAAAAGACCGTCTGACAGCAAGGTAAGCATGAAAATGTTTTCAATACAGCCTTGGACCTTTTTATGTGGCTAAGATGTTTTTCTGCTGACCCTATCCACAGTGCAGATCTGGTACCAGATTTGCTCGGCCTGTCAGATCTGCTTGGAGTCCTGCGTTTACAGACGCCCTAACACATTAACAAAGATGAGAGGGAAACTAGATCAAGGGGTATGGTCAAATAGTCAAAAAAAAATCTCCTAAGTCCTTTCCTAACTGCTTTTCCTTGACCTCGTGACGTTTTCCACTGAGGTCAAGGAAAGATGTGAAAGATGTGAAAGATGTGAGATATGACTTCATTATCAATGTCAGAATTCAAATAATAAATGAATATTGTCTACCTGTCACAGAGGTCAGATGAAGTGTTTGCTACGCTGGTATGGTCGCTCACCCTCCTGTCCACTCATATAGAAACATATTACCAAGTTATGGCAAAGATATGTGATTAATCAGCAATCCTAACTTCCATGACACTGTGCCAAAGTGCAGCTTTACACTGCTGCTATAGTCTTTAGCTCATAATGTTACTGACAACACATGCAGTGCTAACATATGTAAAGCATGGTTCATTGGCATCAGTATACGGGCTCAGACTAAAGCCTGTAGCAGCAGCAGATGATTTGATGGATTTCCTAAACAACCCCTTGTGACACATGCCCGCCTGGAGCAATGATGTCATCAGGGTGAGACCACTGGAAGAGTGACATTGCAGAGCCATTAGCACAAGGTGGCTGTCATTCTTGGTTATCCCCCCAGACTCCAAAGTCTGTGCTCACTGCAGGCATGGCCTCTATCTTGTGTCAAGGCAGCCATGGCCAAATAGTTGTCCCGCCTCGATCCCTCCCATCCTCAGCTCATCAGGCAGGATAAAGTTCAGGCCGAGGTGAGTGGAAAGTCAGGAGGTTTTCTATCTTTCAGTGTGATGTTAAATCTTTTATTCCAGTTCAGAGTTGAAGGTGCAGTTTTTCCACTCACGTTACGTGTCCAACAATATGAGTGAGAAAATGGAGCAAGGAGTTCAGGAAAAGTGGTCGGCTATGGTCAAGGTAATCACTCCCCTGTTGGTCTCACAGCTGGGGGTATGACACCATTGTTGCACTACAAAATAAATGTCAAAACATGAGCAAACAATAGAAACAAAAATTTAAAAAAGGAAGAAAGATGACTGCTTCAAGTTGAGGCCTCCAACAACTTTTGTGGTTCCGACTTGATGTTTGTTTTGCCTCTGTGCTTCACCAGTTCATCATAGCAAAATCAATTTCAAAGTTCATGTTGAAGTGTATATTTCCTAAGAAGTTCTGTATATTATTGTGTACTGCGTGGTGCTGATCCCATCTCGTGCACCCCTTTCCAGCTTCTCACCCTCATGCTTCCAAAAGGCTGATCATAAGCTGCCACACATTGTGTATTCTGGTTTAGTTTGTTTCTGTTGTTTATGGTGGAATAATGGTTTGCAAATCACAGAGATCAAATTTGTCACAATCAGGTTTACATGATGTCACGTGAACCCTGCTTTCAATTCGCAATCAAAAGCAGCCCCATGTGAAAACAAATGCACAAACAGAACTGACCTTTGCTTCTGCAATGTTTGGTTGTTGCAAAGGTCAGGAGAAGTTTTGGCTGGACTCTGGGTATCTGCAGTGGTACTCTCGGTATGCTACTCACTGTTCTGACACTAATCTGGAAAGCTGAGTAAACACTGAACAATGTAGGTCTGCAGAACACAAAAACCCTGAGACACATGCAAAAATAACACACTGTCAAAAGATATACACAGACACAAACACTCAATGAACTGCACACACACACATATATCATGAACCAGTAGACATGATGAATAATAATCATAAACTGTCAATGCAAAAATAATGCAGGTCATCAGGTTTAACTTCAGCTTTCTCTGCAGAGTTTACAGTTTATACCTCCACCATCTGATTCAAATATATTTGTCTTTCCACAATAATTTGCATAAATTAGTGGTCAGGGAATTTCTGGTAGTATTGTATGCAAATTTCTGTCTTTTAGAATTCACAGGCCTCTGTGTTTTAAAGAAAAAATCAGCTATATTTCAACCTTTTGGGTATATTTAAGACTGTTACGTTGCCTAGAAGCTCGTATTTCAATTGAACACGTTTCCTTAGTCTCTGACGACACAGCATGGTCATTTTATGATTTGATACAATAAATATTGTTGGTTGTGAACGAGCTGGTTCAAAGAGCCGGTCTTTTAAGTCATCGATGGGAGCACAGTAATACTAGGGGGTGGCGGACGAGCATAGCAGCGCTCATAGACAGGTGTGCTGAACAGGAGAGAGAGAGGTGCAGTTACAGACATTTGTCTGTAAGTGCAATGAAAAGAACTGGCCTTTATCAACTTTATTGATATTAGAAAATGTAATTTTTACCTTTAAATACTTCAGTACAAAGGATGTATTGAATAATTTAAGTGTTTATTGAAGTTAAGTAAGTATTTAAGTTTAATATATGTGTACATATACAAGTCATGAGTCAAAACAGTGCTAAATTTGGCAGAATACATGTATAAGTGGTAAAGTGGAGAGCCGTTTAGGAGCCCAAAGAGTCGGCTCTTCTTGGTGAGCTGAGCTGAATGATCTGGCTCATTAAAAAAAAAAAATCCTGTCAATAGTAAATATCTGACATAGTGTTCCTTTAATATATAAATATATATTTTTCATGAATGTATGTAATTAATGACTCCACTCAGGTGCCAACTTAGCTGTAAGAATCACGGACATGTACAAAAGAGGTTTGCAAATGAATTATTTTTTATAAAAATCTCAAATTTCAAATGTTTATCTGAATCCAGCTAAAATGAAATAGCAGTAATCTCCAGGGATGGTCATTATGGCTGCAAGGGGATGTTCGAGTTTTCTCATAGTGCAGAGTGCAGTGTTCATACATACCAGTCACAATGGCCATATTTCCATATTCCAGTTCTTCTAATCAGCCTACCTGTCATCCTGGAGTAGAAGATCTGTGTATGTTTGTGGGAATAATGTGGTGTCTTGTCTTTGATAATAATCTCACGGTTTGTGTTCCCAGCTTCAGTCAGTAACCCTCACCATCACATTCCTCAGCCTTTAGCTAACATTCTCCATCCTCTTGTGCCACATCAGATAAAGCTGAAGTTTAACATTGGAGACAAGAGCAAGTTGACACCTGATCTAAGCTGATGACTTCTGATATCACCATGTTTCCTCCACAGTACATGCTTGATCAGATATTGATTACGAACAGAAAGTCTGAGCTAATCACTTTGTCAGCGACTCTCACATGGAGCTCTCACCTTGGTGTTTGTCAGCGCCCCTTAACATTATCAAACAATGAAACCTGATCTACTGTGAGTATGGGGCACTAATGCAGCTTTAATTAGCAATAGCTAATTTAGCCTTGCTACTTGGACCACTGTTTGACATTAATCACAGTGTCGCTAATGGAGACCCTGTTTCGTTGGCGCTCGGACAGGCTACATTGTCCAGTGTCATACATCAGAGGAGACGCTGTAAGCTGAGATATATGTTCTTACTTACTCTGCTAATTTCACCGCTGGCAAGCGCTGTTTGCTCTCTTCATCTTAATGTGCCGCCAGCTTGCTGCCATTTGTCACGTTGTATTTTCTTCTGTGCTAATGGGGCCAGTCGGCCCTCCTAGCATGGTAAAAGAGCATGACATCAGCGCGTGGTTATTTTCTTGACTTAACCTGCCTGTGGAATCAACAACACAGACTGAGCTGGTGTGTAGGTGTGTATTGTATGAGCTCATACATGTGAGAGCAATAAATATATCCACCTAAGACTCCCTGCTTTTGGTCTATTCAATTGAATGTTGCCTGTCACATTCAGTGACTCATGCACACAGGAAGTAAAGCTGTGTTGAAAGTGGATGTCACACACAATTTGCCATACGTACACTTCCCATGTTTCTAAGTTTTCTGTGTCTTTGTGTCTTTATTTTCTCTTGGTTTTGATGAATGGGGAAGGAGCTGCATAAGCCTCCAGCTTCATCTCCCCTCAGCTGTCTCCTAACACACTGCATGAAGGATGGAGGGTAAAAGAACTGATAAGAGGTTTGGTTGAACAAGGGCTGGTCTGTGTGCTTCACTGTTCGGCCCACCTACACCTTCTCACAGCTCTGTTTGTGAATATTATAAAGTATGACACAGCCAAGAGCAGACAGAGCGGGGTTTTGTGGATTCTGTCACAACGGTAATCCTTTAATGGACACACGGTTAGTTTCCTGAGAGCCGAGGAATGTTCACAAAGTCTTCGCACTGTCAGGTAGTACGTAATATAGACTCTTTGAGAGAAGATGGATGCTCACGATACTGTTCCTGATGCAACATCCATCTTCAAACACGTTATCTGGGAGTGATGAAGCGATAAAAACTTAATGCAGCTTACTTGAGGCAAACACAGTGGAGAACAGCAACTTGATTTATTAGAGTCCAGAAAAAATGGGTTAAATCAGTCACTGATTGTTTAAAGAATGTTCATGAACAAACACACACAGTGGGAAATTTATGTTAGCCAGCATGCTACAGTAAGTCACAAAGGTACTGACAGAAAAGAACATTTTACTCTTTGTCTTTTTCCTTGTTTTGTGTCATCTCGTATGCATGGCAGAACAATAACAAACAAATAAGTTGACTATTGTGAGAAAAAGTTATACAAGCTTAAAATGTTACGTTTTGTGTGCTGAAAATGTCAATATTTGCTTTGAGAAAAAATAAAAATAAATCAACTGCACATGTCTACTGAGCCCCATGGGACCAATTATGTTAACGTTAATCTCACTTTCATGGTCTCAGACACAAACAGAAGCATCTGCATGTGTTTACCATCACTCCTCATCTGTTTTTAGTCAAGCAGCCTTCCTGTGGATTATCCTCGATAACATACGGTGTCCCACAGGGCTCAATTGTGGGACCAATCATATTTGCCATGCAGACATGGTACTGCATGTGATTGTTATGCCAGTGACACTGATATTCATTCCTGTGAGGCCTAGCAGCCATACTGCTCTGTCCCCTTTGGTTAAATGTCTAGCAGATATGAATGTTTAGATGTCCACAAATTTCTAGTAAAAAATGAATTTGTGAGTAGAGAAAAAGTTTAATGTCACCACTGAAGGTCCATCATCAAGTCACTGAATTACTGGTAAACTTACATCTGAATACAATTTCCTCTAACACCTAACAGCAGTATTAGTCCTTAGAGGCTCTAACTAGTAATGAATGCATCTGCAGGGCTTGAAACTAAAACACTGTAGATCAACCATGCTTTTCTGTCCGGAACCTCAGCCTCTGGAATACCAAAATCTCCTCCTGAACAATTTTTGTAATTTGCCCATCAATAGTTTGACATTTTAAATTTAATATCTTATTATGTACCTGTACCTATATTTTCTGTATCACAATGGTGGTTTTATAAACTGCTGAACAAACAATCTTTTTTCTATATTAAATCTGAGAAAAGTTGATGTGTGTGGAGGATTCAGAAGAGGTGGGTGGCACCGCCTGGTCTGTTTTCAGTTTTTACCTCCTACATATCTGCTGTGTCTGCATCACTTGATGACAACACAGCAGATATGTAAGTGACTCTCTGAGTCTGATTCTGTCTCATCGGCTGTGGTTCTTTGTTGATAGCAGATTCAGAGCTTCAAATTAATTTTGGTCATTTACTGCCAACAAATCTATCAAGAGGTTTATTAATTTATACTTTTGGGTGTTCAGATTATTCTTATTTCATAATATTATTCCATGTTTGAAGTCTGCCATTAATGTTGTGTCTTTACCATGACACAAATGAACTTGTAAGTTTTCTATAAAGTGAGCCACACTTGTCATCACCTGGCCAGGTGAACTGCTGTACAGTGTGCTGTCATGACCTCATTGGCTTACCTCAGGTTACACTAAATTTGATGAATTTATTGCACTATGAAAATATTTTCATATGAAATATGTATTTCCATATTTTCATACGTGAAAGTCTCATCAGATTTCTGTGTTTGTACTTGTTCACATAATGACGAAATGTCACCACAGCACCAAAAGGAGACGGGAGCGAAAATAAACTGGGTCTGTTGTCAGTGGAATAATTACAGCTTTTGACCTTTTCCTCCTTTTCACATAATGTCATGCATTCCTGCGCTAATTTGAAGGAATTATGTTATTTTGCTTTTGTTTACTCATTGCCTTTCACCACATTGATGACCTCTCCATGTAACACACAGTTTTTCCTTTTTTTTCTTTTTTGTTGTCTCCAGACTGTTTTGTGATTAGGACACAAGTTCATCACGGCTAAACCGAAGGAAAAAATAGCAATCCACATCTCCTGGCAGATCTCACTGGAACTTCAGTCTGTCATCGTGAAAACTGGATTAAAGATGTCAAAATTTCATAAAGTCTGTTGTCAAACTGATCACAGTTTAACAAGAACATGAGTCACAAGTAGATATCCGCGAGCTGATCTGCCTCTAAAAGGACATTTACTGTCACTCTGTATTTAGAATCGACACCATCACATTAAACTAAAAAGATAGTCGGATATTATAGGCTTTGACCATTTTAGGGTGGTTATCTTACATTTGCGCAAATATCAGACGGTGACCACACATTTAAACTGCGATAGTGTTGCAGTGATTTTGTGCTTCTTGGTGCCAAATCTGCTACTGTGCCAAACTTTGATTTATAACACCCTGAAAGGATATGTTTTGAGCTTATAAGATCATATTTTTATGACAACCATATGGAAAACAACACCCAACAGATATGACCACATCCCTACGCACACTCATAAAGTTAAGTGTCACTGAGCCAAAGCTATTCGTTTTTTTGTGTCTTGCTCCAGTTGATCTTATGCAGCACTTCTCTCAGATTCAGCAAGTGCGTGGGACTGTGTGTAATGTCAAAGTGATATGGATAAATAAATAACACATATCACTGATGTTGATAGCACCTCTGGCTTTGTTTGACAAGACCCTCTGATAACTGGAGACATTTATAGACTTAAATCATGAAGACAGGGAGAGAAAAAAGAGAAAGTGAGATGAGAATTCCCACCTAGGGAAGCAGAGCGGCTTTTTCCGCAGGTTCTCTGAATATGGAAACGGCCTGTGAGGCATCATTGCGTCACTGTCTGGCGACGCTTGCCTCAACCATTAGAAACACAATGAGGTCAAGGGAATGAGTGACAGAGTGTAGTGCGGACCTTAAACACCTCACAGAAAACGAGGCTATTAGCTGCCTATTAGAGCTTGGATAGCAAAAGAGCGTGTCTAACATGTCTCACTGCAAGCTGGCAGTTATTCACCTGGTGACTGGGGCAGGTTTGTTTCAGTGATCTGTCAGAAACAGTGACTGTGCAACAAACCAGACCTTCATGTCCCCTTCTACACATTCAAGTCGCTTTGTGAAGGTAAATTCTTGAAGCTGCTGATCAGAAACAAATGTCTCATGAAACTGTCATGATTGATAGATTGATGCCTTTAAATCAGAGTCATTTGTGCTCACACGACTGATAGTTTGACCCGATCAGTTTCATGTCAGGAAATTAGGTAGAAGGTGAAGAAGTGGTATAAACGCGGCCATGCTATGTATATGTTTACCAGAGGTCTGTCACATCAAATAAAGCCAGAAGCGCACCAATGGTTTACATCACGTCATTGTGTTGCATGGGTCAGCAGGCCAACACTAAACACAATCAATGACTGGCCTTCTCGCCTCGCCTCCAGGACACACCAGTGAGGGTCCGGAGCACTTATTTGAGCATGTGTCTAAGAACTTGTCACGCACTAAAGCAGCTATTACCAAGTAAAAATAAATGGAAACTAATTTAGCAAAGGGGGAGCGAAAGCACCACCACATGGTGCATGACCCCTGTGACACCGTCGTCTGACCACCTTGCCGATCTCTCTGGTTCTGTTTGTTTCTCCTAGTGGTCTAACAGTTGACAGAACTGGGGCCTGGAGGTGCACGGAGCTTCCTAGTTCTCTCAGAGCTGTGGACCACTGTGGCTTATTTACAAGCTGCATATAATGTATAACAGTGATGACTGAAACTGTGTTGTTATGTAATTATTTTGCATTACTTTTCCTGGATCTGTTAAATAATTAATGAAGCAAATGAGTTGTCTTTTCCATGATTGGTATAGGTGAGACAGAGACAGAGAAACAAAACATCCATATGCACTCAAACTAAAAGTAAAAATATTAATTTAAATGACACATTTTAAATTCTCTTTATAGTTCAAAATTAGGAAAGAAAAGGTTTTATTGCAACCTACTATACAATATTATTATCACTCAATGACACTTTACCTGTTCACATAATAAAGCACCACGTCAGCCTCCTTAATAAAAAAGAAATGGTATAAAGTGTATAAAAAGATAAACAGATAAATCCAGTTCAAGTAAAAACTATTTAAAAAAAAACTTTCCCTCGCAGGTAACAAGCTTCACCTTGGATCATATTTTTTTGTCGTTCTCTCTTTCCTCTGATTGATGGTTGATTCAGGGTCCAGATTCAAACATTTGAACATTTGAACGACTGATTAATAAGCTGTTTGTCTGTTTTACTGTAATGACTACACAAATAACTGTTGCTCCCTTTGACTTAAGTACTTGTGCATTCATTTACAATGGACAATATCCACGTCAGCATAAGTCAAACTATTTATGTTTTAACTTTTCAAAACCAGAGTTACAAAGTAATTCACTATTTATCGCAGAGATTTTGAATGAGTTATTTGTAACAAGCATAAATCAGAGCATTGTAGCATCTTTGAGAATAGATAATATTTAAGACATCTGACTGTCTTTTTGCTTCCAGCCAATCAGAATCAGGAATTCTCACCATGCAGTCATATGAAACATTTCTTATCAGTAATAATAAAATGTGTGACTGGTTAACATAGAGAGCAACGGTGTGTTTTGGTAACATCAGATCATCGCAGTTCTGAGTTCTTACAGGACTCGGCTGGTGGTCAAAGGCCAACAGGCTGATGTATTGCTTGTCCATTTGTCTTGAAAGACAAATGAGAATTAATCAGTCGTCAAAATGTGGTTTTGAAGATGTTTCATTTGAAGACTGACTTGGGTGAGGATGGAAAAAGTGTTTCTTGTCTCTGTCAGTTTTGATCGAGTGTTTTCTTATTTTTATGAATCAGCTGACAAACTGGGGTCGTGTTCAGGGAGAAAAAAATGACTTCACTGACATTGATGCATCAAGTTGATTGTCCAACTGAATTGCTGCCTGCTAGGTCAAAGGTTTCCTGAGTTTCCTTCCAAAACAAAAACATAATAAAATGCAAAAGGTCTCTTTCAGACAGTTTGTGTGTTTATCCCTCTCAAGCCTCACTAGCATTTGGCAGCACAAACTTTCATTTGATGCATAAGTAAAGCTTGTTTCCTCGACTCTGGCATGTCAAAGCTGCATCGCTCAGGGTCTGTGGCTGCTGAACCAAAGCCTGAGAAAACCTTTTGTCTTGTCCTGAACTAATTTGAAATAACTGCACCTTTCCATATGTTTCTATCAGAAGTATTGGTTACTTAAGAACACAGAGAGTTGGAAAGAAACTGTGATAGCACCTTCTTTTTTGACACCATTCTTAAAGTTAGTAGAATCACCTTATTTGGCCATACAGCATTTGTCATAAGTCTTCTTAATGATGCCAGATTCCAAGATTTCTGTGGTCAGTCCTAGAACATAGAACACGTATGCATCCACCCGGACCCACCATATCGATAATTAACAACGAATGTGTGAGGCCAAACCTTCTATATCATCCATAGCTTGTCTATCACATGACGCCGCACGCTGGAAGCCGGCCAGCCTTTCAACACTACATCCAACCCCTACTGCTTTTAACATGCTAGCTCTTTTTTTTATTTCTTTCTTCCTCCGCAGTGCTTCCCTTGCCACGGTGTGGGAGACGTTTGTACTAAACACCTTCATATGCAGCGCTGTGGTTGCCAGAAAAGCTCTCCGTGCATGGAAATTGGCCCAGAATGATGGCCTCTGTAGGTCGTATTAAAATAGCCAGAGTTGGCCTGTCAATACCACTTTATGGGCTTGACGAGCACCTTCATTTGCTGGATCAGAAGAGGAGGGAGGGTGATAGGTGTAAATCCCCAAGTTGCTAATGATGACTACAATACTGCGATAGGTTGGGCCAACTTGAAAGGGCGATGACCCGGCTATTTGGCAAAACCACACCAAGATCGTCTCTGAAGGTCATAAATCATCTGTCCTTTCTATTTCAGGGACATTAGGTTCTTCTGGGAATTACAGCATGAAATCAATAATTTAATTGCTGAGCAAACTTTCAACAGTTTCTAAAGAAGCGGCTTTAAAAAATGACTCAGTGTCATGTCAGTGTGCACCTTTGTGGGATTTCAAGCAGCCCAGAGGAAAGAATGGGCAGAGATAGAGTTATGATGGAGCTCTTGACCTCTGAGGAGTGTAGTCATCACAAAAATAAAATAAAATAAAAAATAGAAAGCACAGAGCCATAAACTAGCAGAAAATAAAAAGACAAACGCCTGACAGATCTGAGATCTGTCCATTTTGGCTCCTTGAGCTCAGAATGCAGCTTTTTAGTCAAAAAATGTACGTTTGTTTCTGGGAAATTGGCACGCTTTAGTCAGTATTGTGCAAGTTACGAAAACATCTAAAAAGTCCAAAGGCTAAAGATTCATTTCACAGAAAGAGGTGAAAAGCTAAGGATGTTGTGTAAAGCTTTGTTAGATCACGCTTGGAATTTGAATTTCTGACTTCGTGTACATGCCATGGAGTTTTTTGGGGGGCTGCTTGTTTAATTTGTAGGTCGTTATATTTTATAATTGCAGCCATAACCAACAATGACTGCTCACCTTTCCCCGTGAGTGTAGTTGGGTCCAAACATTAATCCTCTTCAATCAAATATGTTTCTGTTCAGTGTCATTCGAATATGGAAATACATGTCATCATTTTGTGGCTTTGGCCATCGTCCACCATCAGAATTTATAGCATTTTACTCATTAGATCATTTAATGGGGAATAATCTGTCCATGTAAAAACATGCTGAGAAGTGTTCTCTCCTCCTCTAATGGGTACTTCATTGAATATTATACAGTTGTTGAAGCATTCATGTTTGTGCAATCCATGTTGGACTCATTGACATGCAGCCACAGGTTAATCCTTTGAAGTGTAATAAGCTGCTGCTGCTGCTGCCATCATCTTTGTGTCTTTTGTCAAGTTCTTTGTGGGCCTGGGGATACCAGTGTTGGTCTACTGGTCAGTCCACCACATGATTATCACTAAAATATCTTAACAGTTATTAGGCTAATTTCTCTGAAATGAGGTACAGACATTCAGTTTCCATAGAGAATCAATCCTGATAACTTTGATGACTTTTCCTCATGTGCCATGCATTTACCAAGACTTTGGTTTCAGAGCTGAGGATATTCCCACCAGTCTTAGTAACCATTTCACCTACTATTTTACTACCTATATCAACATCTGAGCGCTGTCCTATCAGCATGTAGCGCAAAAGCAATGTTGTGCCTAAGTATAGACTCGAGCAGCTATGGACTCTCTGAATGTCAATAACATTTAGTCAAATTGTCATACAATACAAAAGCTTGTTTATTAAAGCCAGCAACATCTTATCCCTGTTCATCCCATGCCTGCATACATGGGAACAACAGCTGTAAAGCCACGTTGGATGACTTGTGTTGACTCATTTAGATCAACTACCCAGTAAAGGGTATGGCCTGCAACACTGTCAATGTTATGAACTGGATCCTGATGAAAGACATGACTAAACGTGTAACTTTCAACACAGATCTGGATCCATCAACTGCTTCTTTTAACACCACACTCTCTCTTGAATATTGACAGTATATATTACAAATCTTTCTATGAAGGTAGCCAAACATGGAAAGTGAAGATTTGCTTCATGCTTACTGACATTTGTCTGAAAATCAATCAGCCCTATTCTCTCTGGTCCTTACCTTCAAGCCCCAGTAGTTTCACATGAACACCCTTTCTGCAGAAGGTGAAGGGCAAACCGATAAAGAGCAGAGAGGACCGTGCTGGGAAAAGCAGCCAGCGACCATCTGTAAGGAAGGGTAGCCAAGGGTCACAGACCTATAAATAACAGAGGAAAAATCCAGAGAATGAATATGTACATCGGTCAGGTGTCTGTGTATGCTGGATGTTGCTTTTCATCAATCACAAGGTGCTGTGATATCTACAGTTAATTTACCACCTTCATGAGTTCAATTATTGTCCCATTAGCCACCAAGAACATACTTATGAACATACGAGATGTAGCTTGGTTTTGTCTTCTTGATAGTTTGTCTAAAACCAAAGGCCTAACTAAACAGACACCAGCAAAGACTCTTGCAAAGCCTGTTGGTTTAGACTTTCCATGAAGTTTGAAGCGATTGATTCTTTAACCCCCCCAGAGATTACAAAGATATAAAAACTGCAGAAGAAGATGAGGAAAATGTTGTGCACCAGTTGTCTCCAGTAGCTCTGACCGAGAGCAAAAAAATTACAGCATGGAGGATTATATTAATGTGAGTGTTATTTTTAATATCTGTTCCTTTAGCACACACACATACTCATCCACATTTGGCACACCAGCAGGACACTGGCGACGTGAGGATGAGATCTCTGGCTGGAACTCGACACGAAATCCAAGATTTGTCAGCCGACAGAGTCTTATGAGAGAGAGGAAATAAATCTAAAAATAACGACGTGAAACTCCAGTGCTCCCATTCTGCATGTGTAAAAACATCACCTAGAGCCATCATGTGGCTAGTTTTCTTTAATAACTTAATATGACTTTTATGCAAGACCTGAATATTAATATCAGATTCAGAAATTGGCACCAAACATCTTTGGTAAATGAGTGTCCTGTACTATAATCCAATGTTAGGTTCCAGCAGAAAATAGCTAAAGAAGCATTGATTAATAACAGTAAGTACGGAGTATTCATCATGTGAAGGACAGTTTAACCTGAGGTCAGTGCTAAAAATGCTGCTCACAAAGGTAGATGGTGAAGTGGGAGATTTTTTATTTTTTTCCCACGTTGTGACTGAATTTCATATAGAAAAGAAGAAAACAGCTAGAAATATCTTTGTGAAGTTATTCTCTCTTGTGATTTGTGATTAATGAGACACAAACCAGCTCTTTTGGCTCCATGTACTGTACTTTGGTACCAACTGAATGAAATGAGGTCCCACGGCCGACCACGTGGCAAGAAAACACTGAAACAAAGACAGAAGTAATTTAGCTAACTTGGTGAGTAAACTCCACCACAGAGATTTCATATGAAGCTGAGTGACTCATGAAATGATTCACACATACCATTGCGTCTGAAACAAATAACCCAGATATCATCACAGAAGCATTTGCCGTGGTCATTTGAACAACAACATAATCTATATTTTAACAGCGCTGTTAGCAGTTGTGTGTAGCTCGGTGCTCATGCTGTAGATTTATCCCAGTGGAAAATTACTGTAATACATCGTAAACAAAGTTAAGAAGAATATGAGATTAAATATAACAATGAAATATAGCAGTGACATTTCCAGTAATAACTCTGGTACACTAATCAGCTTTCAGCAGGAAATCTGTCAGGAGATAAACTTTCAAATATATTGTCATATCTTCCACTGTCACACACATCTTTCTATTTGACACATCTTTTTCAGCCACTTTTTATGTTTTATGAATGGTTGCACTCAAAGAGTGAAACATAAAATGATGTGTGAAATGTAAACCTAGTCTGTAGACTCAGCACTACATGAACAGGCTAGCTTCCATAATCACGCTCACCCGTGTGTTTCAGTGTGTGTCTGTAGTTGCACTTTGAAGGCGCACGTAGTGTTTTACTGATGTAGCGTGTGTGGTGGCTAGCACCCTCTTGTGATATCACCACAGCCTCGCTGTCACCTTGGAACTGGATAAACGTCCAGACACAATCCAGCTTCTGCCTGGAAATGGAGAACTGCGATCCAACACTGGCACTGCTGCCAAGCTATTTGGTCTTTGCCGTGGTGATAATGAGCAGCCTCGATGGCGCTGTGGGCACACTGTGATTACAGAGTGAACAAAGTTTATCTCAAAGACAAAATAAACATCTCATATAAGGGACAGTTTGGCTTGATTTGGTTTTCTATTCTGTTTCATCAAGGAGAAGTAGCATGTAATGTTAGAACTTGGTGCTCCCACCAAGTTCTAATGACTTAATGTGCTGCTTTCTGAACTGAGTTTTTCTATGTAAAATCTTAAAGGTGCAGTGTGTAAGATTTGGGGCCTCTATTTTCAGAAATATGATTGTGATGTATAATCACCTGAAAATAAGGATCTTTTTATTTTTGTTACTTTAAAATGATTTACAGTTGGAGCGGGTTCTCTTTCATGGAGGCCGCCATGTTGAAACACTGTGTTTCTACAGTAGCCCAGAACAGACAAACTAAATACTGACTCTAGACAGGGCCTTTCAACTGTTGTTTCTCCTTTACACTAGGAAGGTGAGGGTGATGTGAGGAGATTGCAATGCAGGAATTAGACCACTAGATGCAACTAAATTCTACACACTGGACCTGAAAAAGAGTGAAAATTAAGAATACACAATTAGTAAAATATGATGTACAAGAATGTTAATTTTGTGCTTATAGACAGTATTTGTTTACTAAGTTGCTGTCAAACATAATCAATTATGATACTTATTAATTTACTTTGGTCACTCAGTCAAACATTCTATAAAGTTCCAGTGTATGCGATTTATTGGCTTCTTGTAGTGTAGTTGCTGAGCAATCCTTCCTACCATAAAGGAGGAATTACAGCTTGAAAAAGGCATTAAAGCATGAAGAGTCAATCTGTAGAAACATGTTGGTTCAACATGGCAACTGTACTGAGGGTGAATTTATATACAGCTCACCTGTTCACATTATATTAAATACATGTCATTGCGACACGGGTCGTGTTAAGAATTTCTACAAGTAAAAAACATGGCCTCAAATTTTCTATTATTTTCTATGTTGTTGTGTGTCCATGCCCACCTTTGTGCTAACATTCAAAACAAGTGAACAGGGTTCGGCCCCTTTCCACTGTGAAGCCCCCACTTTAGGGCCAGGTGTCACTGAGCTAACAGGAGATTACACCCACGCACTGTGACATGTACAGAAGAACCACTCTATTAATTGTGTTTCATATCTGCTAAAAGGTGACAGGACAGAGCAGCAGGACTGTCTTTTCATTCTCTTACACCGTCTATTTTTACCGACCGCTGACAGCTGCACGGCACAGCAGATCTGAGCAGCACATGGAACCTATTCCGACAGGTCGGGGAACAAGACCCCTATCCACTGTGATCCCGACGCTGGGGATTAATTGATTTTAAAATATTGATATAGTCCTGGTTTTATGCCTCATGTAAAACTGAGAGCAGTGGACCTCCTCCACAACATCCTCATCGGGTTGAATTGCACCTGCGGGAATTAGGAACTAATGTCTCGACAGTTACCATAAAAATAAAGTCAATAAACACACTATCACCCATCATGTTTCATTAAGACTGGCTTCCTTTTTATTTCTCAAATAAATTTCAATGACCAATTTATCCTAATTTATCTAGGAAGTTACGTTTGTGTTAACAGACCACCCTTCTGTGTGTTGCTTTGGGAGATCCAGAGATGTCGGTGTTTATCTCTAATTATACAATCGCTTTCACAGCTGCTTGGTATTATGGCCAATTTGTTGCACAAGCCTTGATATGAGCTTGCCGCACAATGGCACACTCCACCTATGCAATGATGTATTTGATTTGGCATCAGGATGCATACAACTGTCTACTTGACATCTCTAATGTGACAGGAAAAGCTGAACACACGCCAATCGGCTCATTCAGCGTCAGCGTGATCGATGAAAAAGAGGTTTAGCAAAAGATTTTCGCTCTAATTGCAGAACGGTCCCTTGTCTCTGCCAACATGGTGTGTGTCTGCACATGTAACCGTGAGTAAATGTGATTAATCTGAAAACTGACGCGCTCCCCTGAGTGGCCCTTAATAAATCTGACCTCAATTTAGCGGTTTAGTCCATAGAGCTGCTTCATTTCATTTCACTGTTTGTTTTATTCCCTCTTCTCTTGACCACACATACCTGAGCTACGTCTGGCTGTGAGCTGCCAAAAGGTTTCAGAGTTTATTATTGCCATGTCTCTCCCGAGTGTCCCGTACCTGGCTGGACAGATGGCATCTGTGTTGAAAGGATATTTCTGACCCGGTGCTTGAATGGGCTCTT
Organism: Nibea coibor; assembly: GCA_023373845.1. Classification (NCBI taxonomy): domain Eukaryota; kingdom Metazoa; phylum Chordata; class Actinopteri; family Sciaenidae; genus Nibea; species Nibea coibor. The sequence goes on along the minus strand of CM041735.1, from coordinate 1,531,742 downwards.
TGTGTGACCGCCTGAAACCTGTATTCTGCAGAGTGTCACGAAAAGTGCTGCTCCCGTCCTTATCTGAAAACGGACAGAAATGAGTTCCAGACCTGTGCAGGAGGTTTAAGTGTGCTATCTTAGATCTTGTAGGTGATTTGTCATCCGCCTTTGAAGGCCCATTTTAGATTCAGGCACCGTGTTTTAAAATATTGTCATTGTGACTCACTCGTGCTGTTAGCGCTGAGGAAAGTTGCAGATTACATTTTGATTAGGTCTGGTTTGAAATCAGATGGCTTACAATGATAGAAGTGAAGGTAAAGTTTTCCATAATTAAAAGCTTGCGTGGCGCGTCACTTTAAGAGCCTCTTAAGCACACAAAATATTCAACATTTATAATTCACCGTGCTATTTTCCACCAAGGCATGAAACCTTCTAATCCTTTCTTTCAGCTTTGGCAGCCAAACTGAAGCAAGAGCAATTTCACACCCATTTGCTCCTCTGAACGTGCATTCAAGCCTGCTAACGATAAGCACATAGTTAGAAGTGAAAAGGACTCTGAGCTCATTGTACTGTAATAAAGCATGCAGCTGAATCTTTACACAGAAATGAAGTGCGATCAGGACAGGGCTTCATTCACAATAGAATTATTTACAGAACACTCTTACTGATTATTATGAAATGGAGCTACAGTTCCCACTATGACGAGGAGTGATGACGAGGAGACTCTTGTTTTATGGTTAACTCTGGCTGAGGACAGACCCTCTATGTCCCCTTGGGCACTTCTGGTTATTTCCAGTAACCAACAAGTAACCAACAGCTATACATCCTGTGAGTCCTGGTGTCCCCATCAGTTAAAGTCTCAGGCTTATGATGTATTTGCAATCCATTATGACACCACAACATGCCATTAAATGCTACTCACTGATCACTTAAATGGCAATTTAATATTGGGGTTTTTGTCTTTATTTGGTAGATCACAGTGAAGATGCAGACAGGACACACAGCAGACCAGAAGCAAGTCAGAAACATTGAGATTTTATGAAGTGTTATAACAAGGCCCTCAGGACGCAGTTTGGGACATTGGTACACATAATAAAAAATATGCATTGACAAGAGCACACACACATATCTCCTGAAGGAAATCCAATATGAGAGTCACATTTAACATTTCAGCCTGTAATAGCAATGCAGAAGTAGATAAACATCAGTAATATCACAGTGAGGAGCTCTGCCTCCATTCCACACTGCATCAGCTCCATCTGTGTACTGTAGGACTGGAGAAGATACTGCTCAGAGTTCTGATGAGGACAGCATGACAAATATCTTTTTACTGAACAGCATCACTTAGGTGTCGAGAGACTTGCTGTCTATGATTTAAGCCTCTTTGAACAATGTTCAAGTGTCTTGGAATATATTACTGAATCATTTCAACAGCTCATAATCGACTGATAATGATTTGTGATGTGCAGTGGAAGACTGCCTGTGCACGCTAAATAAGTGTTGATGTTTTGGAGACAATTGTTTCAAGAGGCGATTGGAGGGTTGTTTGTCCACTTACAGGGCTGATGAAGGTCTGAGGTGGCTGTAACCATGTTAAATCAGCTCTGATGGGTGTGAACTAATGAAACACTGGCATGTCGCTGAGTTTTAACACAAGTGTTAAATGAACACTGACAAGCTGGTTGTGTGTCTGTGTGGGTTTCAGAGAAACTAGAGGTTTCATGCTCATTCAATCATTGACTCCATAATCTGTCATCACTGATGGAAACATAGCGGCTATAAAACAGCATCCAAAAGTACAGCTGAACCACACCAACCCCAACTCTGGAGAGAGAGAGAGCATGCATGTTAAATACATGCGCTGATGAAACCATTATGAAGAAATGGAAATACTTATTATGTTTGTTATTTTTAATACTAAACATGAAGACATCTAACTTAAGTTTTCTTTTTTCCTATTTTTTAGGATGCTAAAAATAAGCAAACTGTCATAAAACATCATTTCATCGACTGCTTAAAGCCATCGTTAGACATTTTAAGAAATATAAGAGTGCTGCCAGGAATTCAGGAAGGACATTTTAGTAGACCACACAGGAAGTCAGCATTGCACAAGTTCCCAGCCAATAGGATTTTTCCATTGGATTATTACAGAAACTTTATGATGGCTCTATCTCTTGTTCAGCAAAACAATCTTTTATACTACTTTTATGGTGGAAAGTAAGATGTTTAATGTACCTGACGACTTCATTAGTTTCATTTAGCAAGTTGTTAGCTTGTCTTTTGAGACAAAACTTTAAAGGAGTGACTTATTAACTGACATATTTGTCATAGAACAACATGAAATTCTCTTTGAGGCGTCTGATCAAACAACCACTGACTTCAAAATGAGTGCTTCATGTTGTAGTCCCAATATTTGATTGTTAAATATGGCTTAAAGCAAAGGGGTCAGTGTTTGTTTCATTGTTTCATGTGTTAACATGGTGTGTTTGTAGAACTGGCTTGAGAGTATGTATGTATTTTAAGGATTTGTTGTGTTTGTGAAGTTTTGATGTCAGGTGAGGGACAGATTCTACTGTACTGTGGAAGGTCCAGGTCATTTCCAGTGAGCTTCGACTGTCAGGACTACATGTTCTGATCTTTTAGAACTACTCAAGCCTACTGCTTAAGCCGCTACACATCCATGCTAACAGTTAACATCTTTGTCATGTTTTACTAAATGTCTTTTAAGCTGATTCCTAATAGTTCATTTGTTCTTTCTCTTTTCAATACTTTTCAATGGGAAACAGATTTTTGTGAAAGCAGCTGCTGTAGTAGATTAGCCATAGTGGGTCAGATCCATAGGTTGTATGAACACTGTTCCCTCCCTTCAGAGATTAGAGAAACACATGAGACAGAGGACTCTCTATTTCGAATGATGTCATGGTTGCAGGGCCAAACTCTCACACTATCTCCACTGCATCATGTATGTGCTTGGGTGTGGTTGGTGGGTGTGCATTAGTAGTGATGGATTTAGGAACCAGAGCCCGAAGAGTGAATGTCAGTGGTAACTCAAGCCTGCTGTGTCCAGGACCTCTAATTCATCAGTTCCCAGGAACTCAGCTGACAGGAGGTCAGAGGGGTGTCTCTCAGTGTGTGTGTGTGTGTGTGTGTGTGTGTGTCAGATGGGATGGTTTAGGGAATGGACCAGACAACTGATAGTTGTGCAGAGGACAGCAGAGCTGACAGAGACTGCTTGGGAGCACAGTTCCACCTGAAGCAGACGCCTTAAACATCATCAGAGATAAACTCAGTTCAGTTTGTTCAAAGTTAAATAATTATGACTAAAATCTTGAGCTAAACTGAAGCTTTGCTTTGCTGATAAAAATCTATTCATCTTTTTTCCCCCACAAATGTTCAGTCTCCTCATCCTCCAGGCAAGAACCAGCAGGCTGAGAGACAGTTTCACCAGGCCGTCAGGATGCTGAATTCCCTCCCAGCACTGCCCCCCCTTCCTTCTCTGCCCTCTGACCCCACAAACTCTAACACTACCACCCCCCACTGCCCACTACCATGCACAACCAAATGACACCAACGCCACTTTACAAACACTAAAAGCTCTTTTATAAACCTAAATTGCACTATGTACAGTCAATTGCTGTACACTAACTGTTTACATCCTATATTTTATATTTATCCTGTCCATTCTGTGTATACTGTATATTCTGTGTATACCGTATATATCATACAGATTATATCTTTTGCCATATATATATATATTGCCATATGTTTTAGGTCTTTTTTAACGTGTATATATTTTTTATATTTCATATTTTATAATTCGTGTTTATTGATGTTTGCACCAGGTACTCGAAGAAACGTTATTTCAATTCTGTGTCTGTCCTGGACAGCAATTAACAATGAAATTTGACTTGACTGGAGTTTGGGAAATACTCTAAATAAGAATATTAATACCACTCATGCCTCTATGACAGGGGTCTTCAACCAGGGGTCTGCATTTTCACGAAAATAATGGTGAATGTAAGGGTGCAGATAATTAAGAAACTACAAACAAGCAGAGGCATTTGCATTGCAATTGGATGAATCAGTGGACACGCCCAAAGACGCACAGCCCTTGGCATTTAATAACCAATAATAATTATTCAACTTTATACTTATATACTTTATATACTTTATAAATCACAAACTCATATAGGCTAATAACCAAGCATATGAATAGTTGATATTTAATAAGTTAAAATAAAAGTTGAATAAAGTAAATATAAAATTTATTATAGGCCATGTGGGTCCTTGTTCTGTTTTTTGTCCAAAGGGTCCTTGTGGAAAAGTGGAAAAGTTGAAGACCACTGCTCTGCACTAATGAAGGTATCAGTTAGCTTAGCATAAAGACTGCTTCCGGTCATCATGCTATGCTAAGCTAAGTGACTCTAGCTCAGTTGCACACCCACAGTGACAGTGCTATCAGTCCTCTTTCAGCAACTCTCAGTAATAAAGAAAAATCTCTTTAGTATGAAGTTTTATTTCTGTGTACACTGCAGAGTCAGATTCCATGTGTGTGTCCACATACTTGTTGAGCATTAAATGAACCCTGCACCACACTTTCATATTGCCTCAAGCATTGTAGATAATTTAACATCATTAACACAAGTTTCACATTTTTTGTGAATTTCATTTCACCTCTCTGTGAGCATTACATGTCGATTAGTGTTGACAGCTCAGGGAAGAAGTGAAAGGCTTCACAAGGAAATAACATTAAAAACAACAACTGTCATTCTTAGTTAAAGGAAATAACTTAAAGCAAGTAAACAATGAAAATCTAATTACACCCAGCGTGAGCTATGCTTCTAAATGACACCCAGATGATCCTTTATGCAGTTTAAAGATCTTGCAGTTACTGTGCATGGCTGCTTCTTTCCCCTGAGTCTGTCTGTTCTGCTAATGACTAGAGGAGGTATTATGCAAATGTGAGGGGATCTAATCTGAAGTTAACAGCATCTGAGGGCTCTGTGGCAGGGATCAAAGGAGTCTGTGTATTCCAGCTATGGTCCGACGAACCCTCGGGGCAGAAGGGTCATGAAGGCCTGTGATAGCCAATGCCCCTGGGGTGGGACTGGGACAAGAGAGAGGAGGTTGGAAAGCATTTATTAGGCCTACATTATCTACACATAGAGACAAAGAAAGTGCTGCTGATAGCTGGGAGAAATCTTTAGAGGGTGTCTCAGTGAAAGTCAGCAAAAGGAGAGGCTGGAATGTTTGATTTCTTCTTGTTATAACAGGAATTGGGTTACAATCGTCATTCTTCAGCTGGCCCACCAACACTACACAAACCCATAAAAGCAGTCAAGCCGATAAATCATCCATCTGCACGCCTTATCGTTTTTTCTTCTTTCTCTCTCTCTATCATCTGTTTGGGAATATATGAAAAAAAATGAGCGCAGAAGTGAGCTGTAAAGTGTTGCTCTGGGAATAGAGCAAGTTTACATGCAACATTCAGAGACAAGGCTCTGATTTAGTGATTTATCTGAGCTGCTGAAAAGATTACAAGTAGGATATGAGCTGACACAGGGGAATATGAGACATCAGTCACGGCAAGATTATTAGTTGGACTGTGTATCTGCTTTGATGTACAACATAGACTCAAGTGTAAAACCATAAATGAATATACAGTTAGATGCCAAGAAGAAGAATAAAACTGCTTCCCACGTGAGAAATTCGAGTTTAGCATTTTGTGTTACACATATCTGTGTTTGTGTTTGTTATTCACATTAAGACAATTTGCTGTAAAATAGGTCAAGAGTTTCTGAAAGTGTTACAAACAGGGTGTAAGGCAGGATGAAGCATGACTGCCACCTGTTGGACACAACAAATCAAAGTCACCCCCAGTCCTCCAGTCCTCACACTAAAGTTTAGTTTGCTTTTTCAGCAAACACACACACACACACACACACACACACACACACATACGGGTCTTTGTGAACTAGAAGGACACTGCTGCCCAAACACGTTTTTTGCTGCATTAGGTGGACACCCCTTTCCACTTGCTTTACAAAGATGGGGGGTATGTCAAAAAATCTGTTTTGAGCCATAGAACACAAATGTCACTTCAAATCTTAAATACACAACACACAAACCGAAATATAACAACCTGACAACATGCTTAATTAGGCGGACAGGAGATAATGAGCTGATTAGCCCCGCCCATGACACAAATCGAAATTAGGAGGACTAACTCAGTTTGTGCGGACAGTAACTATACACACACACACAAATGTCACCGAGGTGTATTAAAGGGTCAAATACCATAAATGAGACATGGCTAAACACAAACACAAAAGTGAAGGCATTGTCCATTGAAAGGACACACCTACTATATGTGGACAATTTGTTTTACACAACACACAATACAACAGATTATGCATTGTGAAGACATACCAGATTTGTGAGGACAGATTTTACCTGACAATATAGCTCACATATATATTACATATTTCATACAGTTAATAGCTCTTTCATGATTGCAATCTATCTGTTGTTTTGTTGTCATTTATTGTTTTGCTGGTGCCTTGGCTTGGGGCTTGATTTTTCAGTGAAGGTGCTCTGAAATGTAGAGTTTGTCATTACTGTGCCAGTCTTAAATTTCTACTGAAACACCTTTAACACAGATTCACCTATGCAGTACTTGGTCTGCAACAGTTGTCATTCATTATCATCCTAAGGTTTCTCCCATTGTTTTTAATTGGGAGTTCTTCCGAAGTCCATGTGTGCATCTAAGGGCAGAAAATGTTATTCTGATGCTGTCAAGACAAACACTAGTCAATGCGCAGCGAGCCACATTTATTGCAGTAAAAACATTAATATAATCATAAAACATCTTGACTCAGCTTTAAATGACTTGAACATTTTTTAACCAGCAGCAAACAAACCGCTTCAGCTTTTTACAACTGACTTTTTTACATCCCCATACCCAATTTCCATCATTTAACAAAAAACAGAAGTGCTGCAACATTATGGAAACAAATATCTTTCACACCCTTCTTTGACTACTCAAACATCAAGGATTCTGGTGGATTGAGGTAGGGGTCATACCATCTGAGGTGCCTGGAGGTTCCTCAACAGGCTACCTGGCCCTCTTCATCCCTACAGAAAAGTGTACTTGAATTTCACAACAAACACTTCGACCTGTCATTCCAGGAACAGGACAGGCGTAGTTAACAGCAATAACGATTGTTAAGTTTCAGTCATGTCTCAATAAGCCATAATCAACAGACAAAAACAGAAGTGCTGCATCATTATGGAATCGAACATCTTTCACACACTTCATTTACTGCTCTGTTTCTTTAAAGTAACACCCCGATTTCTGACAAAGTCTCTTATGTTCTGCACAGAGCGACTTGCTAGAACGGGATCCTCGGCTTTCTTGCATTGCTGACATTCAATCATAGTGGCAAGTTTGCCTTTCAAAATATGGCGCTTGAAGTGCCTCATGATAGCAGCAACTTCTTTAGGGGACCATTGCCTTTTTTGTTTTCTCCTTGCATTATTTCCCTCGGCATCAAGACTCACTACAAGAGAGAAAAACAGATTGTCAAAAAGGTATTCACACAACAATCCCAGCAAAAAATCAATCCCTGGAACTGGTTAACATATTACTTCATGAGTCTACATGAGCATGATGTCCATGACACCACAAAGGAAGTCACTGCTTTCCACTGCATGCTTGAACAGCACTTCAACACCCCATAACACCACTCAGAAAATATTTTGCAGACTGATGATATAGAGAAGTAGGTAGCTGAGCCTCACCAACTTGGTACCAGGGCTCACATATCCTCACACTATTAGAATAATGGCCTCAGTCATTTTTTCAAGTTCTTCGGAAAACACATAAAAACTTCACCAAAAGCAGGACATATGATATTAGGCCAAAAATTACTCGGGTCATTAATTTAATAGGGTGATGATATGCTGTGCAAAGAGAAACAGTACTGATTTTATCTTCAAAGTTTGTAGTTAACAGTGACTAGTATTGAAACCATTTTAAAGTGTCTTGCTTGAGAAAAAAAACATGTTATTGTCTTACCAGTAGATGTGCTTTCTATGGCAGAGTCAATATCTGTGAAGTGGGAAAAAAAAATACTAAGAATATGGATATCATAGCATGCAGTAATATTGCTCAATGTTTGCTCAAACAAACATTAAGGACGCTGGTGGATTAAAGTAGTGGTCATACCATCTGAGGTGCCTGGAGGTTCCTCAACAGCCTGCCCGTCTCTTTTCATCCCTACAGAATAGAGTAGTTGAATGTTCATGTGATGAATTGACCTGTGTGTTTTTCACAACAGACACTTTGACCTGTCACTACAGGTACAGGACAACAATAATGATTGTTCTGTTATGTTACGGATATGTCCCAATAAGCCACATCAGTGAGTTAGCATGTACAATAGCAGACCACTTGAACTTGCACGGCTAAAAGGAATGCATCCATTAACAAAAATAATTTAAATTCAACTCTTCGTGTTATGTAATGACAAAATGTCTAATGACTGAACTGAAGTACTGGAAATGGAGACAAACAGACATACAGACAAGAGTGGCTGTAATTCCTATGGCATGCCCTGTGATGACTCCTGCACTGCTGTATCCATCTAACAAACCCTGCCTGGCTAACATTAAAATAGCTAGCAGCATTGCCTTGCCTACGTGTAATGAATCAAACATCAAGGACGCTGGTGGATTAAAGTAGTGGTCATACCATCTGAGGTGCCTGGAGTTTCCATGACAGCCTGCCTGTCTCTCTTCATCCCTATAGAAGAGAGTAGTTGAATGTTCATGTACTGATTTGACCTGTGTGTTTTTCACAACAGACACTTTGACCTGTCACTACAGGTACAGGACAACAATAATGATTGTTCTGTTATGTTACGGATATGTCCCAATAAGCCACATCAGTGAGTTAGCATGTACAATAGCAGACCACTTGAACTTGCACAGCTAAAAGGAATGCATCCATTAACAAAAATAATTTCAATTCAACTCTTCGTGTTATGTAATGACAAAATGTCTAATGACTGAACTGAAGTAGTAGTAATGAATACAAACAGATATACAGACAAGAGTGCCTGTGACTCCTGCACTGCTATACCCATCTCACAGACCCTGCCTGACTAACTCCTGCTTATCTTGGCTGGCTCTTTTCATTCCTGTAGAATTAATAGTATTGTTCAATAAAGTTCATGTGATAAATGCAGGTTTGTACCAATTCAGTTAGTTCATAAATATATTTCTAGGCACACTTACCAACTCTTGTCTGTGAATGTTTGAGGGGCTGCTGTTCATCAAATTCACTGTCTTCACTTTGCCCAGAATCACTCAGGTTCATGTTATCTGACAAAAAATAAAGAAAATAACATGAAATAATTAAACAGCAAACATTGAGTTACGATAAAACATTATGAATAATACGACAATGAAGATTAGTTTGTTGAAGTTCAAGGGACAGATCAGTTGATCATGTGGAAAGCATAACTTTCTAGAAGTTAGGTTATATTTTTCCTAAAGTAAAATATCTGTTATGCAATGCTTGTAAACCAAACTTAATAGCAGTACCTTCAATGTCAATCTCTTCAAGTGATTTGCCTTGAAGGTTTGTCAAGGGCCCTTTCTCCATGGCAAGAAGTAGTTTTGATATTTTGGCCAGCTGGGTTGTAGCCTCTGGAAGCCTGTAGTATTCTCTGTGGACTCGAATGTCATGTCCTAAGAAGTCTGCAACTTGGTCCAATTCGTGATTTTTGAGGTTCAGGATCTGTGACAAAGTTGCAACATGCTTGCGCAAGTGAGTCGACCTGAGGAGTTCAGGATTCTGAGCGCCACACTCATTTGCATAAATCCTCAAACAATCCTGTCCTCTATAAGAAGACAAACAATGGGGTCTTGCAAACAGGAATTCATTCTCTTCTGGGACTCCACACTCTGTCCTTTTGCTTATAAGATGTGTTAAGGCATCAACCATGTCTGGTGACAGCAGCACAGCAACTTTGCGCCCTCTTTTACCCCTAATTTCCACACGACTGAAGTGGTTACAAAGTTTTTGTTCGAATTTTGTAAGGCCGCTGGCAACATCCTTATGCAAGGCAGTTGTGTCCCTTTCAAGGAAGCCTTTGAGTCTCATTTTTGCAACTTCTCCTCCACGTCTTCGGTTGAAGAGTATTATTTTTGCAAGAGTTGCTTTACAAAGTTCTGCATAGACTTGAGGTGATGGTGTCTTTCCTAAGTTTTCAGATGCTACATCTGCAGTTTTTTCAAGATGTTGGTGAAGACGTTGCACATCCTCTGTGAAAGGCAGAGTAGATGGCTTGTTAAAGTGCCCCTCAGTCAAGGTTGTCAAAGCTGTGTGTGAGACAAGTTCCGACCACTTTTTGGTACACAATGTCTTGAAGGTCTGGGTTGACTGTATCAGTTGACGATCCTCTGCTATCAGAGCCCTGCAATGTAAGATGTCACAAATCTTCTGCAATGAGTGACCAAGTTTTAGTGCAAGGCTTGGAGTCTGGTAGCTGTTCTTTTCTTCATCAAACCCAGACACCTTCTTGACAGCTTTGATAACCACATGGAAATTTTTGGGTTTTACAGCATCTTCAAGGGTATATATTGCAGAGTCTTTGCGCAGTGCCAGCAGAAGTCTTCCAACTTCGCGAAGCTTCTGGCGAATGTAGTCACATTTAGTGGGATCCTGTCCATGTCTATTGAAAAGTGACTGGCCCAGCTGAAGAATACTGTAGTCACTGCGCACAGCAGCAGAAATGTCATCGTCTTTCATGGCAGTTAAAAGCTTCCAAACACCTTTGGATATCTGTTGACACAATGTTGACTCCGACATTTTGGCCAAAGACAAGACTCTGGTTCTTCCCAACTCTGCATTGGCTTCTACTGGCTTCGAAAGACATTTTCGAACATGTCGCCACAGATCTCTGCGAAGATACAGAGCCTGGCAATACATGCAGTGCACATAATCTTTCGGATGATACATTTTCTTTGGTTGCCGTCTAAGTTTTAGCAATCCAGTCCCACTTGTTTTAACCTCAGCATTGTGTTCGTAGTTCCCTTTATTCCGTAGCTTGATCAGCATTTTTTTGCGTTCACTAGAGTCATGTGGCAGTGCTAAAAGTTGTGCAACCTCCACATTTGTCTTCTCATGGGTTTTCAAATGGCGTGTAAATTTTGATTGTGGCTTTCCACAAATGTAGCAAAATGTTTTTCTTCTTAATGAAGAGGGTGTATTTGAAAACTGTATGCACTGATCTTCCCCAGGTTCCTTAACAGATGTGTCTCCGGCAATGCCTTTGCTAACTTTAGCCTGAACACCTGATACTTCATTTTCTTCCTTACAAGTCTTTTTACGCTCTGTTGTACTGATTGCAAATTCACTGGAGGATACTTTTGTACTCTGTATTTCTGAGAGTTGTTTAACATACATATCTGTGCAAGGCCCTGCTGTGCTTTTCCATGAACTGTCTGAATCGCTGTGAGAATCAGGTACATATTCCTCCTCTGATGATACTGCTTCTTTCGAAGGCCCTGCTGAGCTTTTCCACGAACTGTCTGAATCACTGTCACAATCAGGTACATATTCCTCCTCTGATGATATCTCTTCACTTGAACTTGTTTCTTCAAGAAGCTGATATAAAAAAGAAACTACATTACTACATGGTGCTTTTCACATACACCTTAAATACACCTAAAATAATTACACATACACTTACCAGTTGAGGTACCAGGCCCATATTCTGACTTCTCAAATAACAACTTTTGTGCCAGAAGACAGAACAAACTAGACAGAGGATAAAGAGAACTTATGAAGAAAGCTGATGCATGTACATCACTAAATTAATGGGGAAAAAATTGCCTGCCTTCAAAAGTTTAAATTGTAATTATAAAAATCGCCTTGATATGTCAGCAGAGATTAGGGACTCATGTTAATTTTAAATATTAATCTCACAACACAAGAGCATGAATATTCACATTTCAAAAGGGGGAAACAAAGCACTACAATAGTGCAGGGCCAGTTTTGGTCAGTCTTACACATAGCTCCTTTACCTGAGTTTATAAATATATGATTTGTAGAAAACTGCCTTGAGAACTTAAGTAGTGGAAATTGGTGAAACAGAAAACTTTGTCAACTTGAAACACTACATGTGAAATATTACTCAGTATAAAAAATACTGTAATAATTATGATATATTTTGATATATTGGTAAATCATGCATGAATACATCATTTATTCATCAAAACTACTCACGTTTACATCTAATACCAATCCACTTGAATGAAGCATAAGGTCCACTACAACAGGAACATTTATCCATGCTTGGTACAACTGAGGAGACCAAGTCATGTTTACAGATCTGTTGAGAAAAAACATGTTTATGAGATTACATCATGGATATCAAAATTAGATTTCATCTGAATGGTGAAAACACTTGCACTTCATTTTGTCTGATGGAGAACATTAACAGAAATATTCATGTAAATTGTGAAAATATAAAAGAAAATGTATGTATTTTGCTATCATTTGTAAACGTGCAAACAAAACACGTGAACTTTTCCATCTACACCCAAAGAAATTCTGAACAGAAGGTTCAGAGGTTATGTAGAAATTTTAGGTAGTCAAATATTTTAAAGCAATTATGTATTTTATATAGTCACAACTAAAGCCATGAAATATATCATTAATGCGTTATGCTGCAACTTATATACACATTCAGGGTACAGACATACAAACTGCAAACACATCCATTTCAAAACTGAACTCACAATCCCTAAAGATAAACACTACTTAAACTACAGTTTGACAATGAATTTAAAAGGCCTCGAAACATATTTTCTGAATCATAATTTGGTTATGTTTGCCAATATCTATCAAATGTGATGTAAGCCTTCCCATATAGTTCACATGAAGCAGATTACCCAAGGATTTTATGTGTGATATAATAATATTGAATTGAATGGATAGATGGATGTATTTAGGATATGTGTAATAATATCCTAAACAAAATATTGAAGATTTTTAAACAGGCCTTTAATAAATTATCAATTATTTACTTCATTAATGCTGCTGGTAGGAGAGGCAGACGGGACAGGATCAGTCCCAAACAGACAAACTTTAATCACTAAACATCCAAAATTGAACATTCAAACTGTAGTTGCTTGTGTTGTGCAATAACAAAACAATTATATACTGTCAGAATGTCTGTATATACTGTCAGATTTTATTTCAGCGTATAGGCTGACCATTAAAAACACTGAGTTGACTCAGTCCTGATTTTGTCAATAACCTGCATAATACTGTCTTTTCCCCACAATACACAGTATGACAGCAACAGTAATTAGGGGGACATAATACACACACTGTGGTCCAGCCTTAACATGGAGGGCACATTACTGCCCATCCCCCACAATACACAGTATGACAGCAGCAGTAACTAGGGGGACGTAATACACACACTGTGGTCCAGCCTTAACATGGAGGGCACATTACTGCCCATCCCCCACAATACACAGTATGACAGCAGCAGTAACTATGGGGACATAATACACACACTGTGGTCCAGCCTTAACATGGAGGGCACATTACTGCCCATCCCCCACAATACACAGTATGACAGCAGCAGTAACTATGGGGACATAATACACACACTGTGGTCCAGCCTTAACATGGAGGGCAGAACACTGCCCATCCCTCACAATACACAGTATGACAGCAGTATATAATGTTACAAAGAAATATTAAAGGTTTTTAAACAGGACTTTAATAAATCAATTATTTACCTCATGAATGCTGCTGGCAGAAGAGGCAGGCGGGACAGGATCAGTCTCCTGTGGACTGTTCTGGGGACAGAAATGGACAAAGTTTAAGCACTAAACATGCAAAGTTGAACATTCAAACTGTCGTTGCTCATGTTGTACAATAACAAAAACAACCATGTACGGAGACAATGACAATAGATACAATATTTTTAAGGTTTTCCTCAAGAGTGAGAATTCATTGCAGCATACAGAATGACCATTAATCCATAAAGTTAGTTCACAGTCCTCATTTTGTCAATTAAATGCACAGTACTGTCTATTCCCCACAATGCACAGTATGACAGCAGCATATAATGTTACAAAGAAATATTAAAGGTTTTTTAAACAGGACTTTAAAAAATCAATTATTTACCTCATGAATGCTGCTGGTAGGAGAGGCAGGCGGGACAGGATCAGTCTCCTGTGGACTGTTCTGGGGACAGAAATGGACAAAGTTTAAGCACTAAACATTCAAAGTTGAACATTCGACGAGTAGTTGCTCATGTTGTGCAATTACCAAAAAAATTATATACTGAGAGAATGACAATAGACATGATATTTTAAGATATTAAACAGATTTAGTATATATGTATATAATGTTACAGAGAAATATTAAAGGTTTTTAAACAGGACTTTAATAAATCATCAATTATTTACCTCATGAATGCTGCTGGTAGGAGAGGCAGGTGGGACAGGATCAGTCTCCTGTGGACTGTTCTGGGGACAGAAATGGACAAAGTTTAAGCACTAAACATGCAAAGTTGAACATTCAAACTGTCGTTGCTCATGTTGTACAATAACAAAACAACCATGTACGGAGACAATGACAATAGACACAATATTTTTAAGGTTTTCCTCAAGAGTGAGAATTCATTTCAGCATACAGAATGACCATTAAAAATGTGAAGTTAGCCCACAGACCTGATTTTGTCAATTAACTGCACAGTACTGTCTATTCCCCACAATACACAGTATGACAGCAACAGTAACTAGGGGGACATAATACACACACTGTGGTCCAGCCTTAACATGGAGGGCACATTACTGCCCATCCCCCACAATACACAGTATGACAGCAGTATATAATGTTACAGAGAAATATTAAAGATTTTTTAAACAGGACTTTAATAAATCAATTATTTACCTCATGAATGCTGCTGGCAGAAGAGGCAGGTGGAACAGGATCAGTCTCCTGTGGACTGTTCTGGGGACAGAAATGGACAAAGTTTAAGCACTAAACATGCAAAGTTGAACATTCGACGAGTAGTTGCTCATGTTGTGCAATAACAAAACAATCATACACTGAGAGAATCACAGCAGGCATATTTAAAGATTTTAAACAGATGATTTAGTATATATGTATTTAATGTCGAAGATTTTCAAACAGGACTTTAATAAATCAATTATTTACCTCATGAATGCTGCTGGTAGGAGAGGCAGGTGGGACAGGATCAGTCTCCTGTGGACTGTTCTTTGGACAGAAATGGACAAAGTTTAAGCACTAAACATTCATAGTTGAACATTCGACATGGAGTTGCTCATGTTGTGCAATTACCAAAAAAATTATATACTGAGAGAATGACAATAGACATGATATTTTAACATTTTAAACAGATGATTTAGTATATACAGTGTTTCCCCTAGGTTGAGAATTTACTTGTGGTGGTGGGCCGTACAATGCAGGGTGGTGCCGTGGTGTTTGATAAATGTATTAAAAATAATCTGTAACTGATAACAAGATAATAAATGCAGACATGACAATGTGCTGTGCTTAACAACAAGCAAACAACAAAAACAAGCTATTTACAAAGCTGACAGTTTCTGTCTTCAAGACTAGCACTGATTTTATCAATAAAAATAATGGTAAACTGCTTGATGAGCACAAAATGTCTGACTAATATGAACAACTTGTGTTAATTATTATTGTGATATTTTAAGGATAAGATGAAGTCTAAAACTGATCAAATTAATATGAACAAGTATAAAACGGAAAAGCACACTGACCTCCGCCAAACATAGAAATAATAACATTAACATAATATTAATATAGGTTTATCCGATCAGCATTGGAGCCCCAGCTGGAGTTTTTCAGGGTCGACCTGAGAATTGGGGATGACCCGTAAATACTTAATTCATTTGCGGAAAAGTTCAAGCGTCCGAAACACCGTAACTTCTCAGGTGTCTGCAACATGGTGAGCCTGCGCTACTTTAACTTCATCGATGATTTATCTACGTCTAATGACCAGTCCTGCATTACCATAACACTTAAGATACTGTTACTTTTAAACACAGCAAAGCGTCATTTCAGATATTCAATGCTTACAATGTAAGGGATGGAAATGTTATTACTGAACTAAGCCTAGGGACGCTTGCAAAAAGCAGCTTTGAGGGCTGTGTAGCGCCGTGGGGCAGGTGGCGTTGAGCTAACGAGCACTTAACAAGGTGGATGGGGCTGGTGGAAGATGGGTATGCGTTTGTGTGTCTGTGTGCGAGCCCGCGCATGCAGGTGGACTGAGTTTTTCCCTCTGTCTGTGTGTCTGTATGACGGCGCGGATTTTGTGTTTTTCTTATTAAAATCTATGTTCATCTTCCTGGGTGGCCCGCCCAAGTAAAGTTTATGTAGGGGAAACACTGATATATGTATATAATGTTAAAGAGAAATGTCAAAGATTTTTAAACAGGAATTTAATAAATCATCAATTATTTACCTCATGAATGCTGCTGGCAGAAGAGGCAGGTGGGACAGGATCAGTCTCCTGTGGACTGTTCTGGGGACAGAAATGGACAAAGTTTAAGCACTAAACATGCAAAGTTGAACATTCAAACTGTCGTTGCTCATGTTGTACAATAACAAAAACAACCATGTACTGAGACAATGACAATAGATACAATATTTTTAAGGTTTTCCTCAAGAGTGAGAATTCATTTCAGCATACAGAATGACCATTAAAAATGTGGTTAGTTCACAGTCCTCATTTTGTTAATTAACTGCACAGTACTGTCTATTCCCCACAATACACAGTATGACAGCAGCAGTAACTATGGGGACATAATACACACACTGTGGTCCAGCCTTAACATTGAGGGCACATTATTGCCCATCCCCCACAATACACAGTATGACAGCAGCAGTAACTAGGGGGACATAATACACAAACTGTGGTCCAGCCTTAACATGGAGGGCAGACCACTGCCCATCCCCCACAATACACAGTATGACAGCAGCAGTAACTAGGGGGACATAATACACACACTGTGGTCCAGCCTTAACATGGAGGGCACATTACTGCCCATCCCCCACAATACACAGTATGACAGAAGCAGTAACTAGGGGGACATAATACACACACTGTGGTCCAGCCTTAACATGGAGGGCACATTACTGCCCATCCCCCACAATACACAGTATGACAGAAGCAGTAACTAGGGGGACATAATACACACACTGTGGTCCAGCCTTAACATGGAGGGCACATTACTGCCCATCCCCCACAATACACAGTATGACAGTAGTATATAATGTTACAAAGAAATATTAAAGGTTTTTAAACAGGACTTTAAAAAATCAATTATTTACCTCATGAATGCTGCTGGTAGGAGAGGCAGGTGGGACAGGATCAGTCTCCTGTGGACTGTTCTGGGGACAGAAATGGACAAAGTTTAAGCACTAAACATGCAAAGTTGAACATTCAAACTGTCGTTGCTCATGTTGTACAATAACAAAACAACCATGTACGGAGACAATGACAATAGACACAATATTTTTAAGGTTTTCCTCAAGAGTGAGAATTCATTTCAGCATACAGAATGACCATTAAAAATGTGAAGTTAGCCCACAGACCTGATTTTGTCAATTAACTGCACAGTACTGTCTATTCCCCACAATACACAGTATGACAGCAACAGTAACTAGGGGGACATAATACACACACTGTGGTCCAGCCTTAACATGGAGGGCACATTACTGCCCATCCCCCACAATACACAGTATGACAGCAGTATATAATGTTACAGAGAAATATTAAAGATTTTTTAAACAGGACTTTAATAAATCAATTATTTACCTCATGAATGCTGCTGGCAGAAGAGGCAGGTGGAACAGGATCAGTCTCCTGTGGACTGTTCTGGGGACAGAAATGGACAAAGTTTAAGCACTAAACATGCAAAGTTGAACATTCGACGAGTAGTTGCTCATGTTGTGCAATAACAAAACAATCATACACTGAGAGAATCACAGCAGGCATATTTAAAGATTTTAAACAGATGATTTAGTATATATGTATTTAATGTCGAAGATTTTCAAACAGGACTTTAAAAAATCAATTATTTACCTCATGAATGCTGCTGGTAGGAGAGGCAGGTGGGACAGGATCAGTCTCCTGTGGACTGTTCTGGGGACAGAAATGGACAAAGTTTAAGCACTAAACATGCAAAGTTGAACATTCAAACTGTCGTTGCTCATGTTGTACAATAACAAAACAACCATGTACGGAGACAATGACAATAGACACAATATTTTTAAGGTTTTCCTCAAGAGTGAGAATTCATTTCAGCATACAGAATGACCATTAAAAATGTGAAGTTAGCCCACAGACCTGATTTTGTCAATTAACTGCACAGTACTGTCTATTCCCCACAATACACAGTATGACAGCAACAGTAACTAGGGGGACATAATACACACACTGTGGTCCAGCCTTAACATGGAGGGCACATTACTGCCCATCCCCCACAATACACAGTATGACAGAAGCAGTAACTAGGGGGACATAATACACACACTGTGGTCCAGCCTTAACATGGAGGGCACATTACTGCCCATCCCCCACAATACACAGTATGACAGCAGTATATAATGTTACAGAGAAATATTAAAGATTTTTTAAACAGGACTTTAATAAATCAATTATTTACCTCATGAATGCTGCTGGCAGAAGAGGCAGGTGGAACAGGATCAGTCTCCTGTGGACTGTTCTGGGGACAGAAATGGACAAAGTTTAAGCACTAAACATGCAAAGTTGAACATTCGACGAGTAGTTGCTCATGTTGTGCAATAACAAAACAATCATACACTGAGAGAATCACAGCAGGCATATTTAAAGATTTTAAACAGATGATTTAGTATATATGTATTTAATGTCGAAGATTTTCAAACAGGACTTTAAAAAATCAATTATTTACCTCATGAATGCTGCTGGTAGGAGAGGCAGGTGGGACAGGATCAGTCTCCTGTGGACTGTTCTGGGGACAGAAATGGACAAAGTTTAAGCACTAAACATGCAAAGTTGAACATTCAAACTGTCGTTGCTCATGTTGTACAATAACAAAACAACCATGTACGGAGACAATGACAATAGACACAATATTTTTAAGGTTTTCCTCAAGAGTGAGAATTCATTTCAGCATACAGAATGACCATTAAAAATGTGAAGTTAGCCCACAGACCTGATTTTGTCAATTAACTGCACAGTACTGTCTATTCCCCACAATACACAGTATGACAGCAACAGTAACTAGGGGGACATAATACACACACTGTGGTCCAGCCTTAACATGGAGGGCACATTACTGCCCATCCCCCACAATACACAGTATGACAGCAACAGTAACTAGGGGGACATAATACACACACTGTGGTCCAGCCTTAACATGGAGGGCACATTACTGCCCATCCCCCACAATACACAGTATGACAGCAGTATATAATGTTACAGAGAAATATTAAAGATTTTTTAAACAGGACTTTAATAAATCAATTATTTACCTCATGAATGCTGCTGGCAGAAGAGGCAGGTGGAACAGGATCAGTCTCCTGTGGACTGTTCTGGGGACAGAAATGGACAAAGTTTAAGCACTAAACATGCAAAGTTGAACATTCGACGAGTAGTTGCTCATGTTGTGCAATAACAAAACAATCATACACTGAGAGAATCACAGCAGGCATATTTAAAGATTTTAAACAGATGATTTAGTATATATGTATTTAATGTCGAAGATTTTCAAACAGGACTTTAATAAATCAATTATTTACCTCATGAATGCTGCTGGTAGGAGAGGCAGGTGGGACAGGATCAGTCTCCTGTGGACTGTTCTTTGGACAGAAATGGACAAAGTTTAAGCACTAAACATTCATAGTTGAACATTCGACATGGAGTTGCTCATGTTGTGCAATTACCAAAAAAATTATATACTGAGAGAATGACAATAGACATGATATTTTAACATTTTAAACAGATGATTTAGTATATACAGTGTTTCCCCTAGGTTGAGAATTTACTTGTGGTGGTGGGCCGTACAATGCAGGGTGGTGCCGTGGTGTTTGATAAATGTATTAAAAATAATCTGTAACTGATAACAAGATAATAAATGCAGACATGACAATGTGCTGTGCTTAACAACAAGCAAACAACAAAAACAAGCTATTTACAAAGCTGACAGTTTCTGTCTTCAAGACTAGCACTGATTTTATCAATAAAAATAATGGTAAACTGCTTGATGAGCACAAAATGTCTGACTAATATGAACAACTTGTGTTAATTATTATTGTGATATTTTAAGGATAAGATGAAGTCTAAAACTGATCAAATTAATATGAACAAGTATAAAACGGAAAAGCACACTGACCTCCGCCAAACATAGAAATAATAACATTAACATAATATTAATATAGGTTTATCCGATCAGCATTGGAGCCCCAGCTGGAGTTTTTCAGGGTCGACCTGAGAATTGGGGATGACCCGTAAATACTTAATTCATTTGCGGAAAAGTTCAAGCGTCCGAAACACCGTAACTTCTCAGGTGTCTGCAACATGGTGAGCCTGCGCTACTTTAACTTCATCGATGATTTATCTACGTCTAATGACCAGTCCTGCATTACCATAACACTTAAGATACTGTTACTTTTAAACACAGCAAAGCGTCATTTCAGATATTCAATGCTTACAATGTAAGGGATGGAAATGTTATTACTGAACTAAGCCTAGGGACGCTTGCAAAAAGCAGCTTTGAGGGCTGTGTAGCGCCGTGGGGCAGGTGGCGTTGAGCTAACGAGCACTTAACAAGGTGGATGGGGCTGGTGGAAGATGGGTATGCGTTTGTGTGTCTGTGTGCGAGCCCGCGCATGCAGGTGGACTGAGTTTTTCCCTCTGTCTGTGTGTCTGTATGACGGCGCGGATTTTGTGTTTTTCTTATTAAAATCTATGTTCATCTTCCTGGGTGGCCCGCCCAAGTAAAGTTTATGTAGGGGAAACACTGATATATGTATATAATGTTAAAGAGAAATGTCAAAGATTTTTAAACAGGAATTTAATAAATCATCAATTATTTACCTCATGAATGCTGCTGGCAGAAGAGGCAGGTGGGACAGGATCAGTCTCCTGTGGACTGTTCTGGGGACAGAAATGGACAAAGTTTAAGCACTAAACATGCAAAGTTGAACATTCAAACTGTCGTTGCTCATGTTGTACAATAACAAAAACAACCATGTACTGAGACAATGACAATAGACACAATATTTTTAAGGTTTTCCTCAAGAGTGAGAATTCATTTCAGCATACAGAATGACCATTAAAAATGTGGTTAGTTCACAGTCCTCATTTTGTTAATTAACTGCACAGTACTGTCTATTCCCCACAATACACAGTATGACAGCAGCAGTAACTATGGGGACATAATACACACACTGTGGTCCAGCCTTAACATTGAGGGCACATTATTGCCCATCCCCCACAATACACAGTATGACAGCAGCAGTAACTAGGGGGACATAATACACAAACTGTGGTCCAGCCTTAACATGGAGGGCAGACCACTGCCCATCCCCCACAATACACAGTATGACAGCAGCAGTAACTAGGGGGACATAATACACACACTGTGGTCCAGCCTTAACATGGAGGGCACATTACTGCCCATCCCCCACAATACACAGTATGACAGAAGCAGTAACTAGGGGGACATAATACACACACTGTGGTCCAGCCTTAACATGGAGGGCACATTACTGCCCATCCCCCACAATACACAGTATGACAGTAGTATATAATGTTACAAAGAAATATTAAAGGTTTTTTTAAACAGGACTTTAAAAAATCAATTATTTACCTCATGAATGCTGCTGGTAGGAGAGGCAGGTGGGACAGGATCAGTCTCCTGTGGACTGTTCTGGGGACAGAAATGGACAAAGTTTAAGCACTAAACATGCAAAGTTGAACATTCGACGAGTAGTTGCTCATGTTGTGCAATAACAAAACAATCATATACTGAGAGAATGACAATAGACATGATATTTTAAGATCTTAGACAGATGATTTAGTATATATGTATATGATGTTAAGGAGAAATATCTTTTTTTTTTTAAACAGGACTTTAATAAATCAATTATTTACCTTATGAATGCTGCTGGTAGGAGAGGCAGGTGGGACAGGATCAGTCTCCTGTGGACTGTTCTGGGGACAGAAATGGACAAAGTTTAAGCACTAAACATTCAAAGTTGAACATTCAAACTGTCGTTGCTCATGTTGTACAATAAAAAACAACCATATATTGAGAGAACGCCTTGTCCAGATTTCTTCAGCCTTTGAGTAAAATGCGAACAACAATTCAGTCAAATTATTTCACGCAGCAGCATTTCCAATTTAATTCCATAGTCAAACTTTTTCTACTTTAGACACATAGAAATCAGTGTGTGCTATTCTGTCTAACAGGAATGAGCGTGATCCAAATGTAGCAGAACATTCATTCCTACGTATTATGCAGTCCTGAAATATTATAGTATAACAATGAGTAACACTTTTGCAATATCACTTCTTTGTTGCATCATCTGCTGTAAAGCTGACTTGATGTTCTGTTCTCAGGGTCTACTGTGCAATGAGGATTTCTATATGAAGAACTGGCATCTAAATGTCTCCAGGTGATTAGCAAATATTCCAATGGTAGACTGTGTGTTCACTTGGTTGCATTTGTTAAAACTACTGAAATTCATGTTAACTTCATAGTTCAGTTCAGTAACAGCAGTAAAACCTACTCACTTAGAATAGCATGCTGCTCAGCATATGATAGCAAATTGTACTGCAATATGTAATGATTCAGAAAACCTAACTATATTAGACCTTTATTCAAAAACCACAACATGTGGTGCAGCTTGACTTTGCAGTGAAATAGTGTGAAATGATAGTAGACTGCCAAGTATTGAATCTTTGTGAAAATTAAGCTCCATTTGTAAATACCTTGCATCTCCATGGCCAATCAGAATCTCCATAGTTATATGTGATCTCTTCCCCAGGACTGATGTCCTTTAGTGCAAATAAACAAAGATGGGGCTTTTCATCCACTTTGATTGTTTTCATTTTGCTGTTCGGGTTCACATGCTCATCATTGACAAGTCTCCCTAAGGAGCCATCCTCTTTTGCAGCATCAACACTGAAATGGCAAGAACAAGGTTTTTATTCCAAACTTAGTTTTTGACTAATTTCCTGTATGGGTTATGTCTCCGTTTCCATATAATTCACTGCTACTACTTTTACTAACGCTTAGTGGTTGAGAAATGGTTTGTATTTCTAAGTGAAATTTAGAAACAACACTAAATTAATTACATACCAGAACTGTTTTCCATTAAATCGAAATTCAAACATGAAAACTTTCAGTGCATCATGATAAATTTGCTGCCTGTTTTCATGTTCATGTTTAGTTAGCAGTTCCCCTCGATATTCAACAAGGAAGTCTCCCTTTTCAAAGTGGCGCCGGCTGAACACGCCACGACCTAACAAAAACAGAGGGGAAAACAGAAAGTGAGTCAGAAGAACTTTTTACAGTTATAATAGGAATCAAAATAAGCCTGTGCTTAAGACACGAATACTTCGGCAACTCACCTTTGAATGAATTTATATATTTCACCTCAAATCCATCCTTGTCTTTCCCCAAGAATGAAAAATGTGCAGCTTCTTCTCTTGGTTTCACCTTTGCCCTCCGGGACCTTGTTGATGCCATCTCTTACAAATGCCTGATCACAGTACAACATATGATATGATTTCATGAACATTTTTCATAACATAACATTTTTCTTCTTATTATTGTAACATGTTTACACCTACATGCAGACACTGATTACTCAATGACTACAGCCTGAAACTAACAGCTTCCCAACTCTCTGGAGGTGCATGTCAGAACAAAAAATTCCTTGAGAGATGAGGACAGCGTTCACATGCAGCAATTATGCAGCTTTACCTGGCTAAAGTTAATTCATGAACTCAGTATGAGCATGCCAGCAATATAAACTTCTTTTTTGATGCCAACGAGTTCAAAAAGCAATTTAACATTTGGCATTATTTTCATTAAAAGTCAGGTCAATGGGATAATTTTCCCAACTACATAATGCTAACACGTGTACCTGGAATAAGGGGTTGACCGATTTAAATGTAATGGACATTAGCTGAACCTGGTCCAAGCACATTAGCTTTAACCAGCTAGCGATGCAAAAAACAAACCTGACAAGACTAGTTTCTTTAACTGAGGTGTAGCTGTGTGTTTTGAGTATTAACGCCAGTCTTACCTAGCTTATCCTCGCCATGCCAGGTGAAATCTGTCCAATTGCCATTAATGAGGAGAGGTTCGGCAGAGAAGGGAGGGGGAGCGGGGGGCTACGGGCTGCTCGTGGGCTGCTGCGTGTGTCACGTAAATGTTGCCCCCGGGTCCTAAAGCCGACCGGTTGCGCTGACCGATTTAAATGTAACACCGATCAAAGATCAAACTGGAAATATTGTGGATTTATCCTTAAGACAAACTTTTCATTGTTTTTTAAAACATTAAGGGTAAGAGGAAATTTACAACCGTCTTTTGGCCAAACAGTGTCTGTGTGTGCTTGACTTTGCTTGTTCTTGTCTCTCTCTGCCCTGGGCAGCCGTGAGTGCAATGATTAGATTAGATTAGATTTCCTTTATTAGTCCCGCAAGCGGGAAATTTGCAGTGCAACAGCAGCAAGAATAATAAGAATTAAAAATTAAAAATAGTAAATAGGAAGGAAAATATAGAATAATAAATAAATATACATAAAATCTCAGGTGAGATTAGTGCAAACAGAGAAGTGTTATTGTCCTTGTTTATAGTCTGCTGTCTGCAGACTAGTGGGCATTGAGTCTGTTGTGAAGTCTGACAGCAGCAGGCAGGACAGATCTACGATACCTCTCCTTCACACATCGAGGGTGGAGCTGCTCAGAGCTGTCAGGGTGTGCTGTAGGGGGTGGGACGCATTGCTTAACATGGATGACAGTTTAGTCATCATCCTCCCATTTCCGACCACCTCTACTGAGTCCAGGGGGCATCCTAGGACAGAGCTGGCCCTCCTCACCAGTCTGTCCATTGTCCTCCTGTCTCTGTCCGTGGTGCTGCTGATCCAGCAGACTATTACATAAAAGATGGCTGAGGCCACCACAGAGTCATAAAAGGTCCTAAGGTGTGGTCCCTGTACTCCAAAAGACCTCAGCCCCCTGAGCAGGAAAGTCTGCTGTTGCCCTTCTTGACCAGGGCATTGGTGTTGTCTGACCAGTCCAGGCAGTCATTTAGGTGAACACCCAGGTACTTGTAGGACTTCACCAAGTCGATGTCCGTTCCCTGGGTGCTCACCTGTGCAGGTGGAGAGTTGTTACGCCTGCGGAAATATGCATCCTCCCTATCTGTGTAGCCTGCTCTCTTATATGAGCAGTAGCTAATGTGATTTGCATAATGTACTGTAACCTTAGTATAAAAGCCAGAAATGTGGTGACTGGGTCCACACATGAAGTTTGATGTTTAGTTGTTTATTTGAGGTGTGTTTGGGTCATATAAACATGGTTTTTACACGTTGTAGGCCAGGTCAGTTTAATTTGATATGAAATATGACTATATTCTTTCATAATTAATGCTGTAGTGGTTATTCTGCATGTTATAGAGTCACCCAATAGAGGAACTTTGGGGTTCTTAAGGCTAACAAACACCATTGGTAAGTCTGGTAACTGAATCAAGATCTGTCTGTCTCTGTACAAATCTGTGTAACAGGATTTTCGTAAAATGAATTAGGGGGACTGTGTATCCATCAGCCAATCAAAACCCGCAAAATATACACTTGTGTGAATAATTAAGTAGGTGGTGCAATACCCCGACCCGCCTACAGGGGCGCTGTGTCGATACACAAATTATACACAAAGTCGTGTATATATGTATTAGAAGGACTTTTGCTGAAAATTAGTATTTGGGGTTTCTAAGCCATTAGAAACACTTCTACACTTTTAGAATTAGGCGGACACTGGCCCTGTCCGGCTAATCCAAAATGTCCGCCTAGTGTCGGTGTGTATTCATACCAAATGTCCGCATAATACACAAAAACCCACACACACACACACACACACACACACACACACACACCACTGCCCTCCATGAATCACATTAGACTAGCGTAAATAAACTGACAACACAATCAATGTTTCATCTTGCTGAGTTCAGTAAAATCTGTTAAAATCACAAAATAATTTGAAGGGCGGTATAATGGTTGAGGAGGCTTTGTGTGTGTATGTTTGAGTGGGTTTATGATCACACACACACATACACACACCTACACACACACACGGCTGTGAACTATGTCATAGCTTAGGGAGTTAAGTCCCAGACACACTGTCTAGAAGAGCGCTCATCACTCAGCAGGCCAGGGGGGCTAAGCTGCTGGGTGTGTGTTGTAAATGTGGTGCTATTAGGGGCATTAACTTTTTTGTACAAGTGTGTTTATGTGTGTACGTGTGCATAGTGTGTATGCAGAGAAAAGAGCTGTCTCTGTGTGGTGGGCACTGAATTGCTGACGGATTTACGCTTCAGTATCTTTCCTCTTGTGCCCAGAAGTGTGAACTTGTATTTGTATGTGCAGCATATAGTCTGGTCATGCCCACAGGGCAGGCATATGTACCTACAGTACACTTTACGCCCTCATATTGTTTATGAGAGGAAGCAGCTACATTATTGAGGGACTTCTACACACCTATGTGCAGCTCAGAAGAATGGTTTGTAGCAGTTTGTTTTGGTTCTAGATTTCAGCGCATTGGATTTGAATTTGAAATTTACTTTGAAGTTAAAGTGTTGAATCTTGCCTCTAAATTTAGGGCGTTAAAAAACATGTCTGATGAGCCTTAAACCTGCAATAACAATAAGAATTTGGTGACAAACGGTAGCTGATTTACACGTCCAGCAGATATGAAACAACATTATTGTTCAGGAGTTGTGTTCAGTCTCTTCCCCTTTGTTTTTCTCTGCTAGCTGTCTTTACTGTGTTGACCAGCTCGTTGGTGCTGGTCAGGAAGTGACATCAGTTTCCAGCTGTCTGTTGCTGCTGGAAATTATGCTGTGAGTGTCAACTGAAAACCAAAACTATGAGCTGAAAGCAGCTAAAACTGAAGTACAAGTGACTTTTTGCACACACAAGTGCAGAGAAAATATTGATTAAAGCCACTTTAAAGATAGCTTTGTCTAATCTATGTTTATTTTTTGATTACATCCATTCAGTGTGTTGGAGTACAAAACAATGAAAAACATCACCTTATGTAAATCTGCACACCAAATGAATTACTGACCCTGACTCATTTAATTTGAGTTAAATAAAATCATATTTCAACAAATATGACTTTTGAAAACCTCCCTCATGTCCTTATTAAGATGTAGACATGATTTCTTTTTCATTTATAACAGAGCAGAATGTTTTTCACATTACAGAGAGACAAAATGAATCCAAGGTCAGTACAAAACTATTAAATCCAGTGTGTGTGTGTATCCGCTGGGCTTTGAGGTCACAATGGCTACAGAGGATTAGGTTGTCACTGTTAAGTCCAGTTATGATTTATTTCACACACACACACACACACACACACACACACACATTACCTACACCCCTTCATGCCTCAGCAGAATTGAAGGAAACTGCTTCTCACTTCAGCCCTGAGGGGAGAGAGCTTAGTTTCTGCTTTGTTTATTTCCCGTAGTCATGTGAGGCTGCACCGCAGAGACGTGCTGGAGATATTCAGGCTGCTTGCGTCCTGTCTAACCTTCCATGAGAGCCAAGCTAAGGGCCAAAAGGTCCCAAAATATCCCTTGGTGGACTGTTGGACACAAACCAGACTGTATGAGTGGGAACAGACAGGGATGTGTGAGGACAGGAGTATACACTCGCATATGTCATGTGTGATTTTTGTCTCCTATTGCGCTGAAGCACTAGATGGCAGTAGAGTATTCAACATAAACACATTATATTTATACACATGAGATACATAACAACACACAGATCAGAATACATACAGCGAATGATTGAAGATGTTAACAACATATGGGCTGTTTTATCGTCTGTCAGATGGTGTTGGATTTGCATTCAGTTCTGGAAGAGCACAAAATATACATCACATCAAAATACAGAATAATAGCAAAAAGGATCTGCATATAAAAAGCTTTTCTGAGTGTTTGATGTTTCCGAGGGCGGGAGGTGAGTGGGTGAAAACAGTGTGGTGATGCTGGGAGGAGAGCTGCATTTTATTTACCTGCTTCTGTGGCGCAATGGGTGCGAGAATAAATCTGTACCCACCCTCCTGCGATGGGACTGCAAATAAAACAGACTATTTTACTATTTTAGAGGAGAAGGAACACAATAGTCTAATGTTACAGCCTTGTAAGTCTCCTGTATAGAGGCCTTGGCCTGTTCTGTTATAGGTTTTATAAATGCCAAACCTGCAACATGATATCTGAATAGGTGAGTGAAAGTTAACATGAACTTGCTTCTCCACACACACACACACACACACACACCCTTTGGGCCTAATGTTTCAGTGTGAGACATAAAGCATTCACAGCAGCCTCGGTAAGGTGACAGTATTGAAGTTGATATATTGTTTCTTTGTTGTTGCTGGAGCTTGGAGAAATGGCAGAGCAACTATTAAAAAACAGCACCATTTTATATTTCTGCAGATGCATATGTCTCTGTGTTTTATTTGTCTACAAGACAGGAACAGACAGTTTCAAATGGAGTATACTCAGCCTTTACACAACTGAATCTGAGTAGTGTTAGTTACTCTGCTACTGCATGTCAGTGGTGCCCTACAAAGGCAGAAAGCAGAAACTACAAAGCACTTAACAATTTTATTCCTATAGTATTCTATAGAACCTACATGAGATCTAAAATATGAAAATCTAGCACCTCAGGGAAATGTGGGAATTCTTTTAGCTTCCTTCATCATTTTCATTTGTTAGAATGTTGATTATTTACAGTCATTAACTTACAGGAATTGAATGTATTGAATGTTTTACCACTAGGTATCTGAATACTGTCAAGGTCAACACAAATACTTAAATTACAGCTAGATAATACATTTAAGTGATTTCTAAGTTGATTCAACACAGCATTGTCTGGATTCCACTTGAGACAAAAGCTGAGATGACAGTTGCTACTTTGCTTTAGCTCAGTTTTAGCTGCTATTATTCATTTATTTATTTGTGATGAACAGTTGAATTACCACAATGTCAGTTCATCAAAACTAATATTTCTTAATTACATGTAACAGAAAATGTTTAAGAAGCTTGGAGCAATTGAGCTAAGGTGAACCGTGGCTACTCTCACCAGCTAGCTTGATATAGCTCTCTTGTGTAGTCAGCTGTTCCTCTATGGCAGAGGGTTTGATATTGAAAATTGTATATTTCTATAGCCTAATAGTGTATTTATAGTTAGATAGAACATCTAAACTCTACTGTGAGCATGAGTAGAGATGTAATCATTTTATATAGTGTTATAAAAGGAAGACTCTATTGATTATCCACGTCAACCAAAAAGTAGAATCTTCTTCTTCAGTAGGAGATACATATATACAGACTGTCCTCAACATTATACTTTTCATTAAACAACTATAAGCCTGTCTGATAAGTTTGGACTAAGAAGGAGGGAGGCTGCGTATAAACATGCATTATGCACATTCCCAACATTCAGACCCCCTTCTCCACCCACTTCTCCACCCTCAAATTTTTGTTTTGGACGTGGGAGCCTGTGATGCTCTGCCAGTGGCACCCGGGGCCGTCAAGCGCTGCTCAAATATTTGAGTTCAGACGCAGCCAAGTTGACTTAGCTTGGAGCGCGACGTTCCCAGAGCTTTTGATAGGATGCCTGTGCCGAGTATATGGGCTTTTCAGGCAGGCTGCACTGAGCGCCTCTTGTGCCTCGCTCCATCTTGTGTGTAGTGGGTTTGAAAACAGACAGACTGGGCTGAGGAGGCAGACAGCCACATGAGAGAGGACTGAGGTTTCCCCACCATCAGACAGACACTGGCACAGGACCTGTGCTGTCCTGAGTTGTTTACTGGCAGAGATCAAAGTCCTCTGGTCAACAGGTTCTGTGGGTAGCAGAGAAGGTGGATTCTTCAAGGCAAGGAGTTCCTCCAATTTTAAAAAAACAGTGGCTAAATTAGATCCCAATACACTGCGCTGTTATTTGCTTACTATTGCTGATAATTACCCAGACTGAGAATTCACAAAGTGCTTCTTTAGATTAGAGTCAAATTTGTTTAGTATGGGTGGTGAGAACATACATCTCACTTGGACATATCTTCAGTGAAGTACCTGGGGTCATTTCAACTTCAGACCCCACCTCACCCAGGCAACCCAACAGGAAGTGATCATTTCCCCGCCTGTGTCCAAGCAGAATTACAGACCCATCTGCGGTATGTTGTGTGAGTAATATTCGATACATCCTAGTCAATGTATAGAACCCGCCCAGCTCTGCTGTAGTCCGTATCAGATGCATCCAAGAAGTGTCTCTGTGTTCGGCTACATGTGAATTATGCATCTGTTCTATTTTTGAAAGATGACACAAGCAACACGCATCGATCTGCACAGACAACCTCGAGCGGAAAACGAATTAACTATGTAGCATATTTACACATGTAGGAGCATGTTTGGGAGAACATTCAAGAAAATGGTTTAATCTCAGCAAACAAAGTCTGGCAGGCTAAACGCTCGCTTCTGAAACGCACCAGGTAGGGTTGCTTGTCCTTGTCATCCACAGCCATCTTCAGGCCTTCTCTGTTTCTTATGAGGCGCTTTTTATTTTAATAGGCAAACACGCCACCTCTGTCTGTGGCAATCCTCCACCAGGGTAATATACCGGGTAATATCCTCCAGGGTAATATCCAGGACCTGCAGTGCTGTAGAGCATGTTTGTTGATTTGGCTGAAGGTGGACTACCCAAAGAGAACATTCAAACTCTGAGAGCCAGAACCTTCTTGCTGTGAGGCGACAGTGCTAACTACTGTACCACCATGCCCACAGTCCAAAGACATGCATGGCCACTTGGTTAAATGTTTAATTGCTGACTCTGAATTGCCTGTAGGTATGAATGGCTGTTTATCTCTTTGTGCCAGCCCTGTGATAATGCCCAGTGTCAGCTGGGATCAGCCCCAGCCCACCGCGACCCTGATGAGGATAAGCCTGTATGGTAAAAACTGTTGGCTTAATGCAGCTCAATTTAAAAAGAGACAGAGTTGAGTTTGAGTTGAGTTTAACTGAACTTACACAAGTTCAATTAAATAATGCACGGCATGAAGTCTGATGAAGTTTAAATATCCATCCAGCGTGCTTCCTGACAGGATAGTTACTTGCTGAGTTCAAACTAGTTCAACAGACAGAAAACAGAAGTAAGTTTGAGAGCAGCATGGGGATATGCCGTAGTTGTTCAATATGTAACACTATATATAAAAGCTGTGCTTCAGGCAAATCTGCTGCCTTTAGTTCCTCATTGCAACCTTGACAATTATTTTCCTCGTCAGAAGAAGTGCGAGGCATATTTCTGTGTTTGTTACAGTCCCTAAAGATGATCTTTTTTTGTTGTTTGCCTCTTATACGGCACATCAAAAGGTTTCAGCTTCATTATGGCATGTTATGATGCATGCTGAGGTGACAGGACCCCCTTTCCTGCTTCAACACTCGGGTGAGTAATTTCCATTTCAAGATAAGAGACAAATCAGGGTTTAATAAATGAATATTTGAAATTCAAAAATGAACATTTTCTCCCACTCTGCGTTTTAGATAGCAACGGAATGAAAAGTGAAAATCAAGCAAACACATTTGACAGAGTGACAAGAGTGGATCTGAAAGCCTATAATGAACCACAGAGAATAGCAATGATAATAGCTCATACACACGCTGGCAAACTATCTCCTGAACAATAACAAGACAGAAAGCCTGAGCGGGCACAGAGAGAATGAAATACCATGAATACCTATGAAAGGGTTTGATTTTCTCAGAAAACCAAATCCATCTTGCTTGAGTGTAGGTTAAATAGGAGATGTTTGCAGTCTGAGGAAATTCCCATGGTAGACCAGAACCCTGTTGTTTTCATGAGAAAGAGGAAACCGGGCCTACACAGATACAGCGAGCGATGCAGCCCACAGGCCTGTGTGAGCTGGAGGTCGTCCAACTGAGACCTGACAATGAGAGATCTGCACAACGTTCAGCACACATGTGACTACCCACGGAGCAGAGGGAGTACTTCCCTTCTTCTCTTTCCTCTTTTGTTTCAGTTATCTCGGAGCAAAGTGTCAGTCTGAAAAACTCGCCTAGCACGGAGACACGCAGAGTTCTTTTTTCGCCGTTTACCTTTGCCTTGCGTCAGTCATTTTTCTCATGTTTGACTTGTCATGTCTGACATCAGACATGACAAGTCAAAAATGTCAGTAAATGTGGTAAAGCTGGCTGCAGGTTGACTTGAAGTTTCCACTTCTACCTTATCTCTAAATCCCTTTTCACCTCGAGGTGAACTCCCATGTCCTCCTTTGACATTTTCCTGTTTTATGCAAAAGAACCTTGATCTTAAGTCTCCCCTCCTCTCCTCAGATGATCATGATGGATGATACATATCTGTTTTTATTCTCTCCTTTAGTCATATTTAGCCAGAGTAAACACTGATGAGGTCAATGGCATCGCTGACATCTCTCAATACATTTTAAAGCATCTCATAGGAGTTCTTTCTAAATCATTCCCATATAAACAAGCAGTGGTGAGATTGCATGTTTTAAATGAATTCCAATGTATCACTACATCTGTAGGTATGTGTATCTCTTCTAGTTTGCATGTGAAATATTATTCACACATCTCCTAGACGCAGAAGGACTCTGTTTTCTTCTTTGTAACAGGCCTTTACATTTGGCTGTGCGTGACAAAATTTAAATCAACCTTATCAATACTCATCTTCTGTAACGTCGACCTTTTGGTTTAACAAGGAGCCAGATATTAGCTGACAATAAACAAGACGACATGCTGATTGTTAAAACAGGACAGAGAATAGCAGCAAGTTAGCAAGAGTCACATTTCTCCTCTTTGGTAGAGGCTAACCACCTCCAGTCTCTGCTAACAAGCTGACAAACGTTAGTTGATATCAACCCTCCATCAAACAAGCTGACCCTCAAATTGTTGAAATAGAGAAATATGGGGCTCTATTTACAGAATATGACAGAAATGGAACATCATATCCATAACTATGTTTTCA
Source organism: Nibea coibor (assembly GCA_023373845.1). Taxonomy (NCBI): domain Eukaryota; kingdom Metazoa; phylum Chordata; class Actinopteri; family Sciaenidae; genus Nibea; species Nibea coibor. The sequence continues at coordinate 1,498,390 of CM041735.1, read as the reverse complement.
TTATTTGTAGTCACCTGAAAATAAGAATGGTTATGTTTTGCAGAATGAACCTGCGTGCTCTTTCGCAGGCCACCGTAGTTTCTCTGGGTTTGCTTCAGCTCCCCTGAAACCCTGATAAAGATAAGCGGTTAGGGAAGAATGAATTAATAAATGAGAACATCAAAATTGCTGTATTACAGCACAGTGTATGTTCAGTATATATACAGTATATGTATAACGAGAGCAGGAAACTGTCATAAAACAATGATATTGTCAGACACTCCTCATCAGATGTTGGCGATGAGACCCAGTTTTGTTGTTTGCTAACTGAAAAAATTTACACAAACACAGTATTACAGCATAGGGGAAATGTAGTCTCAGTAAGTGTTACTGGCCTACCATGATCTTCCAGTGCTTCTAATAACCCTAGCAGACGCTCATAAGACTTATGGCATTTGTAAAAATCACATCCGGTATGTAAATTCCTGCTGAAGGGTGCACTTCAGGGCATTTTGACTGACTTATTAGAGCCGTTTAGGGCAATTTCCCACAAGACATATTACAGTGGATGGACTGCTTCCACAGAATTGTAAGCACTTTGATATGTCAGTGCCAGCTCCTGACAGACGCAGCGCAGGGATTAATTTCACCCTTTAAAGTTTGACTGACATTAACAAAGTTTCATTAATTGTCCTTCATTGCAATTTAATTTTCATAAAACTGCATGACTCACGACCATTAGTTCGATTACTCACCTTCCTATAATACAGCCCACATGCGCATACAGATATACACAAACACACATACCCATGCATGCACACACAATTCTTTGTCCAGTTCCATGTCAGTTAATGTGTAATTAGAGGGAGCTTAATTTGCATTTTTAATTAAGCAGTGCACAATGGGGATACAAGGCCCACATATTGGTGTGGTATTTAATGGCGTGGAGGCAATCAGATAGATGACTGTTAATTACAGATACACAGTCTGATTGCTTTCTGCTTCTAATGAATTGTCTGCCAGGATAAATGGCTTTGATCTAATGGATGTGGTCCTGATGAACCCAGAGGACCACCAGCTAAAGTTTACTCTTCTCCAATGTAGAAATCATTTCAACATTTAGCAGAAGTTTACAGCATACTTAGAACAGAACATTATTCAGTATGCTAACACGTTTTCATCCCAGTCCAATATTGCCACTGCCCATCCATCCCTCCCATCCAGCCTCTTTACAGTACATCACCTGACATGGATGGGTTACATTGGAGTAGATGCGTGCTTCTTACGCTCACATAAGCTGTGGATTTCTCTTGTATATTGCTGATTGAAATCATGTTTGAAGACAGAAGTATTCACACATGTTCTGAGGAGCTTCACTCAAAGGCCAGCAAAAAGACAAAATGCTGCGCAAAGCTGGTGTGATTGTGTTTTTCTCCAACAGTTACAAAAACTGTTTTATTTATATAGCACCAAATACCACCAAACTCATTTAATGACATTTTTCATATGGAGCAGGTTTAGATTGTACACGTTATAATATTACCAACAAAGCAAGGGCATTTAATATGTAAACACATTTTAAATACTTACATATACTTTTTATATTTATATAGTTTAACTTGTGCTCAAACAGGAATCATGTGCAGGAGCTGGGATAGCATATTAATTACAGATAATTAAACCTATGGGACATTATTTAACATTTAAATTTAAACAATCTTCATTTTTATTATATTATAATCTAAAGTAATTCATACCCATTTCCACGTCAATATTTTTTGCTCTGTAGAAATTTATACACGTCTGATCTAAACTGCTCTGTTGTGCTCAGAGCTGTTTGGGTCTGGACTTCACATTTCCCACATTCAGCTGTAGAAATCACTGCCACCCTGAAATTTCTCATAACCACTGTGTGCTGCTGTTCCCAAGACGCAGCTCATCTCCTGCAAGCTTTTGTGGGTGAAGATGACATTGAAAGCAGAATAAAAGGCACCAATTTTTTAGGACATTTGTGGCTGTGTTCTCTGTGAGATGGGATAAGTTTTCTTCCCTAAAAGTTCGTGCTTTTCTCTCCATTTCCAGCATACAGCAATCTGCTCTGTGACAGTTAGAGATGATAAGACAAGATGACCTCACAAGGACGCCATAAACAAGTTTATTTACACACGTCCATTCGCGGCAATGAGTCGGGTTGATCTGACACACAGGAGCATGTGATGTGTGAATGTCATGAGTGTTCCACATTCATACACACACATTCTCACTGGAGCTTCAAGGTAACATTACCATCCCAAGAGAACCTTGAGTGAGTCCAAAATAGACTCTTTTTCAATAGAATCAGTTTTTCCTCAGTATGAGCAGCACTCACATGCACGTGAACACACAGTACTGTACACACACACACACAGGCAGAACTTTCAAACACATCCCTCTGCTCTTGTTAAAAATGCATGAGTGCTGGCATCACATTTGGATAGTGGAAAGAGAGTGGCAAGGCAGCGCAGGGTGGGATGGGGGGAAGTGACATCAAGAAGAAATGTTGCTCTCAAACGTCTTCTTAAACAGCTCGGAGGATGAAATGAAATTAGGATGGTGGAGGAAAGAAAGCCTTAGTGGCTTATTTAAAAGAGGAGGAATGGGAAAAAATGTGATTATCATTAAAGAGTGCAACAGGTGGAGAGCGCCATCACCGGAGAGTGTGTGTTGTTAGGAAAGGGTGGAAATGTGATTTCTGGGGCAGAGAAAAATCTGGGAGTTATAAATTAAAGCTGGTGGAGATTTCATGCTGAGCAGCTGATCAGCTGCCATTTGTTAAGATATGAAGCTGTCAAGATATGAATCTACATTTAATGTGGGACTGACTGACTTTGCAGCTCTTCGTTTGACTCAGTTGTGCAGCAAGGAAAAACAATTAGCTTCTCATTGGACAGCAAGTTGATCAGATGTCTCCCATGCTCAGTTGCGGTAAGATGTACTTAAATGGTGATATTCTATATTTTTTTTCTAATTACTAGCAAGTCCCATGAAAAGAACCAAACTTATTACAGTATGAATTGATCCTAAGATGTATTTCCTGTGTAGCTAAAGATCAATTTAGCTTATTTCTCCAGTGATGTGTCCCAAGAGGAATTGCATCATATTAAACAACAAGACAATTAAATATTCACAATGTCAGAAATATTTTTTAATGGAGAGAGCACCATTACATTCTGGTTTATTCATAGCCTTGTGCTGGTGTAACAGGTGTGTGTGGTTGGGGGCACAAAAGAGGAGGACTCGATACACTGTTTCCTGCATTTATTTGTTCCCTGCAGAAGACAACATAGCAGCCTACTGTCTCTTCCTCTGTACCTCAGCTCACTCAGCAACACAAAACGGGACTGTCGGGGCAGAGCTTTAAGATTTCACAGAACATTTTATCTGCAGTCAATTTTACAAATCTCAAAACCATAACAGAACATATACAAGAGGCAAACAATGCCACCTGGTGGAACACAGAGCATGGGGTGGGGTAGCTAAACAGAAATGACAAAATTCTTAACTTAACAAAGAAAAACGCATACCTGTGAAGCACATTGCTTTCACTGGACAAAAAAAAAAATATAGACACCTTATCTCATAATCACAAGAAAAGATCTCATAATTACGAGATAAGGAAAGGTGCCACATTGGCCACTGAACTTAAAAGTTGGAAAGATATTGGCAGATTCAAACTTCCTGGGTTAAAACATGCATATTTTCAACTGTAGTAAGATAGACAATGAGCCTAATGTTCATCAAAACGAGACATCCTCAGAGCCACAACAATATTAGTGTTTATGTGCAGCCAGCTGTGATATATGTATGAGTCACACCATAGAGAACACTACAAGTTCATAAATTACCAGGGGCCACTAACAAGAAAACAAACACCAAATGTATCCCATGGAGGAAGGATGAAGTGGCATGAGAGCAGTGCTTATCTCTCAATTCAGCAACTGGTAACAGCGTGCCTGTAACCCCACAAGACCCCAAAGCATAGTGTAGTGCAGGCTCATGACACGGTATAAAATAAAAACAGCAGATATAAGATTATATCAATATAAAAACATTCAGACCCAAAAGGGACATAAGCTATCTGACTGACTGAAGCCTGGAACACAGATTTGCTAACAGATTTAACACTGAACTTGTTCTGAACAACATTCTGCCTGTCAGGCCCAGAACAAAGCGGCAGACTCAGATGCGGATTAGGCAGGTTTGGGAAGATACTTTTATTACTTCCAAGCTGCTGATACAGCCTACAAAAGGTACAACAAAAATGGCTACACTTCCTGGCACTCTAACGCTAAACTCAAACTTCACTACTCTTCGCTGAAAATCAAAAACACTAATCTAGAAAGAAAAACGCTTCACCAAAATGGGAAGGAATAACCTGACAAAATTTACCAAGACAAAACACTCACTCAAAATGAGGAGGAAACAGTACTATCTGAATCTTGGACCTAATCTTCCTATACTGACTAAGAAACAAAAATCAATCCCGAAGGATGACAAAACTTTATCCAAAGGAAAGAGACTAACAAACAAAAGACAATCCCATAGGATGAATACAAGCTACAAAAAACTCTCTAATCTTAAACTAAGGCTATGAAACTTACAAAACAATGATACTTGGAACAGACTTGGAACAGACTTGGAACAGACTTGGAACAGACTTGGGTGCGACAACAGGACGTATGAAGACACTTTGGCACAAGGGAGACGCAGACAATATATACACCAGGTAATAGGGAACAGGTGGAAACAATCAGGGCGGGGAAGACAATCAGACCGGTGACACATGAGGAAGGGCAAGTGACCTGAAACGAGAGGAGAGTTAACTTTCAAAATAAAACAGGAAGTGACAAGACACAACAAAAACCCAGCTTGACCTCACCACGGTGTGACACTGCCTGGACATGATTTTTTATGAGCCTGTTCACAGGTTTGATTAGGTGACCAAATCTTAACCTGACTTGTGTCTGTGCATCAGAATGGTGCACAGTGCATGATTACAGTGTGCAGAATGTCTGCAGCATTGCCTGTCTGTGTCATAGTACTGAGAGCACTCCACAGCAATCACAAGGGCAGACTCACAAGTCACAGACCGACCTGTCGTGTAGCCCTCAGGTGGGACAGAGCAGTTCTGGGGGTCAGATGTCATGCTTGTCATGTACCCCTGGCTGCCACCTGCAGATCGGGGTGCTGCTGACAGACTTAGTGCAGACAGTTTTGTGAGCCTTCTATGGTTCTCTTCTCAGAATCCACAGGTTCTGGATCAGTCAAAGGGGACTGGCCCTCCTACACAGTCATAGGTGAGTTTCTGTCACTCCCAGCATCAAGGCTCTCACTAACTCTGCAAAGAGTCTTGCTCTCTCTCTCAAACAAGATCTCTCCATCTCTGACACCATCAATTCCTGAGGTTGAGGATTCTGTAGCAGGCATGGATGAGGCAGGGTCAGACATTTCATGTGTGTCCTCCACAGGGAGAAAAATTGACCAGGATCAGCAGGTTTCTGTGGATTACCTTCTCTTGTCCAGTGACTGTGTCACGGATCCTGTACGTGTGTGTCTCAGTGTTCATGCCCACCACAGTACAGATGGTTGATTCCCACCTGTCAGCGAGCCTTTTCTTACCCCTTTCCCTTACCCCCTGTTGGCCAAGAGCACTCTGTCATCGATGTTAATGTTTGATCCCTTCACTTTCCTGTATGAAAGAAGACATCAACAGGTAGGCGGGGGACTCGGCTAAACATGAGGTAAAAGGGGGATGACCTCATCTCATGGGCTGCGCAGTTATATACAAAGGTCAGAGTCTGCAAGTGCCGTGGCCAGTCAGCTTTCTCTTCAGGGGGCAATGCAAGGATCATGCCACCCAAGGTTCACGCTCCACACTTCCAATTCCCATTGGATGGTAGGGGGTTATGTGTGATTTTCTGACATATGACACCCTGAGGAGCTTACTTATCAGCTGACTCTCAAAGATTCTCAGGAAAGCCAAAGACAGAAATACTGGTCCCAGAGAACCCTTGCCACCTGCTTACCCGTCTGGTCTTTACACAGAAATGCCTGAGCCATTCTTGTAAAATGGTCTGTTATCACTAAAACATCGACAGGTCTTAGTGATGATGAATCGCTAACATTGGATAGTCTCTCACATCCCTATCAATATTCAGACAGAAAAACACCCTTGTCAAGCTGAGGCTCCTGAATTGAGCTTGATGTCCCACAACCTTGTGCATTCCATGTAGAACCTCCGTCTTGAGTGAGTCAGGGACAACATATTGGAAGCGCTTTGCCTTGGTCTTCTGATCCCTTGAAATCCTGTACAGCACCTTGTTGCTCAGAGTTAGCCTATACCAGTATTCCAAGTATTTTGTGACAGAGACAGACTCCTTAAACCTTTCTCTCCTAGAGGGCCTCTGACATCTCACAACGCAGTACACAACACGACAGAGAGTTCTGTCCTCCAACTGCTTGTCACAGAGTTCCTTTTCAGTGTAGGCAGGTAAGGTGTCCTGTTCAGGTGGATAGATACTGCAACGCTTCAACAGCACTGGCCGTTGGACCAACATGCAACTGTCCATTTGTAGTGGACTGCATGTGGACTGGGCATTGATCCTCACTTGAAAGGGTTTCTTGTGACCACTGGAAGACTGGAAGGCATTTTGGACAGAGGAATTTGACACATCCTTGACCTCAGTGAGAAGACCTACATAGGGCTCAGCGAGCAGCCTATGGCCAACGCTCTCCTTGACAAATAGCACACGGTTCAAGTTATCAGCCACGATGTGCTGCCGACCTGGGATACACTTGATATGGAAGTCATAGCTCGCCAACTTGGCCACCCAGCATTGCTCACAACATTCTAGCTTTGGCTTTGTCAGGATGTTAGTCAATGAATTGTTATCATTCCAGATTGTGAATTTGTGGTATTTCACGCAGTGGGTGAACTTGTTGCAGACTGCCCATTTCAAGACCAGAAACTCTAACCTGTGAGCCGGGTAGTTTTTTTTTGGGATTAACAACAATGACTTGCTGGCAAAAGCCCGCAAACCCTCCTGAACCTGAGACAGAACAGAACCTATACCATCCAGGGATGCATCAGTTGACAGTATGAAAGGACGGGTGAAATCTGGATGAGCCAGGACAGCACTGTGAATTAGTGAGGACTTCAGGTGTTCAAAAGACTGTTCCTGCTCTGCTGTCTGGTCAGAGGCACACAACGTCCTGTCTGACAGTTTGGTCTTATGGTGTTTGTCTTTTCTTTTCCCACCCTTCAGCAGATCAAAGAGCAGCTTGGTGATGGTGGAGTACCTTGGCACAAAGTGCTGAAGGTAATATACCATACCCAAAAAGGACCTTATCCTCTTCTGAGATCGGGCTCCATGAGATCAGTGGTCGCCATGTTTGCGATGTTCTCAACCTTACTGGGGTCTGTTGAAACACCATTCTAATCTATTATGTGACCGAGAAACTTGACAGACCTTCTGAGATGGAAACACATTTTGGGGGCCAGCGTCAAGTTATGAACATGCAGCCTGCACCATCTCCAGCCGGTGCAAGGCAGTCTCATCGTCAGGTGCAAACACCAACAGATCATCCAAGTAACACAGTAGACTCAGATAGTTTTGGTCTCTGAAAATACTGGTCATCATCAAGCTCTTAGGACTGCTTCAGAGGCCCTGTGGCAAACAGCTGTACTCATACAAGCACATGGGAATGGTGAATGCTGTCATCCTTTTATGGAGTGGCATATTGTAGAACCTGGAAGTCAAATCCATCGTGCTGAACAGACATTTTCCTCCCAGTGCTGCCAAACAATCTGCCTGGTGAGGAAGCGGATGAGCGTCCTTCAGGGTTCTCCTGTTCAACCAGCAAATGTCTGTACAGATGTGGAGATCTCAATTTTTTCCACACAAGCACCAATGGTGATGCATATTCACTGGTCAATTTTCTGATTATCTCCATGTCCTCCATCTCACTCAGCACTTCGTGCAGCTTCTGGTACTGGCCAGGGGGCACTCGCCTGTACGGGAGCCTGAATGGTCTGCTGTCTGACAGGTGTCTGGAACTTCCCACCTCGGATTGGATAAGAAGTGTTGCGTTGCTGCATCTTCTCCATCACCTCCTTAAACATATTGTAGACCATACGAGTGAGAAGTCTCTCCTCTGAGTGTTGGAGATTTTGTGCCACAGCTGGTACAGAGGCTTGGCTCTGAGCATGTCGCCCTCTAATTCTGGAATTTCCATTTAATGTTGAAAGGTTAGAACATCTCTTGGAGTCTCTTGCGTGCTTATGAAGGCCAGTTTAATGTAGAGGAGGTTTGGATGGCTCAGTGGATGATATTTTGCTGTCACAGAAAAAATAAATTCCATTTTTTGCAGAAATGAACAGTGAGCCGAGCCAAGACTTACCACTGTCATGATGAGGAGATGCCAACACGGGCTTCAAGAATTCAAACTGCTGGGGGAAATGTGGTCTTATACCAAACATGCACTGTGGGATGTTTCTTCATCAGTAAATGTGTATTCAGCTGGAAACAGTCCCAAATTGATGGGACTCCCAAATCCAAATTGATGTGCTTTTTGAATCAAATTTGAATGTGGTTTCTAAGTCTGTTTTAAGGATTTAGGTCTTTAGTAAATATGAATGGGCTTTCAGGACACAAACCAAGTAGTTGGAAACAACTGAACTAATTGACCCAACAGTTCAGGTCAGTTTCAAAAAGCTCAATCTGAGTACCAACTGAGAACCACCTGGCCATGTCATCACACAACAAATTTCGTGCTTTTTCAAACTTGTGTGGTTGACTCTCTTTAAAAGCTTCTGATGGGAAAGTTAGCCCTGATATTGCCATCTTGATCTGTTTACAATTATTTTCTATGGCTTTGAATGAAAGTCAAACAACATCAGAGTTGTTAAACCAGAGATCCACGGGGGCGTGCAGGATTTGTCATAATGCATGAAGCCAGCTGGGTCCTCCTGAGATCTGATGCTTCACATTAACTTCCTCTGTGGCTGCACCCACAGACAGTCTGTGTGAGGACCTGAGCGGTGGCAGGTCTCTGTATTAAAGCCCTTCCTGGAAAGAAGTATTGGCTGGTTCCCATGTCTCCTGACATGCCGCTGGCCGGCTGGCTGGCTGGCCGGCTGGCTCAGAGATGGACCCTGCAGCTTGTAAAAAGACATGGCTCGGCCTACGCCTCAGTTTGCACAGCCTCCAAGCACGTTTCTTTCTTCTGGGTTGCCAAGGTAACCCCAGGGTTGGAAGAAATAACATCCCACTTACTGTCTACACAGCTGAGAGACAAGAACAAGGAAAAACTGACAGCAGGAGAGAAAGCAGATCAGCCTAAGTATACTATGATTTAGGCACAGTAAGTGTGTTTATCACAGTGGTATGAGGTGCTGTTTATTTCCAGTCCAGCCCTGCGATGGTTTTTATTGCTGCCTTCCAGTTCTATAAAACATGTTCTCGTAAACTGACAGAGTTTTTACTCTTGACAGCACACCTGTAGGGCAGCGTGTGAATGTGCTCTTTCTTGACACAGAAAGCCACACACGCTGACAGAGGCGAACATGACGTACCGCAGAGCAAACTGCAAGACCACGGGATTTTGAGAAATTTGTCACTGAAATAACATCCTTCCTCTGAATGAAAGCTGAAGGAGACTTTCCATGTACACAACGCATAAAACAGACTCTAATTCAGCTGCTGTTTAAAGAAATATCAGTAGTGGTCTCAGAAGCTTTTCTTAAACCCGGTCCAGTTCTGTTGCCTGCTAAAGGCAAATGAATTGAATAAAGTTCTAAAGTTGTGCTTTTGTACAGTAATCAGTGAGGCCTGGACATAGATGACTGTAACAGCCCTCACAGTCACTCATAGGCTGTGTCCCAATTCAGGGGCTGCATCCTTCGAAGGACGCATTTGAAGGCTGATTGATATAAAATGTGTTTTTTTTTAATGAAGAAAAGAATGTGATACATAAGAAAAGACTCCAGTGGGGTAACTCGAATTTGTTCTTCAGTAGTCTTGGTTGATGTACTATTGGTCATCAGTCATACAAAGCAGCAATCTACCAAAAAAGATTAATAATAGAATCCCTCAGAAAGTTAGAAGTATGGTATTAAATCTAATATTTATGTATGGCAAAAAGAAAGATGACAATGGAGTTAACATTGCCTATGAATTCCAAATGAGAAAATGGCTCATACGATCATTCCTGCCACATACTGTATCTCTGCACATACTGAATTTCATATTACCACCAGCATGTCAGCGGAGATGCAGAATCAATTGAAATTCGATTCCTGCTAGAAAGTTACAGCATTGTCCACAGAGAGATAAGTTTTATTTACAGGGAGAATAAAAGGTGGATAAATGTAATTCAGACAGATTCCATCCATAACACGGGTAAGTATAGGAAGCAGTCTTTTTACATTCTTCTTCAGTTCACATCCAAAAATGATTTTTTTTTGTTTGTTTCATTTGTCTTTTTGTCAGCTCCAAGTAAAACATAAACACATTTCTCACTTCAACAAAACATATGGCATTGTGTCAAAATGTGGCAGAGATGCTGTCACAACTTCACTGATGCAGTATATGATAAAAAACTTTTTTTTTTTGTTTTAATTGATTATTTCAGGCTGCAAAACTGAAACAGGCACAGTCAACATAGTTATTCATCATTATTTAAGATCTACTGTTCTATTCAGTATGACTCTGACTCACTGTCTCGCCTTAACAGCAAGAATCTAAATTAATAATGGTTCAGTTTCACTTAGAAATGTGAGTGTTCACAAAGGACCACCACCACCACTGTGTCCCCTTTTTGTTACCGTTTGTGTGCCTAAGCTTTCCATTCCTGCACACTGCAAGTGAAAGTGATGGTGGTGGTAAATGACTCAGATGTCTTAGTAATATATTGAATTTTAGTGGCTGACATTAAGCTAACGTTAGCTTCACATCTCCAGCTGATTTCTTTTCTATCCTTTTCAGATTTTTCTCTGGTCACTGTAACAAACACAATTTCAAATGACCAGTTTCTCTCTCATCAAAGCCTCATGCAAACTGCTTCAACATTTGGAGAAATCCAAAACTTGACAGACCCGCTGTGCTTAATTACAGCTGTTATGCCATAGCTGGATCATTGTTGAGTGGAGGTCAGTAGAGCTAATAGGCACAGTTGTATAAAAATGTGAATCAATCTTTTAAACCTGATCTTAACCCTGTTTGGATGTAGATATCACAATGAAGCTGCTGCTGTTTTAAGGTGGATCTGAGTAGAGATTTAGATGTTTCTTATTTTAATAAAGACTGATGGATCAGACTTCTGAAAAAAGATGATTCCTTCTTGACTTTTACTTATCACTGATAAATCAATTTGGATCGCAGCTCTTGTTGCATCTTACCCAGACTATGAGTCAATATTAGAACATGACACCAGAAACACACTTCACATTTCTCCATGTTTGAATATTCAGTGGCACATACATGTTATTAGATCTGTCTGGTGAGACACAAGTGTCAATTGGTTTGATTATTTAGCTCCGGACCAGACTCTGCAGATGCCCTCAGAGAGCAGATGAGTGAACTCAAGTTAACAATGTGAAGTGTGTATCTACGCAACCAGCTTAAACATTATTTGACCAATGATTTTTGGTAAAGTACTGCATTCCTTTCAGAATAACTCCTCTGGGATCCACAAATCCAGTTCTGTATGCACCTACAGCAACCTGTAAAAGAAAGAGTTCTACATTCACTACATGTTCTATGTTCACATAGTTACCTGTTCATTTTTCACAGCTCTCTCCTCATTATTCTGTCAGTCCAGGGAGTTTTCCAGTTCATTCAATCTTACCCATCTTTTCCCTGATTCTTAAAATCAGAGTGTCGCGTCACGTTTAAATTTCAGATTTATATTTAGGCCTCCAGTTACTGCTTATTTGACACAAATTAGTTCAGTAGAAACAAAATCAGAAAAGACTAGACTGTCAAGTCTTATTATAGACATTACACTACCAAACTGATAAACTGCCTAAATGTTTTGCCAGTAATTTCTGTGGTATTTCCTTTAGTTTCTCACAGCAGCACTAGCAGCAGCAGGAGGCCTAGATTACATATTATAGTTGGGCTGTTTTACAGTAAAAGTTGGACCAAAGTCATAAATTACTAAAAGGCTGATGGCTGTGAAAGTGAAAATTCTATGAGAATAGATTAGAGAGAATAGATCTTATAGAAATAAGGATTGTGTGCTTTGCAGTGTTTGCATACTTCTGTGCTTTCATGTGCCTCATTATTTTAGTTTAGTTCTGCTATCATTACTATGCTGTAGGTGTAGTCACTCCATAATAATCAGACTCAGATGACTAAAGTCATTATCAGTATACTTAGTCAAAATGCACAAAACAAGCACACAAGTGCATTTTTTTTATCAAAATGCATTGCTCCTGTGCAAGTCTTATAGTTTTTTTTTATGTCCATTTCTTAATTTTTGGTATTTACTTATTCTTATCCTTATTCTTGTTGTTATTATTTTGATATGCTCATATTCTTTATCCCTCTAAACATTCTGTTCTACATTCTACATTCACATCGTGGGGTCTTGTTCACAAGTGATGGGAAAATGGAGCGTGAGATGGACCGGCGATTTGGTGCAGCATCTGCAGTACTGTGAACATTGTACCAGACCATTGTGGGGAAGTGACAGCTAAGCTAGAAGGTGAAGCTTTCGATTTTCCAGTCCATCTACATTCCAGCTCACTCACCTTTGGGTAGTGATCGAAAGAATGAGATCGTGGATACAAGCAGCCGAAATTAGCTTCCTCCACCATGTGGCCAGGCTGAGCTTAGAGATAGGGTCAGAAACTCATACTCCGGGGGGAACTTGGAGTAGAGCCGCTGCTCCTTCGTGTTGAAAGGAGTCAGCTGAGGTGGTTTGGGCATCTGATTAGGATGCCCCCTGGGCACCTCTCTTTGGCGGTGTTCCGGGACACCCAGTTGGGAGGAGACCCCGGGGCAGACCCAGAACCTGCTGGAGGGACTGAATATCCTATCTAGCCTTGGAACGCTTCAGGATCCCCCAGGAGGAACTGGAATGTGTTGCTGGGGAGAAGGGCGTCTGGAGCACCCTGCTAAACCTGCTGCCACTGTGACCCGACCCCAGATAAGTGGAAAAAAATGGATGGATTGATTCTACACTCACATCATCTACTAACAAGGAACAATGTTTTCATCTGGTCTGTTTTTCATTTAAGGCCAACTCATTAGCATTTTATACTGAGAACATTTAAGTTAATGACAGAATTATGTAAACTACAAAGTCAAGATAACCACACTTGTACTTCTCCAGGCAATATAATCCGTACTCTTCACACCATGATCAGCAATATAAAGAAAATCTCTTCCTCATCACTGTAGCTTGACTTTATGATCCATCTGATGTCTCGAACCTCTGACCTCAATTACTGCTTTAAATCAGCAGCATAGGACAAAAAAAAAGACCATGACGTCTAAGAAGGCAGCTTTGCATTTTCTTTCTTTTCTTCTTAGACAAAAGATCAATGAGACATTGTAAAATGTAAAAACTCTTTTCTTCCTTCCTTCCTTCACAGGCCTTAAGTGACTGAGCCTCCATTCATATTTATCACACACCTCCAGTGTGGTGATTTAGGATCATGTGCAAACTCCCTCAGCTTGTTTCAGTCATTACATTCCTGACCACAAAACTGAGGCTAAATCATCATGTCACAATCTGCTGTGCTTAGGTTATAGTGACTGGTTGCAGTGTGCTCCCCCAGCCGCCCGGGTCAGAGGAGACTGAACCATATAACACCATGTCAGCAGAGGAGGGTGGGTATGTCAACATGTGGTTACACACCTGTAATAACATGGTGTCCATGGTTTATATACACCGTCACACACCTGTAAGCCACAGTCTGGCTGATTCAGCGTTTTATTTGCTTGCATAGCCTTCCTTTTTGTAGTTGGAGTGCTCGTCTGGAGCCTATGTATTTTTCTCTGCAGCTAACAGACAGCACATTCATTCCATAGGAAATGTATTGCAGCATTGCAGTGGTGAGCATATACTTAGATGGCTTTCCATGTTTTTACAGACACCGCATTGTTATACAGTCAAACGTCGGACAAGTTTAAATGCAGTAATTACCATAAGAAATACAGACATGCTAGACTCAATTTTCTAAACTCCAGCTGGGTGCCAAATAATCTGAATAAAGATGAGACATCCACAACACTCCCATAAAACGTCATTATATCCTGCTGCACAGAGAGCTGTGCAAGATTCTTTATCCTTTCAAAAAGATAAACCACTTTGGATGATTTATGTTCGTCCTTTGCATAATAACGCTGACTCACCCTAACCATTGTTGCCACAGGTATTAGTGGATAATGCAGTGTGGACCTTAAAAGTTGTCTGTAATAACATATAAGGTGGTAGGGAAACGTACAGAGGCATTATTAGTTGCATGATGTCAATCAGGGCGATCAGGAGATTCTGCCCTTGACAGTGATTCTTCAGTGACTTAGCAGTGTAACTGGGTCTGTAAAGCTTTCTTAACAGACAGAAGTTGTGTACATGTAGCTGTAACACTCTGCATTTAGAGTTTGGAGAGAAGTGTGTTTTTTTTCAGCCTTTACCAAACCAAAAAACACAAGAGCAGAAGTGTATTGGCCCTTTCAGCCTGGGTTCACCTGGTGCCAAGCATTGCAAAAAAAACACTGTTGTGTTGTGGTGCAGCACAGGCCATTGAAAATAATGACTTTCATAGTGTAGTAGAATGGACTGTTCTGAAGTGTTCTGATAAGACCAGGAAGCACATCATTAACAACATATGTTCATGGAGTCAAAGGTCATTTCAAAAAAGACAATCAGATCAATAAATATGTACTGTGTGCAAGCTGTGTGGATGCTATTGTTTTAGCTAACATTTGCTGCTCTGCCCTGCTCTGGATCAGATTTGGATATTGTTAATGTGTATGTGTTAATGTTTGTGTTGTTACATGTAGCAATGTACGTATGACTATTACAACTAGAGTCTAGAGACTAGGTTCCAGGTTCAGGTGAGTGATTGATACTAGTGCTCAGGCATAACAGACCACAGACCAGTGAATAAGTATTCACTGCCGGCTTGTTTGTATAGTAACTGATTAGAAAAAACAATAATCACATGATGGTACCAAACACTTTTACATACACAACCACACACACAAGAAAAAAACTGTTCAATTTCCCTTCAACCAAAATGAAACCGGGATCTCAGGAAAATAAAGTTACTGACCCCTATCTATCTCTTTTGGATTCAATACACCCTATTTAAGTTGAGGTATAATTTTACACCTGCGCTTCTTATATCGGTTGTTTAGTCCCTGGTATCTCCTTTGAGTTGACTCAGTTTAAGTTCTCATTTTATCTCAATTAGGCCTATTTATGAGTTTAGTTCTATTTTTCTACTTTCTCTTTAGTTTGCTTAACCAGCGCTACTCAGTTTTACTCACTTACAACCCATTCATGTAATATCAATATGGCACACAATAAGGGAAAAGTGAATACATAAAGAAAACACAGTTCAATAAAATATCAAAAATAACTCAATTGTCAGATCTCACAGAACAATGCGTATAGGAAATTACTTAAATTTCCACAGTATGATGTATCACCAGTCCTTCAATCCTCTCTCAGTCCTAATGAAATTCAAAGTGTCTCTGTAAAACCTGTTAGTTTTGTCCTCCCACGATCCATGAGCATCGGTTTTTGCCCACAGTGTGCAGATGAGTTTCGCGGAGCCAGTGATCCTCCAAGTGTCTCTCCTATGGGTGGCTCGCTAATGTCACCATCTTCTTTCCACAGCTCCAGATGTTTTCACACCCCAGAGATCCCAACTAAAAACCTGGCCTGCCATACAACAATGCAATGCACAAAGGGGCATTTTAGATTCACATATATCAGGTGAATAAATGAAAATAAAGTCCTAGCACTGAAATACGGGTAAGCTGAAATGGCGGTCGGCTCTCACGTTTAGTCCAGTGTGAGGAAACTTGACTGCGTACATGCTACTCTTTAGTTTATAGCTACACATTTCACAATTGACAACTTTTCCGTCTACTGTCTCTAGCATTCAGCTTTTTGCGCTAATTATCCTCCCACCCTCCAATAAGCGGTGCTGGAGTTACCTGACTGGCTGTTACCATGGCAGAATAAAATACCATGGCATTGAAGAATTTCTATACAAGGTTCCAAAGGGACAATCTTGGTTTTTTGGCATGACTGTGTAAACGGGATGGTCGGCCTTGCAATTAACAACAACATGCATAGTTCCTTCCCACTTGTCAGCCAGCTTATGTTTTCCCCTCAGGCACACATTTCGCACCAGAACACAATCGCCAACATCCAAGGTCAATTCAGTGACATGTTTGTCAAACCTGATTTTGTTTCTTTCAGCAGTCTTAGCTGCCCAAACATCAACTCATAGGTTGTGAACCCGGTCATGTCTCGCCAGTAGGGTGACCAGATCCCAATTTAACACATGTGGGACAGAGACTACATCTGAGTGGGACAATGTGGGACAATGTGGGACACCAAGATGTCGTGGTTGTCTTCAATAATTAATTTTTAAAAATCTACTGGTATTCTGCTCAAGGATATATTTTATTTTAATACAACTTTCACAGGTTCATGTACGATAACAACAAAACCTTTGTTCTGAACAATAATGAACAATCTGAAAAATAATGAACCACATATTCAAGTACAAGCCTATATGCTCAACAAATCAAATACAACAATCTGAATAAACAAAAAAGGAGCTCACCTCACTCATTCAGTTCAGAATACAGTAATAAAATAATTAGGCCCACAACAAAAATGCATTTTAAATTACCTGTGTTAACCAGATATTTACTGAACAATGCCACCTTGTGGTGATAAAGCTGCAACAAGGTAAAAGATTTGGCCCTACATAAAACAATAGATGAATAAATAAAATCTGATATACAAATCTAAAACTGGTCAGGACAGGAGGGAACAAAAAAATATGTTAAATGAAATGATATTATTTGCCGTGCAGCGGGCGCGCGCACCCGCGTCTAGCTTGATTGACAGAGCCCACCCCGCCCGCCCCCTAATGACAGCTCAGCCTCTCCCGTCTCCCGAGTCCGACCACATACACACAGCTGTTTGCGCTGCGTAAACGCCAGATTATAGCCTACCTACGGTGAGACTGCATTTAAAAAAATCAAGTGCCACTGTCAATAACAATGCGGGACATTATCTCAATTTGTGGGACGCGTGAAAAGTATTTAAAATGCGGGACTGTCCCGCACAAAGCGGGACATCTGGTCACCCTACTCGCCAGTGCGGTTTCTTTCACTCAGTTTTGAGTGTACCAAGCATGTTTAAAAGTGTCCTATTGAACCTTTCCACAGAGTTTCCCCTTGGGTGGTAAGGTGTGGTTCACACTTCCCAGCAAGATCACAGAGCTCTTTCATTGTTTTAGATTCAAAATCTGGCTCTTGATGGCTATGCAGTTTTTCAGGGATGAACAATAAAGTTCTCCTACAAATGCTTAGCAACAGTTCTAGCCTTTTGCTTAGGGGTCAATATTGGTACTGTATATTTCGTGAAGACATCAGTGATTACGAATCTTCTGTGTTGCTGCAGTCTGGCTCTATCAGACAGAAAGTCCATGTAGACTAATTCAAGTGGTCTGGTAACCTGAATGTTCACCAGAGACGCTGCCTTCGTAGGGAGTGCCTTTCGGCAGACACAACGGCTGCATCTCTTAATCTTTCTTTCAATGTCATTAGCCATTCTGGGCCAAAAGAATCTTGTTTGTGTCAAGGGTTTTATTGATACCCAAATGACCCATGTCTTCATGACCTCTGTCCTCTGGAAGGACTAGCTGGTAATGGGTTTCCTCACTAGTCACCTCTTCCCGTAGAGAATTCCATTTTTGAGCTCAAGTTTACTTATCTCTCGCAGAAGGATGGAAAGTTCTGGAAGTTCTCTTCTCACAGTCGGAGGAGGGGTGCCCCCTATGGTCAGAAGGTAAGTAAGTGGGTTTCTGTCTGTGACCACTGTAAAAGACCTTCCATACAAATAGTCACAGAATTTATCAGTCACATCCCACTTGAGTACCAGAAACTCACTGTGGGCTGGATACTGTGATTCACTCTTTCATGCTCTCTGTCCACCTCCGGGCGGGGTGGATACCCAACAGTTAGGTCATTCACGACCTGCATGACATATTCAGCAAGACTCAAGCTATGTCTCTGCCCCATAACCGTCCATATGACTGTGTCATCGATCTCCTCCCAGAGACCTCTCCACTCAAGGGTCGGCTGTATTCTCTCCGCCAGAGAGGAAGGCAATGCAGCAGTACATTGATTCCTCATTGATGCTGGCTTCTTCTTTGTGGAAAAAAAGGATACATCTCTCCGACCCTGCATCAATTATTGCGGCCTGAACAACATCACCATAAAGAACAGGTACCCCATTCCTTTAATCTCCTCAGCATTTGAACTCTTGAAGGGTAAGATCTTTGGTTTGGGTTTCGCAAACTTTTACAGGAAATTCATTAGGAACTTTAGTACGGTGGCTGCACCTTTGGATGCACTAACTTCTCCTCATGCCAAGTTTCAGTCCACCTTTCAACGGCTTAAAGATAGGTTCACTTCAGCTCCTATTCTCGCCCTTCCTGACCCATATCTCCAGTGCATTGTGGAAGTGGACACCTCGGATCTAGGTATCAGGGCCGTGCTTTCCAAGCAGTCAAATTCCGATGGCAAGCTCCATCCCTGTGCTTTTCTTTCCCAGAAACTTTCCCCAGCAGAGAGGAATTACGATGTGGGTGACCGGGAACTGTTGGCTGTAAAGGTGGCGTTGGAGGAATGGCAACACTGGCTGGAGGGAGCTGAGCAGCCATTTCTAGTATGGACTGATCACAAGAATCTGGAATACATCAGACCAGCGAAGCGCCTCAACTCCAGGCAAGCCAGGTGGGCACTCTTCTTCAATAGATTCATCTTCACTATGTCATACCGTCCGGGCTCTAAGAATGTTAAACCTGACGCCCTTTCCAGGATGTTTGATCCTGACCCCAAGTCCTAAGACACCCTCCACAATTTTCCCATCCTCCTGTGTAGTGGAAACAGTCACATGGGCTATTGAGAAGAGAGTGAGGGAAGCCTCTGCTAATCAGACCATCTTTATAATCAAGCAGCGCTTCTGGTGGTCTGCAATGGAGAAAGAGGTGAGGGAATATGCGGCAGCCTGTCCTGTCTGCACAAGGAACAAGGTCTCCCGGCAACCGCAAGTGGGCCTTCTGCAACCCCTCCCGGTGCCCCATTGTCCCTGGCCCGACATCACATTGGACTTTATCACAGGTTTGTCTCCATCTGAGGGTAACACTACCATTCTTACAATCGTGGACAGGTTCTCCAAGATGGGATTGCAGTCCACAGTTCGTGTCCTGGTTCTGGAAGGCGTTTTGCACCCTCATAGGGACATTCATGAGTGCCATCCGGATCTTCTTGGGGCGTCCAGTGCTGTCCCTTGGGGGGGGGGACTGGGTACTGTCACAGTCAGCCTCTGCTCTGCCTCAGTGTCTACCCTTGCACCTAAACATCCTAAAGGTTGTTTTGTTTGAACCAAAACAACCTTTAGGAATGGTGATATGGATATCAAATCTGGAAAGATTCCTCTCATAGAATGACTGTGATACTGTTGTCACTTGGAAGCTTGTCCATCAACGAGTACACTAGCAGTGTACATAGCTCCAATCAACCCCTTAGGCATTTTCACAGTTCAGTTCACAATTTTGTTACACTGGTCTTAGTCTTTGGAGGTTTCTGTGCTCTTAGCCTTGTGAGCTGGCTCTGAAACTCAGTAACCTGTCTCTTTAATTCAGCAACAACATTGTCTTGAGTAGGCAAATTGGACTCTGTTTTCGATGTCTTTAGTCGGGGAAGTTGACTTTGCAGCTCAATGATTTGCTTCCTTACATCAGTGAAGTCACTATCTACTGACATGTCATTAGCAAGAGAACTTGCATTCAAGAGATGTGCACCAATCTTTTGTGTCTTTTGCAGTGTCTATCCTCCTCCACACGTAGCTGCAACAATAGCTCAGAGAAAGGAGGTGGGATGTTCCTTTCATGCTCAAGCTCTCTCTTAGCATATTATCTCAACACCTTCTACAAAATTGTCAACTTCACTGGCAGATACACTGCATCTTTTTAATGCTTTGGCAAAACCTGTCTGTAATCTGTATAGATAATGGGATGGCTCCACTCCTGCATCTTGCAGATTGTTAAGGAATTTGGCAAAAAGCTCATTGCTGTCTTCTACTGTTCCGAAAGTTGAATCAACCAGTTCAAGGAAAGTTGTAGAAAGCTTTACAAAGCTGTACAAAGCTTGTGGACCGACATGCTTTACAACATAAACAGCTGGTGATACAAGGCTATCTAAAATTTTCCTTGAATGCTGCAAATCTGAAAGAGCAGTGTCTTGCAGAATGAGTTCAACACTGCTGTGCCAAGTATCAAAGTCAGCCTCAGGACTGGGGCAAAGAGTGTTGCCAGAAAAACTTCTGAGTCTGGATGACACACTGAACTTCTCACTATGTGTTCTACAATAATTTGTTGCACTTCTGGGGGGCTAACAGGTGTTAGGTGTTTCATCTCCTTTATTGTGGCTGGTTGTGTTGCTCAAAGAAGCTTCTCCAAGCTATGTTGTTCTCTGTGGATACGCTGGACAAGTTACTTTGGACTCTTAAGCTGATGATTGTACCGGTGTGTTTTGGGGCACTGCAGTGGAAGGCTCACTCATGGGCTCTATTTCAACAGCTACATATTTACTGCATTCAGAGAGCTGCTCTTGTGAGATTTCCTCAAAGGATCTGCCACTGAGTTTAGCAATGTTTTGCAGTTCACTCAAAAAGCACTGGGTGGCGCTACCAGCCACAATCAGCACATACTCACTTGAGAGGGCTGTGATTTAGTAAATGACTTGACTGGAGCTCTCATAGCTGTATGGAAGTACAAGCTTAAGAGTGTCTGCATTTCCACTCTCATACTCTACAATGACATTTTTGTGCTATGGAGACTGGGGGTTATCTACTCTTACTGTTCTTGCAATGTGCCCATATTTATTCAAGAATTCAGTTAATTCCTCATCTGACTCAGTATCAGTGAGTCCACTAACAATGACTATGACAATGAGTTTGGCACTTTAATATCCTCTTTTTCTACTACAGTGATCCCTCGCTACTTCGCGCTTCACCTTTCGCGTCCTCAGTGCATCACGGAAGACATGATCATATACGCATATATGATCATATATAGCATATATGATCATATATAGCATATATTATATAATCAGGTCACTGGCTGTAGCACTTGCTAAAGGAGCAGCACACACACAAATAATGATAAATAGAACAGTCTCACTATTTTTAAGGCTTCTTGTTGCCTTAAACACAATTGTTATTTTATTTGTTTACATTTATTATTGACCCTGGTTTCTATTAGTTTGTTATCATATTCACCTAGGTTACATACAGCTTTCATATTTGCTTACTGTATGGACGCTGGCCCTGGACGCTATCAGAGTTTTGGCTAACATTACCCAAGCAACCAAACAGGGCTCAGTTACACATGTAGTTAAAGATTGTTGATTCTTATTGAGATTTCTTGATGAAAATGCAAAAAGACTTAGGATATATTAATGAAATCAGTTAGAGGTTCAAACAGTTTTTCACCAGTTTTCAGTCCAGAATTTTGTGGGCAGTCCTTAAAGGGCGGCTCGATGACACACTGAGGCCACCCTGAGCACAGAGACAGAGATGAATTCATCTCGCTCAGTGTTTCAAAGTTAGTCATGTCATTTTCTGAACTCATCTGACACGTGACACTCATCGGACTCATCCCATGAGTGAGTGTGGCTTCACGCCCCAGAGCTGAGAATTCATTTTTACCTGACTTCATAAACTTGTTGATATTTTAATCATTCAAATTTGGCTGGATGGTTAATAACACTTTTTTCTTTGGTCTGACAAACCCAGAACTCAGAACACATATTTATTCCTACTTTACACAGACATTAATGAGTTTAATTAGCACAGCTGATAAATCAGCCACCTGTTTGAAATTAAGGTCCCATTCAAAAAGTGACCTAGAATTGCAAGTGTTTTTTCTGCTGCTCTTATCTCTCACGTTGTGCTGCACGATAACACAAAGCTTGACGTGTGTAGCAACAGTAACTAAGGAAGGTGGAGCTTAACTGTCAACATATCAACTCTCCAAATGACCAGAGGCTCATCGGGGTAATGGAAAATATTCTAGAAATGGAGAAAGGAAACACATGCTTCTCATTCTCTCGTTTCTCTTCTCCTCATTGCTTTTAAAACCTTCCCATGAACTCCAGCAAGTTTTTACAGTGACGGCAAGTAAAATCATTTCAACAAGATGGATGAAGTTGTATACCTCTTGGCACGACTCAGGAAACTATATGTCAAACTGAATAAACATTATGTCCTCAAAAAAAGACAAATAAAATGAGTTCATAATCTATTTAGACCCCCCCACCCCATTTTGGGAGCAGAGGAAAGAATGTGGCTCATTCAATTGGCCTCAATAATGAGCTGGATGAAAATCAATACACCCTCTCTTATTCAGTGCGTGTGTTTGGGCTATAATTAGCTTATAAAACATGCTCACTTCTGTAGTGGTTTATGTGGTTCAGAACACACAATCTGCGTCTTAGAAACAATAAAATACCCGTATTAAAAAAAACAGTTTAAAGCTGAAACAGATAAATATTTCTGCAGAATGTTCATTATTTTGCCAAGTAGTTTATCTCCCTCTTTTCTTTGCCCACCAAAAGGGCCTTGGTGGTTGTAAGTGGTTATAATTGTACATCTGGTAGCAGTTAGAGCTGCGTACTTGGCACTACCAAGGTTTCTGCCACTCAAGGAGAGCGGCAACACGTTCCAAGAGCAGCTCAGTTCCTGCACTTCATGTCCCGGGTAGAAACAAAAGAGCTATTTGATTCAAAGAGCTCCGACCTTTAGTCTTTATGTGAGGTGGGGGGGGTCGTCGGCTTTCCTGCATATCTTGACTCTGATTTCTTTTCTGAATCCTCAGATGTTGTTGAGTGAGCACATGAGAAGAAAATGAGGATAAAGGCGAGAGGGTGTCGAGGTGTAAGCATGAGATAGAGAGACTGTAGGGATGAAAACACCCCCAAAGATGATTGATGACAACAGTACAGCACATTCAAGACAGATCTCTCCCATACCTATAATGATGATGACGTGTCACACGGTGCTCCTCTCCCACTTTGTTGAATAAGTATTTCCAATGTGACAATCACTTCCTCTCCAGGTGGAAAAAAATGAATGTTATTTTTGGTCTGCTCGCAGTAGAATAGCACAGAAAGTGTTTGAGCAGCTGAGTTTAAGATCTCTGTCTTCAACAGGCTTTGTTACATGTTCTCCACCTCCTCCTCCAGTCTTTTACAACCTTTTCTGATAAGAACACCTTGCTATTACCCCAAACAAAATGACTTTTAAAGATGAAATAGATAGACCTCCTATGTGGCGCAAATGGCATCATCCCCAACAGAGCCATTACTATTTGGGTTATTTCATGCCATTTCTCATCCCAGATGAGTCCCTGGGCTTTCGGCTAAAGCCAATGTTTGCTGGGATAAAACAAGGGTGTGTGTGTGTGATGCCAGCTCCTACCAAGTGCTCTGCCCTCGTGAGGCGCAACACCATGCAAACCAACATCACACACCAGCTCATAGCAACAAACCAATTCCAGACAACAAACAACGCATCTCAACCTCTGTTCAGAATCCAGATGTTGCTTGATGCGGTCGCAAAAAAGAACAATGAAAAGTCTGAAACCTAAAATTATGTAATGTACCTACAGCAGTGTTTTCACAAACATAGTGCACCCTGACACAATCATGAACATCTATAATCAATATAAATGCTCAAGTACTACGATCTTTTTTTTTAATCAATTGCACACCTGGGGAGTACTTTATGCTGTATTGTATTTTATTCCCCTATATTTATGTGACAGCTGATGTTACAGGTACTCCTCAGATGTACTGTACAGTTTGGGCCCAGCAGGTTCACCATAAAGAGATTTACCCTCTAAACTGCCTCAAATGGCTACATTTCAATAATTGTTAGAGGGCCCAGGAGGGATTGAGGTTAGTTGAGGTTAGGAACATCTGCATCCACATCTTGTCAACAGTAAAATGATGCTTACACGTTAAAGCATGCATTGCATTAATGATGTAAGACATAACATATCATTGATGTACAACAAGTGCTTTTGAAAGTAAAGTATGTTTAGAAAAGAGAACTTTTTTAAACCAGGAAGTGTTTCCTTGCCACTGTCGCCAAGTGCTTGTTCATGGTGGAATCGTTTCAAAAGATAACTTCTGTTATGATTTTATATGAATAAAATTGAATTGAATGAATGTAGTATTGGTACTTTCTATTTAAGTAAAGGAGGGAGTACTTCCTCCAGCCAATCACATGTTTGCTATACAAGTTAATGATAGCTGGTGCTTCAGAAAAAAAAAAAAAGAAAAATGCTGTGATCAACTAATCATGATTCAGCTGGGTTGGAATGTAATTATAAAAGCATTATGAGGTGCTGAGAGCAGCAAGAACAAGACATGCAAGGGAGAACAGCTCAGGCTCTCCTTGCCACCAGGTTACTTTACATATCTGCAACCCAAGCAGCTCCAGCCTCCCACCACCCCTTCGGCTCCTTACTGTGGTAATGGCCAGGAGCAGTCAGTCTCCTTGGCACAGCCCATCTGTTGTTTTTGTTTTTCAGACGGAGGAGGGTTGGAGGGGAGTGGGTTGATGGGTGGGCTGGTGTTGGCCTGGGTGAGGAATGAGAAAATGATGGGCCGCTTGCACCACAAATTATTGCCAGTCTGTTATTACAGTAAGATGAACGTTAGCAACGGTTACACAGCCAAACAGTTTGACACAATGGTCATCTCTAAATAAAGCCTCGGCTTACTGACGCAGTTGGTCGGCCACTTTGGGCTCAATGAGGGGGAAGTGGAGGAACTTGGCTTCACCCACCACAGAGACGAGACGTGCAGACAGGCATCTACAGCAAATTATATCAAGGTCAAGAATGTCTTACAGAATCAGAAATATATTCTAATAGACACTTTAAGTAGGTAGTAGGTGGCTCAGCGGACAGCACCAACTCCCCACAACAGGATGGCTTGGCTTCAGATGTCCACTAAAATCCTGTGTTGATGATTAGAAGTATGCATGTTAAAATAGCACTCCTGCCACTGGCAAGAGCAGTTTTCCTGAATAATTAGGATTGATTTAGGATTTACAAAATTTACTTCACTTGTATCTACCCACTCTTGTCTTAAGTCAGCTGGGATGGGCTCCAGCAGCCCTGCAACCCTGATGAGGATAAACAGTTACAGAAGATGGTTGGATGGTATCTACCTACACACAGAAAATACCACTTCATTTCTAAAGTTATTTATAAATGAATAATTCTAAATGGTAGCGAATATGTTTATTTACTTTCTTTTTTAAGTACGATGAGAATTCTATGTTTTGGGTTAAGTACAGATCTGGAGACAGGACATGATTAGCCTAGTGTAGCAGAATGACTAGAAGCAGAAATAAGTAGCTGTGACCAGACTGAATAATTAACACACTCTGGATAAATTCATATACAAACATAAATGTATAAATTGCTCGTTTTGGTTTCAGAGAGAGTTCCATGGTATAGCCATTACTTAGCAAACAGTATCATAAGCAGTATGATAAGCAGTATCACTGAACATGGTTTGACTGTATCCAGATTCACTTCACAGAGGTACTGGACTGATTATTTAAAGTCTGTGTAAAGTAATAATAAATGTGTTCTGGGTTTGTCAGACCAAAGAAGAAAGTGTTATTAACCATCCAGCCAAATTCGAATGATTAAAATATCAACAAGTTTATGAAATTAGGTGTCAAAATCAGGTAAAAATGAATTCTCAGCTCCAGGACTGTGGGGGCAGATGAGTCAGAAAATGACACGACTAACTATGAAACACTGAGCGAGATGAATTCATCTCTGTCTCTCTGCTCAGGATGGCCTCAGCGTGTCATCGAGCCACCCTTTAAGGACTGCCCACAAAATCCTGGACTGCAAACTAGTGAAAAACTGTTTGAACCTCTAAAAGTCTTTTTACATGTTTTTAGCAACTATTTTCCAACATATTTAATGTATTTTGAAAGAAATCTTAGAATGGCCTTTCCACAGACAAAAGTTGAATCAATCCATCTAAACCCCTTACTTACTGTCTTTATGCTAAGCTAGGCTAACCGTGTACAATCCCCAGCTCCATCTCGACGGCTTCTAACAACATCTATCAACTTCTAACAAGCTCATAATTAGTGTGTAGACATGAGAGCATTATTAATATTCTAATCTCTTTCTCAGAAGCAAAGCAAATAAATGTGTTCTGTCATGTTGAATTATTCCAGTGATGCAGCAGTTGAGAAACATCTGATTGAATAAGCTATTACATAACTGCATAATACCAAAACTCATATGACTAGATCTATATCAAACTGCCACACTTTGACAAAGCATATGGTAGAGGGAGAGTGAGCACTGAAAGACTTGTTGATGAAATCTCATACTGTACCTTTCCTCTCAGGGTTTTATATTCAGCTCCTCCAGCAACTGATACCAGAGTAAAAATACAACTTTCCCTCTCAATGATCCCCAAACAGGCTGGCTTTTGTTTGCACAGTAAGCAGCCCACCGGTTCCTTGGTTGCTCTCCCTGTCTCACACACACAGTCACTGCTAAAGCCAGCCATTGTTCCAGGCCAAGATAATAGTATCAGTCCTTGACAGGGGAGTTACAGTTGGATTGGCACCAGCTGTTAAAGCAGCCATACTTTGTGGACCTGATTAGATTACACAATTACACTCGATCTCATGTGACATTAATTATTGGACCATAATATGTGGCTAAGCTAACACTGTGCTTTACAGTCCAGAACTGCAAACAAATTGCACGGTGTCCCTCTGCAGAGTTGGTGTCCAGAGAATTGGCAGGTAATGTGCTGTAGAGACTTTAATAGGGAATCCAGACAGCTTAATCAGTATCACAGTCCCCAAAGAAGAAGAGAATGCTTTTCATTGCTGGCGATTGTTGCCAGACCACCATCTGAGATTCTCATGTGCGCATGCACGATCTGGCCAGTACTGTTGAGATCTGGAGCTTCTGATGAAATGTAACAATTTTAATTTCCTGTTTATATCATGTTAGTCTTGTTTACATGTACAGGGAGATGATAGATAGATGGTGGATTAACTGCTAGAGATAATGTAATACTAGTGAATACTCACTCTGCAAAGCTTATAATGGTTAATTCATCTTGTGAGAGGTGATTTAACCCTTCAGTAACTTTTAAAGCACAATGCTCAGTGCTAAAGCATAATGATATTGTGCCTGTGAATCCACTGAAGCTCTGCAGTGGATTCACAGGCACAATATAATTATTCCTCTGTGCCTTAGACCTCCGCTGCTGCCCAAAAACTATTAAAAACATGTAATGAGCCAAAGCTTGGCACTGCAGAGCACAATGAGCACAGGGCCGAGTTCATTTTGAGTCAGCCCCACATCGTCAACGTAAGTACTGAAGTAGTCACATTTGATAGTCCAAAGTCACAAATCACAATTTGCCTCATCTGTACAACACAACTTCTGTCTTTAGAGCATTCAATCAGGTAAACAGAAACTCCCCAGAAATCCCTTTTAACTGGGAAAAATGGAAGAAACCTCAGGAATATCGACAGAGGACACAATGTGCAGGACAAACCAACAAAATCACACAATATACAAATTTTGATGACATACAAAGTTTCTCATATATGATGATTTTAATATGTCTGTAGTAGAATGTGGATGGAAGACAAAGAAACAACTCCATAGAAAAAAAGTCCCATATTCCCATACTCTTGTTTGTGTAGCATTTGCTGAAAATCTGCCTTCCTGTTAGTAAATTACTTTTCAAAAAAATGAAACTATGTTTCTGTTTTTAAAGACTTGTCTTCAGTAGGAGCTAATGTGCTCAGTACCATGGGGTAGAAAAATCACAAAATACCACATCACACTGTTCATATTAAGAAAAATATAAAAACATCAGCAGACTTATCGTTTAAGTCATAAATTAGATGTGTTGTTTTGAACTACATTATACTGTGATACATGCTAACAGACACAGCCCTGAAGCTGATGCAGGCCTGACACTGATAATCTAGGCCTGCAACAAATGATGAAACCCGGACATGGTGAGAAATCACCACAGCAGTCATTTCATGCATTCAGCCTGGTGTGACTAAGTCACAAAAAGGGCAACTTTTAAAACCAACCAACGCGCTGCCATCTGTCATAAACAGCACACATCACGAGAACGGCCCTCCTCGATGATACCATCACTCTAATTTTGTGCCTGCGCATCTGTTGTCACTGCCAATGAAACCCCGTGTAGAACAGACAACGGGCAGCAGAGTGAAGCCGCTGTGAGACGAGCAGGAGGGAAGATGTAGGTAGTGATAGATTTACTGAGTGATGCAGTGGAGAACAGAGTGTCTGAGATTTACGGCAGGTCCGCTGCCTTCCAGGCAGAGATGCCTCCAGAGCTGCCCAGGCTCATTCCTATTAAGATTAATAATGCTAGTATTTACAAGGCCCAGATCTCCCCTCAGAACCCCCCGCCGCCCCTGTGCCAGATCACCTGCAGAGCACAGCAGAGGCTGACAGGAGAGGAGGGGAAGAGCAGTGAAAGAGTGTATGAGAAATGGGAGAGAGAACAGTGTTTGTGCCTCACTGATTCTCCACAGCAGCTCTTTGTGATGCCTTTAAGAGTAAATCTAAGTATGAAACCTCTGCTTCTTTAACTGTTTGTATGACAATACCAGGACTGAATAATTTGTTTTATTGCCACAATTTGACATTTCACTAAATGTTTTTTTTAGTTGGCTCAATAACTCTCTCATATCTGCTCTGTACACAGAGTTACAGTCACCTCAAAGTACAGTAATACTTCTGAGATGTGTTGGAGAGGTTGTGGATCTTGGGATTGCCCAAAGATTTTAGATTTCTGGAAGAATATTCTAAAAGAAATGAAACATGTTTGGGGTATCAACTTCCCTTTAGATCCAGCACTGTACATATTCAGTATAACCCCTGATATTATCATAGATGGGAACCTGACTTCCTTACTGAGAATTCTGCTTTTAATAGCAAAGAACACAAGTACAGCCTCCTGGTTGAAGTAACATTCCACCAGTATTCCACCAGTAAAAATTTGTTCATCACAGAGAAGCAAGATTATAGATCAAATCAGACAGGTTTTGTCAGTTAGTCACCTCACTTTTCTTTTTTTTTCATTTATAGTTGTATTTTTACACTTACTGCAGTACAATTGACAATAAATGTATATGCTCAATGCTCCATGTTGCTCAGGTTTCCTCCTTTTAAGAAGGAGGAAGAAATATTTGAGGATGTGAGGACATGATTGTATGTTGGAACTAAAACTGCAGAAGTGTCTCCTAGTGTGTTCCTAATGCATATGTTACATGTATGTTGTCACTTCGTGTGCAATAAAAAAGACAGTTAAGTAAAGTGTATTCCCAAAGTGTCAAACTGCTAGAAAACAAACTTGGCAGTGAGTTTTAAGTCAGAAAAGACGAAATGTTTCTCTTCAATAAATACAACGCATTTATTTACACACTGTAAAAACAGAGAACCTCTTGTTAGTGTATTAATATATCTTATTATGATTATGAAGCTGATAACAATAATGACAGAAAAATCAACAGATTGTGTAGAGTATGTGTTGTAAATGATTCAAACATGAAGGCATCAGATTTCCACAGGCCACGACTGTGAGCACAGTGCAAACATAGCTGAGCGTGCTCACACTGCGTTTCACAGGAAACTTGCATTTAATTTGATTAGCTGTCTGAATTTTGAATTTCCTTTTAAATCCATGTGATAACTTTAAGTCTTACTACTGAGTCTCAGACTGAAATGAAACTTTCTTGTCTTCCTCGCACTCCAGTGGAGCAAACTCACAGTCACTGGGCTCTAAGAGGTTCAGATTGGCCTGAACTGCCAGCAGTTTCTGCACTCTGTCGGCTGAGAGAGAGCCGTGCACTTCCGTGTTGCGGAAGCGTGACTGGAGGCCCTCGCACGCGCCTGTCGTTGGTGGGATCTGGAGTATGGCGGAGGCCACGGCGGACAGCGGCTCAGAGGAACACAGCCCCTTCCACCAGGTGGATGCAGACACATGCTGGCATGAGCTCCAGATGCCACCCCCCTTCCACAGCCCCTGCTTGGCTGAGAATCTGGCGAAGCTGCCGAGCACTTTACCCTCGTCGAGGTTTAGATGGTGCGACAGGTTGGATATGACGTAGTAGGCGCTGTTGATCTGCTCCCCAGAGAGTGTCTGCTTTCCGACATGTTTTGGATCCAGCATGTATGCTGCTGCGTGGATGGGCTTCACGCAAAACTCCTGACATCTGTCTAACGTCGCCATGACAGCTTTCTGTTCGGTGCTGTGCAGCACCGACCCGGACAGCAAAGCTCCGATGTGGTATCTTAACTGACTGAACATGTCAACAACACCAGAGAGTGCAGTGTCTTCTCTCTTCATGTAATTAACATAATTACCAATCAGGTAGAGCAGATTCTGACTGCTGCTTACCCCCTTCCAGAATGTTGCATCCTGAACTGTGGCCCTGAAGGATGCTTCAACATCTAGTGTGGGTGAAATGGCCATGTCCTGTAGAGAGGTCTGACCCTCCAGGAGGCTGCTGAACATGTTACACACACCAGTCCAGTCAGAGCAGTGAGGCAGCACCAGCGTTGTCCCGTTAGCAGTGTGGTTTCTTGTGGTCTGCCAGCATCTGAATGTCTCTGCTAATCTTTTCCGCTCTCTAACGTACCTCACCACCTGCTCAGCTCTCCTACATAGAGCCTTCATGGATGGCTGCGCAACCATGTCATCAAAGAGCTGCTGGACGCCGCACGCTGTGCAGCCGATGGCAGATATGTGCGGGAAGGCCTCCTCTACTTGAGCCCAAGCTGCCATCATTTCCGGGGCATCATCAGTGACGACAGCGAAGACCTTTTGTGGCCCCACTTCATTTATAATATCCTTCAGCTCCTCAGCGATAAATGTGCTCAAGTGCGTCTGCTCCTTTGTCTTTGTGCACTTGTAGAACAGCGGTATGGGAGTTGCAACGACATAAATGATAGTTCCTGTTTCTTTTATGTTAGACCAGCCACTGCACATGATGGTGACAGAGTCTGCTTTCCCTACAGCCTCATGAACCTGGCTTTGTACTCTGTCATACTCACAGTCCAGGAGATGGGAGGACAATGCCTCTCTGGTGGGCGGACAGTAAGCAGGCCGCAGCACACTGAAAAATCGTTTCCAGTAAATATTATCTGTGAGAGTGAGGGGTGAGGACGTGGCATACACAGCCCTCGCCAGGCTTTCGTCCGCATATGCCTGGCTGCGCTGATCCACCGAATCAATGAGGAACTGTCCCCCAGGAGAGGAGGACGGTAAGAAGGAGAAGGAGGGAACAGGGATGGAGGCAGAGGAGCTCCCATCCGGGCCTGGTGACTGCTGCTGCGAGTACTCCTTACATTTGTCCAAATGCATCTGCATCTTGGTGGCGTTCTTCGTGTATGTCTTTGAACAGTAGTTGCACATGACGGTTTCCCTCCCATCGATGATGGCTGGGGTGAAATGCTTCCAAACACCGGACTGCAAGCGAGGCATTGTTCTGTAAAGGTTACACAAAGAAAAAAAAATATTATCCATGATGAACTTCTGCAAGTAGGAATATTTCAGAACAACAAAGACCGCTCTGAAGAATTTGCTAAGGCACAACTAATGACTATTTTTATTATGATCATACCTCGATTATCAGTTATTTATGACAGAATCATTACTTTCAAAATGTGATGTCTCAGACATCACTGAAAAACATCCAGATATTCAGTTTACTGTCAAAAGAGGAGAGCAGTTCATTTAACTGAATTTCAGTCACTTGTTTTTCTCTCATTAAATCGGTTAATCAACTTAAATCAATTATTTCGACTCAAATGCCATTAGCAAAATGCTGGATTACAAAAATGTAAAAATCTCAAAAAGAAAAGCAACTCTAAAGACACTATCTCAGCACAGCTATCAAATCATACACCTGCTGGTAACACATGGTCTAGTCGCACAGCAGAGATTTGAAAAATCTGCATTTGCTCCCATTTATTAAAAAAATACGGAAAGAGACAACAACTTAGTCTTTGGTTTGGGGTCATTTTGTTCCCTTCTACTTTAAGGTGGTTCCCAGCCTGTCTGATCAAACTGCACGTTATCACAGGTGTCTACATGACGTCACTTCAAAAAGGTTTTATTTAAAAGGTCCAGTATGGAGGATTTAGTTGCATCTAGTAGTCTAATCGCTGCTTTGCAATCTCCTCACATCACCCTCACCTTCTTAGTATAAAGGAGAAACCACACTTTAAAGGCCCTGTCTATAGTCAGTATTTAGTTCAAACTGTAGAAATAGTGTTTCAACATGGAGGCCTCCATGAAAGAGGACCCGCTCCACTGTAGATATGAAAGGAGAATTTTTAAGTAATAAAAATAAAAATATTCTTATTTACATGTGATTATACATGCATAAAAATATAGTTATGAATATTATATTCCATGTCTGCCTTATTCTGAAATCTAATCTTAGATTAGTCTTACACACAGCACTTAAATGATTTCAAAGGTTTCTCAAACAAACAGAAAATCATCAATCATCATCAAAATAAAAAGAAAAGAAAAAGAAATTGTAGTTTTTTTTTTTTTTTTTCTTTCTGTCCTTCATCTCATCTTCACGGCCCACTACATTAATCTTTAGTCCCTCTTGGGGGTCTCAACCCACAGGTTGACAACCACTGCTTCAGGACAGCCTGTGAATAACAGGCAGACTGTCACCAAGTCTCACCAGCTCGCATGTGAACTTATGCTAAACTTTAGTTCGTCAGGACGTTGTGTTGCTTCGTGGACAGCTGCCACTTGAAGGTGAAACTAAACTGTTTGTTAGCTTTCTGTTTCCATAAATCACAGTTAGCCTGTGAACCCACCTCTGTGTGTGAACACTCCTCCACTGTCAGCAGTTAAACTCGGCCTCGGCTCACAGTCTGAGCTCAGTTAAACTCGGCCTCGGCTCACAGTCTGAGCTCAGTTAAACTGGGTTACTGTTACACTAGCTGTTTGGGCTAACTCGATAGCGTGCTACAAACGTTAGCTGGGCGCTTCAAACGGACGGACACAGTCCAGAGTGTCCCGGTGCCACACTTCAGCTCGGCTCGTGGACCGTCTGCACATCCAAAGTATCCGGTGTTCCGGTCCAATTCACGGAGAAATTTTGGGGAAATGTTTCAGAATTTGTCAAGGAAACAGCGTAAGTAGCTGTTGTTGTGAATGGAAGTTAGCTACTTCCTGAAACCGAACGCTCCCGTCAAGTAAGGAAGCTCACATGGGTCAATAAACGGAACGGGGGGCTTCGACTGAGGCTGGAGACAGGCGAAGGGAAGTGGATCGAGGTAAACATGACTGTACAGCTCAATCAAGTCTGTGCAAGGTTAACGGTAAAATCTGTTCATGTAACATAAAAAAATACTAATGGATGCTGATAATAATAATAACAATAATAATAATAACAATAACAATAATAATAATAACAACGGGGAGAAAAGTGCTCTGAATGACATTTGTAGCTTTTGTGAAGTGGAGGCTGTATTCACTCCTTCTTCTCCTGCCTCCTTTTTATTTTCACACAGAGGTTAAGTGTTACAATTAACTCCATAATGCTCAACGCTCAGGTCACAGTCTGTCCATACACCCCTCTGCCTTCCTTTCTCATTCTCTCTGTGCCAAGCCACAACCACGAATTACTTAACCCCAGGCTAATGAGGTGATAATGGACATATAATATTTTTTTTCTTAAAATGGCTTTAAATGTCTATTTTTTTATATAAAAGTAAAAGCTTTCAGACTTAATACTTAATGGTAGTCTGTGTGGTTTTTCAAGTCGACCCTCACGTCTTGACATGTCAGAGGGAAAAAGCACGGGCTGGTCGGGTCCTGTATGACATTTGATGTGGCTTCCAGAAACTGAGCCGTTGTTCTAGTTCTTCCCTGTGTTTTACCCC
Source organism: Nibea coibor (assembly GCA_023373845.1). Lineage (NCBI taxonomy): Eukaryota > Metazoa > Chordata > Actinopteri > Sciaenidae > Nibea > Nibea coibor. The sequence continues at coordinate 1,464,072 of CM041735.1, read as the reverse complement.
TCCCTTAATATATCAGTGAAAAGTGTGCATTAAAGACTAATTCAAATTCATTACAGCTTTAGATTTCCCACAGTCCAAAGACATGCACTTAATAGGTTAATTGGTGAATGGTTGTTTGTGTCTCTGTGCCTGTGATGAGCTGCTGACTTGTCCAGGGTGTACCCACCTCTTGTCCTAAGTCAGCTGGGATAGGCTCCAGCCCGACTGTGACTCTGATGAGGATAAGACGTTACAGATAATGGATGGATGGATGGATGGATGGATGGATGTATCCACCATGTTTTTCTGATACTGGGGTGATTTCAGCCAGTGGTCTGACCAACAGTCCAAAAACCTTTATAACTATTTTATTTTTTTATTTTATATAATGTTTATTCTCACATTTGAAAGACTGGCGTCATCAGCATGTTGCTTTAATAGTTGCCTAATATTTCTCTGTCAACTGACAAATAGGTTAATCCATTCTTTCTTATCCTCATCAGGGTCACAGTGGGGCTGGAGCCTATCCCAGCTGACTCTTTGGGCTGAGCGAGGAAGCCGGAGTACCCGGAGAGAACCCACACAGACACAGGAAGAACATGCAAACTCCACACAGGGAGGCCCAGCTGAGGTTCTTCTTGCTGTGAGGTAATAATCATTGCATATAAAAGCACATCTAACATATGCACATCTAAAGTTCAGCTACTAACAGACATAGATATTTGGTAACAATTTTACTAGAGCTAGAACTAACAATGTTTTTTTTATTAATGATGGTATTCTGTCTGACCAATTTATTATTCTCACATTCCAGAGGCTGAAATTGTCACCATTTCTGCTTGAAAAGTGGCTCACATGATCATCACCAAATTCATCAAAATAGTTGCCTAATATTTCTCTGTTGACTGACTGATAGATTAATCGACTAAGCCCAAAATTCTTTCCTCTTCCAAGTAAATTTTCCAAACCGTGGGATTTGTTGCAGACCTGTCTGGTCCTGATAAGAATGTGTCTAGTTTGACCAATTTAACTGTTATTTGTTAAACAATCTCAATCAAACCAGATTCATGTCGATCTTTTAAAACATGTGCAGTCTAAATTATTGCCACTTTATGCATATCCACCAAAGTTCTGGGGTAGGTCTGTACTGGTTTCGGTGTTAATAGCCCACACCGATTTGCTCTAACACAGAATGACAGTGATTATCTCTAGCTCTGGGGCCACATTTCAGTGCCATGTGTCTGTCATTAGAGACATTTCTGGAGTTTATACGGCGTCCAGGTTTTGTGGCGCGGCAGAGTGCAGCCAAAGCAAACTAACTCTATCTAATTTTGGGGGCAATCCAAGCTCGTAATGTCAGGTTGTATCACAGCACTCCTCGGAGGGAGAATATTCACGTTGACACACTGCAGAGAGACAGATACAAACGAGACCTTGCTGAAGCCCAGCGCTATTATTTTCTTGTCTCTCAGTGTTGGATTAAGTCGCCCAGCCCTTTTGAGAGCATCTAATATTCAAGCCAGAGAATTAGGAGTCCAGACCACAGGGACACCAATGGAGAGGAAGCAGGATGATGTCATGACACGGCAGTGATGGAGGGCGATGTTGGTTTTCTGGTTAGTTGGCGGGTTTGTCTGCTCTCAAGCCTTCTCCACTCTCATGAGAATTGTTTCAGCATTTATTCAGAGCTTGTACTTTTTTCATACTTAAATGACTTGATAGGAAATTCCACAGAAGCAAAAACACAATCAAGATGTCCCTGAGTCCCAGAATTTGATTTAAGGCACAGAAAAGCACATTTCAAAGTATGATGAATGTTTTTTTTCCCCTCCTTTCGTTCCAGATTTAGTCGTCCCCAAAGCAAAAGCTTCCCCTTTAATCCCATTTAATGTGCGGCTGTAACAAGACAACGTACCAAATGCAGTTTCATGCTGGCATTTTGAATTAACTGTCACTCCTGTCAGAATACAGTAAAACAAAACTGCCAAAACTGTAATAATGACAGATAAGCTGCGTCTATCTGTAGGTTGTTTTGGAAAATTTGGCCCAAAGATTAAAGTTATCCTTTAAGATCCAAGAAACTCTTTTATGTCTTCCCTTTCTTCTTCTTCTTCTTCTTCTTCTTCTTCTTCTTCTTCTTCTTCTTCTTCTTCTTCTTCTTCACTTGATTCTGTCGCAGTCAGGCTTAATCCCTCGGCGCTAGTTTTAGACCCGAACACTTTGTGACATAAAAGCCTTTCAATTATGGCATAAAAATGCTCTTCTTTAAACATGAAACAGAGCCACACACTCTTGACTTAGGAAGGCATAAGACCACTGAGTGGAGACGAATTAAATGGTATCACTTTATTCTGCTTTAATGGCCGATCTCTGCTTCTTGGAGCTTAAAGCTTAAATTACATCATGGGACTCTGTTAGCAATTACTTGATTTATATCAGAGCTTGGCTACCCTTAAACACGCTGAAAATAGCTTTAGTGAGGCTTTTTGGAGCCGTTTATGGGAAAACATCTCTTACTGTATGTGTGTGGAGGCTTTATGTTCTCCTCTCAGACAATGGCGTTTGTTGTCGTGAGAGTTTAACACCAGTTTCATTTGTTCTGTCTGTGGCTGACATTTGTTAATATAAAAGTGTTTCCATATTGTTATAAACTTGCCTTCAAACAGTCAGACTTTTTTTATAGATGCAGGTTTGTTGTCAGGGCACACTGAGAGCTTTCCTCACACTTTGTTCTCTCAGAAATGCTAATCTATGTCAGATATCATTCAACGCACTCTCTGTGATGAGTTTCCCTAATTCCAAACATTTCAGGTATAAATTTGATGAGCTCCATTCATGACTGACTTGTGATTTAATCTAGCAAACACCACTACATTCCAGTTCAATTAAAAAGCCAAACAGGGCCGTCATCACTCTCCAGCAGCTGTGCAAAGGCGGGACAGATGTGTCCCACAGCTTCTCCCAGTGAGCAGTTGGGATCCATCCACATCAATTATAATGCACCACAGCAGTTGGTGTGGAGTGTGATTCATTATCTTAAGGTATGCACGAGCGTGAGTGCATAATACGGGATTAAGCTAATTAGAGCTCGTCAGCACGTTCTTGAATAAATATCACAGCTGTGTTCCTTCACACTTCAAATCATTGATCTCTACCCCTGTGTGCTACCCTTACCACCCAGCAGAGGCCACTGTGGACAAGCGCCTTCACGAGACCTTTGACATCAGTGCTCTCTCTCTCTCTCTCTCTCTCTCTCTCTCTCTCTCTCTCTTCCTCTCCTCTCTCTCTCTCTCTCTCTCTCTCTCTCTCTCTCTCTCTCTCTCTCTCTCTCTTCTCTCTCTCTCTCTCTCTCTCTCCCTCTCTTCCCCTCTCTCTCTCTCTCTCTCTCTCTCTCTCTCTCTCTCTTCCTCTCTCTCTCTCTCTCTCTCTCTCTCTCTCTCTCTCTCTCTCTCTCACACGCCTGACCTCCACTTAATAGCAATTGGCTAAAACAGCAAAAGTGACGGAGGTGGTTGTCCTGTTTTGACCATGAAACTCAGTTTGTAAATCAAATGAGTTTCTGAAAGTTCTAAAACTGAAATACTGAAATAATAAGAACCTTCAGTCAGACTGAAGACTTCTCTCTTCACTCTTTGTCTTTCTGTTAGTTGTACAGTCTGCGTGCGACTTCAACCCTTCTTTTATTTACTTATGTAATATTTTCCCCATTATTTTCTAATGTAAAACCTTCCAAAAAAAAACTTCCAACAATTTGCTACAACACTCCAGGGACGGCACTCTTATTGAATTCCAGTTAGTGGAGATGGAGGGATGACTGAGATGAGATTGCTTTAGGTACTCTAAATTGTAGTCTCTTTCACACTCAGTTTGTGTATTATATAGTATTACATATTTATTTGTGTTCATTAATGTTAATAAGCACACTACTTTTGCACATTGTTTAAAATTAAATAAAATATTTTTTGATGTATAAAATATCAAAGGAAAACTTTGTTAGAAATGTCATGGAATGTAACACCATGACTCTGCAGTCAATCTGACTGCACTGACAGTAGACTACATCTTAATGCGACAATATTAGTGACGTGATGCTTGATAAAACTACAAAATTCAGAAGTTGGAATACAAAATGTTCATCTGCCATACCTCACCCTGTGCGCTCTGACCAGTGAAAGATCTGACTTCATTATCAACGTCAAGAATACTGTCCGCTTTATGGCAAAGATAAATGATTAATCAGCATATCTATGGATGTCACAGTTGAAAAAGCTCCACAGTAATGCAGAACAGGTCTCACGATTCTTTTTAAGTTTTTACGTCACGTCAGTACATCTGTCTATTCATGCTCTCTCTCTGCTGAAGTCTGCATCACACTGTTGAAAAAAATGATGTTCAAACAGCTCTGGTCATGGCGGTGACGTTAATATTTCTGGGTCATTTCACTCAGTTAACCTTCCTAAGAAAAACTGACTATTCGACCTCAGCCTCAGTGTTGAGTTCATGGTCATTTTCAGGGCTGTAGATTGGAGCTATCTTAAGGAAATATCCCATGAATTGCTCAGCTGGTATGTTTGATGTCATCATCACATTGAGACATTTCCCTGCTCTTACATGACATAACTTTGCCTCTGTGACTGAAGTGCTGCGAGCAATTCAGGTGGTGACGCAGAAAGCTGTATAAGTGAGTCATGTTAAATTTAGATGGGAGGCTTGTCCTTAAGCTGGCAGGGCAAATTGATTTTAAACCAAACCTCAAAAACTCATGACAGCACATGCAAAAAGACAAAATGAGACACCTCTTTCAGCAGGAAGAGTCACAAGTAGACCCTCGTGTTGTAAAGACCGTGAGTGTGATATTTACTTGACAATAGAGTTCCACAAGGGTCAGTTTGGGTCCTAGTAAGAAAGACGCAATGTGACATCCGAGTCAGGGTTAGTTGAGTCAACATTTCTCTTTTTCTGTGTGTCAAATGGATCTGAGAGGACTCGTTATCATAATCGTCAAGAGATAATCACAGTTGTGACAAGATGAACTAGGAAGTGCAGGAAAACTGACTACAGTTTCTTAAAAGGGTAGATCCAGCATGTCTTAAAACAATAGTCACATGATCTTATGTGCAGTGAAATAGTATATGGCTGCTGTAATCATTCCTTCTGTTCATACATGCAGAGATTCCTTCATAATGTCCCTCTAATGTAATTGATGGCAGACAAACAGTCCTGTTTTCTGTCCAAATGTACATTCCAAAGTTCATCTGCTAATACGAAGCTTCAGCAGTCTGAGTTTGGCAAATCAAATTAGTATCTTCTCTTCGTCGTAGTTGAAATTCCCTCAGTGTTCCTCCACCACAGTGTGAGTTCTGGACTAAACAGACTAAAGATATCCACTTGTGACTGCTGAAGCCTCAAACTGACTTCAGATGTGTATTTTTGCACAGTCAGAGTGAACAGGAAGAACAGTTACAATTACAGTGACTGATAACTCTTTTAATATACATACATACTGTACATACATGTATGGAATGAGGATCAAAATGACAACATGTTTCACCTGCAGCTTCTTCAGGTCAAACAGCTGCAGCTGTAATATGTTGTTCTCTCCTAATAAAGTTATTCAAGTGTGCAGCAGTTTAGTCATGTTTTCAGTATTTTCAGGTATTCTTCATGGTATTTTAGAGTTTGTCATTTCCTGATAAACCACAAAAAGTTGTTGATGATGTCATCCTGCACTCAGGGACTAATTTTACATCCAGTGAAGCGCTTTGTCTTTTCTAACGCTGCCAAACAGTACTTCCTGTTTGATCCAGTCTATGAGTGACTGTGAGGGCTGTTCAGCTTTAACTCTCTGTGATTCACAGAGTTATCTGACATTCAGATAGCTTTAGCTTTAACAAATTTCTAAACTAGCTAACCTCTAATTAGCTACTGCTAACTGAATCTGCTGGGCTCAGTGTTGCCAACTTAGCGACTCTGTCCCTATACTTAGCAAGCATTCAGACCCCTGTAGAGACTCTCTTTCAAAAACATGACTAGCAAATCTAGTGACTTTTTCTGGTGTTACTGGAGACTTATGGAGACTCCGATGTGAAAGCACGCATCGACTTCTCAATGAGCAGTGGGTGCCGCCGTGGGCCCCAACCCTGTCCCAAAGCCCTCACTGGCAGCCCAGTCCTCACACAGCAGTCCCTCCCAGCTGCAGTCAGAGCAGATGTTCACCCCTCCGCGTCCATACGGATACGCCATACGCAAATGAATTGTGTGTGCGAAAAGCCACCGCTGGCTGATCCTGCAGGATGTAAAAAATCTTCTTCTAAAATAAATGTTGGGGTCACCTGTGCCCGTCCTAAACCCAGATGAAGGAGGAATTGGAGTTGGAATTGTGACATAAAAAAAACACAGACTGTGTGAGTGTTTTTACTCACCTTTTGTCTCTCTCACATTATTCCTCTCTACTACACCATCCATTACACCTACATGCACATGGCCAGTTTAGTTGATGACATCATATAGTGACTTCTAACAACTTTTAGGAAAGCCAGTAGATACTACACTTTCCTTACTGAGGAGCTGGCAACACCAGCTGGGTTAGGTTTGAGACCAAGAGGGAATAACATCCCACAACTCCAGCGATTTACAAACTTCCTCAAATGGGAAGATCGCTTGTTGTGACCCACAACATCGTCAAAGCCAAACCCCTCGATAGGCTACTGGATTCCTGGCTATGTTCACTGGAAAGTAGATTCTAGCACTCACCATTGGCTAAACACCAATCAGTATCTGTGCCTATCTGACTGTTTTTAGAGGAAACACGTAAAAATGAGGAAGCAAAAATCAGTGATGTGTAAAGTCTGCTATCATGGTTATGAGTGCAACACAATAGTACCAGTGTTCTTTGATAAATCTGAGCCTCTTGTGTAACATCTGCTGGTGCTGCAAATTGAATGTTCCTGTGCAGAGGCATGAGGGAGTGTTTGCTCGCACTTACCATAATAATCTCGCTCTTTCTCTCTCTATCATTGCATTACCTTTCACTTCACTGTGAGCAAAGACAATAATGACCGTCTTCCTATAAACAGTCATTTGTGCAGGTACAATAACAGCTACAGGCACAAGATGGATGCACTGACCGACAGAGGCTGAGAGGCAGTGTGTCTTATCTCCCCTCTGAACACAACTAATGTCCCGTGAGGAAGCAGGTGTGTGTGTGTGTGTGTGTGTGTGTGTGTGTATGGGGGCGAATCAGGGTGAAAAGGAGGTAAAGCTTAATGGATCAGAAATGGTGGCTGAGAAATCAATCTCCCTCCCAGCCTCTCGCCTCCGATTGTTTCCAATCTGTAATTTTGTTTTCTGCTTGAAAGCGACAAGCTCAGGCGCCTCAGTGAGTCACAGCCATTGTTCCATTCAACCAATAAACAGCCCGGAACATATCACAACCGTTTTCTTTGAAATTATCTCACATCCACATGGAGTTTTATGCCTGTTTATTCATGTTTTTTTTTTTGGTGAGTAACATTCTTGTCCACTAACTTTCATAACAACCTGCAGATCCACTGAAACGCAGCAACATTAATGATTAAAGGAAGTTCACAGGCAGCCGGTCTTTGTACATAAACTCCAAAGCCATTATTTACTACAGCAGGCAGGGGCAAAGCCTTTGGTGGCTCCAGGACTGTGAAAGAAAAGAGTGTATTCTGGAGCCTCTGAAGTTTTTTTGTTTTTTTTTTTTTTTTTTTTTTTTTGCAAGATCATTTCTAATGGCATTGTCTTTGTTGGTAATGGATTTGAAGCAGCAGCGACCTGCTTTGTCTCACACAGGGAAGTCAGGCGGCAGACGGTGTTTGGAGAGAGCAGCATTTAAATAAGAACGCAGCTTCAAGAGCCAAGAAGTAATAAAAAATAAAGAATTTACAGAGGAATTCTCTCTCAGAACTAAATTCACACACACACTGCACACAGTGTTCTTAGAGTATGAGATTTATAACAGCAGTATGCAGGGGTTTGTTAATGTGTGTAATGTAGTTGTAAACAAGGAAAGAATTTGTACAAGGTACTATGATGATGATAATGATGATGAAATTGGTGTGAAATCAATGTGTGTGCCCCATTTTTGCCCATGTAAGAAGTCATTCGGGGTAAAGCCCGTCTTCTTCTTTCTGCTGCTTCTTCAGGTGAAATATCACCGCCTCCACCCGGCGCCACGACCCAAGCTCAACCCTCTTAACATGAAGCATGAGTTCAGCTGTGGAGCCTGGCAGTTATGTGTTGTCATAGAGATCACACCGGACTGACTTGAACACATGATGTTAACTCTAAGATAACCTTGCCCGCTCCCTGTGAAAAGCATCACAGCCACATCTACAGCCTGATCTACAAAGGGTAATTAAAAACGGCAAAGTCTCCCAGTCACACGTTCTGTGTTGGCTGCGAGAATAAAGAAAGAAAAACAGCAAAGGAAAATCAATGACCGCAACAGACACATTCTTAAAGTGTCAGGGGTTAAAAGGAGCCCTTTGGGTTGAGTGCACATGCTTCCAATTAGGTCTCAAATAGTCAAGAGGAAACAGTTGATTTAGGAATATTACTGAAGAATGACTTTAATTAGCCCAGAGACTAAGGGGCCCTGAATGTGGGTACTACTGTCAGCACCAAACAAGGCCAGACAGCATTAATCAGCAGCACTGACCGGGGGGGCTCACTGGGGCTGAACTCGCTGGAAACAAGACAACAAGAGGTAATATTTCTTTATCATCGCCATCCTGATAAATCGTATCTGTTGACATCAAGTTGAAAGAAGGATGATGAAAGTAAAGCACATGGAAGACAAAGGTTCGACCCTGCTTGTTGCCTTTTCCCTCTGCAGAGGGAAACCGCACTACCGTCGTCCCGAGCGGCACAGCTGGATTGTGACTTTCAAACCATCAATAGGCTCATTTGAAAGGCAAATACAGGTGAATTGAATGTCAGTGTATCACTCCATGCAAAGCCTCATCTTATTAGATTTGTGAAGGCTGTGAGTCACTCGCTCTGAATATTTCAGCATGCTGTTTTATCGTGTCAGTGATGATGATGTGTGATAAATTTGGCTCGGCTTTTGGATTTTTGTCAATCAAAATCTGTATTTGTCGGTGTATTAGTATCAAACAGTTAGCGGTGTGTTTTTGAAACGTTCCGCTGAAGCACTTGGAAGTGTTTTTGAGATGATATGAAGTATGCTGAGGAATCTGTCCTCACAGCTGCTGATTATTCATTTGAATGAATGAGCATTTAAGTTGTTTCATCATGTTTCTCTGGGCCACATTCACTGATTCCACTATTCTCATCTAATGATTATACATATTGTTATAGATTAAACTACCCAACAAGTATACAAAATAATTATATACTATGCACTATGGACTATATATATATATTAAACTACGATTCATCTATTCATCTGTCAATCAACAGAAAATTAACAACTTATTTCAGCATCTCAGATGTGACAATTTACTGCTTTTCTTCATCTTAAACTCCTGTCAACTGAATACATTTGAAGGTTTGGGTCGTTGGTTGGATGAAAAATGAATGTGACAGTGTCACTTTGGGTATTTTCTCAAGTTTTACAAACCAAACAATGTCTCCGTCCCCTCACAGTCACAAGCTCAGTCATCTTACACATCTAACATCACATAAACCAAATCAGTCTAAAATCTATTATTATTATTATTATTATTATTATTATTATTATTATTAAGAAAATTCAACTAAATATTTAGAAGAAGATGATCAGAAGATTCATCTACAATGAAAATAATGTTAACAATGTTACAATGCTACTTACACAAATGCATTGATAATAATAATAGAATAATAAATAACATAATAACATAAAAGTCCCAGAAGCCATTTTCAGTGCAGGACTTTTACTGTGATTGAGTAGTTTTACAGCGTGGTACTTTTATACAGTTATATTTAAGTAAAGCATCTTTACATTTCCTATAATACTTCAGCAGCATATCCCTCAGTCACTCATCTGATCTGTCAGCCACATGAAGCTCTTTGATTTCAGCCTCCTCCTCCTGCAGGTGTAATACTAATCATCACTTTATCACTTCAGATTGATTATATATTGCCCCGGCATCTCCACCGTGAAGTGCTTTGCTTTCAAACAAGCCATCCGAAATAAACTTTCATGCATTTAGATTGAGGTGCAGACTTGGTAGAGACCAGGTAGAGACCTACCTATGATGACTCTGGGTAATTATGTAGCAATTACTCAGACGACTCAGTGAGCCCGTGGAAGAAGCGGTGCATTAAAACCATTATGCTGCTTTGACAGCTACTCTTAATTGATTGATGCACAGTAACTAACTGGTGATTACCATGCTGTGTGCTCACATGAATCATATCACATGGAAGGTGAAAAAAATGCTTTCACATGCTGCACATCACACTCACAGAGTCTGAGCATGTGGCATGAAAATCCACATTTATGGGAGCTTGTTAATGAGTCTACAAATGTTTTTTTGCATTTCATAAAAAAAAACTGCAATTTTCTTTGCGTTCTCTCTTGAGCTCAGAGGCTTACAAAGTTCTGTTCAAATTGATAATGACACAAAACAGGTATGACATGAAGAAATAGATATGGTTTTACTAGGTCACCTCTTGCTGTTGCTGAGTGTATAATTTCATTGGAGGAGGAATAAATCACAATAAAGAAAAACATTTTCCCTCAACTGTTATAAAACATAGACAAAAGGTCCTGAGCCTGTTTCAGACCTCTGGACATGTTGTTATTTTAGCGCAGTCATTAGGAGCCCCCACAGCTGATGGTTCAGCTTGAGGGCATGTGGTCCAGTGGGTCAGTATCAAGTATCAGGTGATACCGTGCCACGCTGTCGTTAACAGAATAGTTTGATTTGGAAACATGCCGAGATGAGAAGAGTTATCTCACTCTCATGTCTTTCTGCTGAACATAATGCTACAGGCAGGATAGGATTAGCTTAGCCTAGCATAAGCCTGGCTCAGTGTGAATGTAACAACCTAATGGCTATTTCTTGGCTGAGAGTTTTCTTGTTACCTTGGCTAAAATAAAAAGAGTGGTATCAATGTCCTCATCAAACTATCAGCAAGACTGAGAAAGCCTCATACTATTTCTTATTCAAAGCCGCAGCATAAAAGGCGTACACACTACTGTAAAGCAAGCAGTCTAATAAATATTTATGAGCCAAACCTCAAAGCTCATCAGGACACAGTTAGATACAGTGGCATACAACAAGAATCCATATCCCCTCCATTCATGTGCACTTTGTCCTACATATTTGTATATTTCTCAGAAGAAGCGGCTCCTCGACCCTCAACTGCTTCCAGATGTGGAATGCCAGAGATAATCTGTCTTTTTGGATCTCAATGAGAGTGGGGTGTCTCGCAGAAGCTTGAAGGTCCAGATCCGGCTCTCAGATCGTAGACCTACACGTGCGCATAAAGAAACGCACACTCACATGTCGCACATACAGACACACACACACACGCACACACACAGACACACACACACACACACACACCAACGGTCCCAAACTAGGAAAAGAAGTCAAAACTAACTCTCATCTAACTTTGACTAGTTCAAAAACTTTTTACAAGTATGTAACCTCAGATGCAGGATACCTGAGGAACATCAAGCAAAGGAACATTCATTTTTATGAAACAAAACTACATTTTTGACCAAAATATGCACAGAAATAATCATGGGGACTAGCTCCTTTAGAATGTAGTGGTTACATGTTGTCACACAAACTCTACCTCACACACACACACACACACGTACACACACATACAACAACACTGACCAAATACAACATGGCAAATGACTTCCTCATGTTTAGGTTTTCTTTTTAATAGTGAAAAAGTTATGCATTCTACACACTGTCAAGACCCTGACTGAGTATATATACTGCTGTTTTCTACTTTGATTAGTATTTATTCATCCCACTTTAGAGGTTTTGAAGTGGTGTATCTCTGATGGTTAGCAGATGCTCGGGGAGAAACAGAGCAGACAGGGAACACTGGGAGCTCTGAAAACTGAACGCCATTTGAAAATGTGACAACACTGCCTGTTTAGTGTGCGTCATCGACAACACACACACACACAGACATACACATTTCAGACATGTCTCGATGTGTTTGCCAGATCTAGTTTCCAACAAAGCAAACATCTACAATGCATAGCAACGCAGAGGTGGGATTTCTGGATGTTTAATAAATTCTATTGACGTTGCTTTAGTTTAGATTTTTTGAGGGGAAGTATTCAGTATAGCATTTCATTACAGCTGGGCTCCAGGACCTTTAGCTGGCAGCTCTCACATAGCCAACATAAACATCGAATCCTGTAAACCGGGTGCCGGGCATCACAGCAATCCAAAACGTACATGGCAGCAGAACAGAGCGGAGACCGGGTGCTCGGGCATCTCGTCATCCAATCAGAGTAAAGTTTTCCAGACTGGAAAAAGTGTCCGGCATAATTATCATAGTTTAGAGGGAAAAGCAATTTAGCAGCAAACTCAACAAGAACTTAAGAAAAAAAAAGCTCCTTGACAAACATAAGGTTGGAGAATTAATGTCATTACTGTACATGTGGGTATTTTTCTGGCTGCAAAAACAAAAGATTGGCTTTGTCTGAGAGACTGTTCATGTTCAAATTTCCCTGGCACAAGAGCACGGTCGCTTTAATGGGCGAATTTTAGAGCAAGATTCACATCCATAGAGGGAATACCAGTCATCCAGAATGAGCTGAGTTGGAAAGCGTCCTAATGTATCCTCTTTAAAGCAGCTATGCAGGCCTGTAAATACATCCCCATCCTCGACCAACCTTTTGGCTTTTAGGTGTGAGGCTGCCTGGGATGTTGAAGTATGTTATTGAAGCGTTCTCTTGTGGTAGAGGAGGCAACGTGTCAATAAGACACCAGGTTGCAGATCATAAAGCATAACAAGCTCACATTTCTCAAAACAGTCTGCTTTTGCTTCAGGGAGAATGGAAGCAGGAAAAGAGAGAAGAGGGAGAGACAAAATATTCTGTTGGATGTTGGATTCCAGACTTCGTGGCTCATTGTTGTCTCTGCAGAAAGCATAGCAAGATTTGGGGCCCCCTTTGCACACTCGCCTCAAGAAATCAAATGCCAAATATGCTGTGGGAAGTTATCCAAGCGTATAGCAGAGTAGATATAGTCTGACCAACAATAAAACAAAGTCATGATCTATGTACTCTTTCAGATTGTAAAGTTCACAGGATAGTTTTTATGTGGCTCAGCCCTCTTAGTTACTGTTGATACGCCTGTGAAGTTTTCTGTTTGTACACCGCATATATGCAATTAAAATAATTAACAGCGGCGGATTTAATGTCATTATCAATCAGAATTTTTGAATCGATGGGTCCTTCTCAGTCCACGATTGTCAGTTTTGTCAAATAAAATGTCTCCTCTTGCCAGCAGCTACATACCTTAGGTAGCTAGATCACTGGCTATCAGCATTGCTTTAAGGTTCACCTGGCTGAAATGGCCATCATGTTTCTATTCTAAAATCAGAACACTGTAATAGGGGTCTTAAATATGCACTGAGTAACTACATAGATTATATTGTACTGATGCTGTGTCTCAGTATTAGGATACTTCTGTACACTTCTATGTAGTACACTGTGTACACTGTGTACTTTGAACCCACTTATAGACTCAAAATGGCATGTGCATGGTTTCTAATTGAGACAGAGCATACTGCTTGATGCAGTTGATGATCTATGTCAAAGATATTGAAATGAACAAAAGCATTGCTATTCTATGTAAAACATGATCTGTGTCTTTTCACATACACAGCATTGCTACATATGGAGAAAGAGTGATGGAGCTTATTGATTAGCCGATTGCTATTTTGGGGGGAGGAGTTTAATGAATGAATTGTCTTTCTTCTTTTCTTTTCTGGCAATGATATTCTCTATCCTGTCATTAATTCACCGGGTCAAAGGTCTTTTCCATCTCCCATCTCTCCCCCTCCACTCTACCTTCAACAATCTTTGATAGTCCCCGTACTCTCACTCTTTCTCGCTCTTGCCGTCTATCTTGCTGCTTCAACGTTTTTCAATGTTTTTCCGTGCCTCCTCTCATGTCTGGTCTGGTCTCATCTGATCACTTGCTCTCCTCTCTGCTCCCTCGCCTCCTTCCTCTGCTCTCACAGAGATGTGAGGAGCGCTGCCCCGGGTTCTGGCCTTGGAACAAGCGGTTGCCTTGTGAGGCTCTGTTTGCTTTGCGAGGTGTTTTCTCACATAGCAGCATTTCACGGCTTCGTCTGGCAGATCACACCTCCGTGTGTACGCCTATGTGTGTGTGTGGGTACTCTGTATGGCCTACTTCAAGCTTGTGAATTCATCTATGGATGGAGCACATTCATACATGTAAAGCATGTGTGTTTGCTGCTTCTTTATTATGTGCAGGCTGTGTGTGAGTGTATGTTTACAGTACTCAGTTGTGTATGTTTGGAATGAGAGTTGCCCCTGGGTAGTGCGTACCTAAAGCCTTTGCTCACCGGCTAACTAATGAACCGAGCCGTGCCTCCCTTCCTGTTTTCTTGATCAACAAACATTTAAGGGAAATCAGCAGGTCTTTAGGTGGCTTTTTTTAAGAGGAAAAACATCAACCTCAAGTGCTCCCAAATGAAAACCAGGAGAAAATGTGATCGTATCTCAGCTCTCAAAAATTGGCTCTTGTACTAAATCAAGAAAGATTGAATACTGTTCTTTGCAACTGAAAATGAGTTTAGCTGTAAATGATTCATATATATTTCAAAGAGAGCTCCAGTGAACAGATAGACTGACACTCTTGGACCTGCTGGAAGTTGATAAAGTTATGATTTAACACTTTAATACAGAAAGCATTTGTGATTTTCCTTCCATGTTCTTACAGTCAGATTTCAGTCTAGTCAGAGAGGCGTGCCGCTGCTGGCTTTCATTTGGAGCTGCATTATGTTGATACGACCATTAATAACATCAAGTAGCAAAAATATGAGGCATCTGGCATTAAAGCACATCTGAAAGGAATCATCTGGCCAGAGTTAACGTTAAAAGCGGCTCATTCTACCTGTTGAAACAATGATGTATGACTATTTCCACATGCACAGTGCGAGCCAGGCGGCAGATGGCTGCCAGAAATGTCCCATACCTGGAGATTGTTCCAGGTCTGTCTTGTTTTGTTAAAGGGATTTCAAGGGGAGTATTCCCTGATCTGAATAAGGGGTCTGAGGATGTTGCTGTACAGGTCGTTGAGGCAGAGTTGTGATTTGTGATATCGAGCTATATACCAACTTGTCTTGACCTGACATGTACAATATTTTTCAGCTGTGTTCTTTTCATTATGTTTAATAAGCTTGAGCTGCACGTTGCACAGGCATCTGTCGGCCACTGAGCAGCTCACATGACCAGCTAATGGCCTAGTGCCTTGCTCAGCAGCATCTCAGTAGATGACGGACGATATTATTTTTACTCTACACCCTGGGCTTTATTTTATACCTTCTGAAGCTGTAAAAATCCATCCATTTAGACTCATGGATTTGCTGCAGCATTAAAGCTTTTGATTCTCAGTCAGTTTAGACAGTGATATTGTAAGTGACATTTTTTTATGGCAAATTATACAACATGTTTTGTCCCATCACATTTTTTCATTACACATTTGCTCCGAGCTCCAGCTATATTATTGATTTTGTCCTTTTTGCCAACCTGTGTTCACGCTGAAGGTCATGCTGTCTATTGATTTTGCTTCAAAATATTGCAACAGGGTATTGAGCAGTGACTCACATGAAGACATTTATATACTCTGATAATTTAAAATGCACCATTGTATTGCAAACTGCTGACCTCGCCTTAGCTGTGGAAATTTGATGCAAAGTTTTCAGGAACATATAAATGGTAGTTGGGAACTGGTATGTTTGCATTCTGGTGTACTGCATTAAAGGGTCAACACACATTTTTCATCAGCCTGGACTAAACATAGCAGAGCCTCTAAGTCAAACAGTCTGTGGTAACAAATATATATACTGTGTATGTCTCAGAGAGGCAAAAGACTAACACATTACATCACTCCTAAATCACAGAGCAGATGAGGTCCGTCTAACAAAAAAAGCATTCCTGTATTGTGTGTGTTTATCACACCTGCCCACTCCACAGCCCCGGCCCCTCATGAGATGTCAGAGGCGATGCTTTCAGAGATGTTAGCATTTCCAGACTCAACTCAATCTCGGGACATTTGGCACAAAATGACTTGAGGGATGGGATTTCCCCAAGATAATCTGTGAGGCTTCAGTGGAAAGAAAGTGCATGAGCACTAACATCAGAAATACCTCCAGTGTCAAAACAATTCGCACTAACATATCTCACTAAAGGTGACATTATGTCCAAAATTAAACCGCCTTTTTTTTACTGTAATCTTCAATCGTTTCCGCATGTGAAAAGTTCAAATCACAGGCCAAACAATCCCACAACGACCCCGCTGATATTATCGCTCTATCTGTACACCACATGCAAAGAGATGAAAACGCAGACAAACTCTTGTGCGACTTGAATTACATGCACCACACCGCCATGACCTCGCTCCCTGCTCTTCAATACCAACAGAAAATGACTGGTTGGAACCAGACAAAGAGGAATTTCAGCCCAGCAGCCAAAAATCAGAGACTAGAGCAGAGATCACATTGCATGTAGATGTAGTTTCTGAGCTTACACTGATAGCAGCCTCATGCTGACTGCAAGGTTTCACAGGATTGGCTCACAGTAAGTGCTTATGCAACAGGGAGGACAGAAAACACAGACTTTGAGCAGGCGCGTGTTGGATTTGCCAAAGTCAGTGTGCCTTTAGAACTGTTGTTCAGATTGATCACAGCAAAAAAAGTTTCAATCATATTTGAATTCTGGTTTTGTTGAAATTGGCTTTACTTCCTTGTTGTTTGAGGCCTCAGACTCCACTGCTTTTTGTAGAAAGATTACAAGAATAGTTGCAAAGTTAACATTTTTTTTCCTTTTAATTCTTTTTCACTTTTCTTCTGACCTTATTAAAACCCAATATGTGAAGCATCGAAGTGGTAACACTGCCCTTTACCACAAACTCACTTGTGCTCACTTATGAAGAAATATTTTGATTTATATTTAATGTAAACTATGTAAGAACATACATATATTTTTTTGTTTGCCAAAAAGTCATTTACTGACACTATAATTAAAAAAAAAAAAAAAACGGGTGTGAAAGTGAATGTAAGAACCAAACTGCAACAAAGTGCAATAGAAACCTAATGACTTAGCGACGTATATGAAGCACATGACTGGTGAAAATATCACATCTGACGTGTGTGGAGCAAAGAGGAAACTGTGACCTCCCTCACATTATTACATGAAACACATGAATGCCATCTTCCATCATGTTTTCCACATGGTTGGAGGTTTGACAGGTGCTATTCTTCTCCAATGATTTAATGGCGCCTGACTGGAGAATTAATTAGCGCTGACTCCTAATATTTGCATAATGATAGTGAACACATTCATTTACATGTTCTTTTGCAGATTTTCTGGAACATTTTTGTCAAAATTACACTTCAATGGCAACCTGCTAATTACACCACAGAGAGGTGCAACTCCCTGTTAGACCTGTCATGAACAGACCGTTATGAAACATCTACAGTACTCTAAATCAGCATATTTGAGTTTGGAGAAGTAGTAGTAGTAAAAAGTACACAATTACAAATGACTTTCTCTCTTCTGTTTGATCCAGTCTATGAATGACTGTGAGGGCTGCTACAGTCATTCATGTCCGGGCCTCACTGATTACTGTACAAAAGCACAACTTTAGAACTTTATTCAAACTGGATCAGATTTTATTCACCATATATTTGCTGCTTTTCCCTCTGATGTGCTCTGACTGCTCAGCTCTCCAGACACTTTATGATGGACAGATAGCTTAATTAACTGCTGCTAAATGAATCTGCTGCTAGCAGGCAACAGAATTGGGGTCAGCAGCTGGACCAGACCAGGTTTGAACACAGCCTCTGAGACCAACAGGGAATAACGTTACACTACCGAGGTGATTTACAGACTTTAATGATGGAAAGACGGCTAAATAGCGAACCACTCTGTCTTTAGCTCGGCCAGCCACATAGCTACCCAAATTGACTCATCCCTGGGTTGCCAGGAGCCAAAGGAAACCACCTTGGTAGCTACTGTATTCCCTGGTACTACTGATTTCTGAGGTACAGTCCCAGGTCTGGCCATGTTCACCGAAAACTAGATTCTGAGACTAGATCTTAGCGCTAGTCGCAGTGCATATTTGTGAGGGTGTAACACACACATCTTCCCCATCTGCCCACTTTGACAGGAAACACCTGAAAATGAGGAAGCAAACACAATCAGCTTCCTGTTTCATGAGAACTTTTATGTACTTTTTTTCTTCGACTTGGAAGATTTCATAAAGCTGTTCAAGTGGAGAGGAGACAGGCATCGTTAGAGCAGCATCGCCAGCAGCCCTCTGATTCTGACTCTGCACTGATCAACACTTACATGTGACAACCTACAGGTTCGTACAGCACAAGTTCCCATTTTAGAAACTCTTGCCCACACATTTTCCTTCACCCTTTTTCTCACAACCTGCACCTCTGTTTTCCGTCTCTCTCTCTCTCTCTCTCTCTCTCTCTCTCTCTCTATCCTCCCTCTCTCTCTCTCTCTCTCTCTCGCTGTACACAGGACTTTACCTGTACTCGACTCCCCTTCCCAGCAGAGTGATGCAGCTTTGCTTTTATGAGATACCAGAGTCGGGCTTGCGGCAGGATGACTGACTGGTTTGTAGAGAGGACAGAGGAACCATTTTGTGTCCCGCCGCCTCACTGAATCCCTTTTAAAATATTCATTCATAAACTCCTGGAGCCTTTTACTCCACATCAAACATTCGACCCATAGGAAAAGCACTGAGCTGATGCATCCAGAGAGGAAAACAAAAATACTGGGTAAACAGGACCACGGGTGAAGACCAAAATGAATCTAAATATTTATGTTCTAAATATACTCTGATATATTCATTGTGTTTTTAGGGAAATTATTTGGACCAAAAGTGAGTCAACAGGATTTGAATTTGGGAAAATATGTTGCTAAAACTGCTTACTCATTTTGCAGAGCAGCTGTGTTTATCTCTGCGAAATAGTCCAAAACAATTTGGTATTTTCTTTTTTTTTTTTTTTTTTAATGATTTTCTAGATGAAACAGCAGTATACTTCAAAGTGCATATTAAGAAATAAAGTATTACAAGCAGTTTTAGTTTGAGTGAAGTTAAGCTGATGAGTCATTCTCCTCATCGTGATTGATTGTAAATCCATCATGACGTTTGTTTGCAAGGTTCTTAGTGACTAGTTTCCAACTACTAATTTAATAAAACTTAAAAGGAGTTGCACCCAAGCGGCACATGCCATGGCAGAAAAATGGAGTCAAAAACTGCAGTTCCTTGAGTGGCCACTTGAGGATGGCTCCAAAACCAAGTTAATCTCCACCCCAACTCCTTGTCTCTGCCCATTTTTGGATCAGCCAGGAGGAAGAGGAAGGACAACCAGAGCCACCACACAGAGCATAACAGGCTGCACCAAAAAGACATGTCTTCATAGGTAGACAGAGGAAACATCTGCAGTGCTGTCTAATCAAATCAATCAACCATGTAAACAGGAAATCACTGTAGCATTGCAAATTTTGGCAAAACTTTCAAAAACTACTAATACTTTAGAAATATCATTTTTATTTACAATCATACACGGGGACATACAGTATGTGTGTATGAATGTTAATGTTTAGAATTAGCGGGAAGTGTCTGATCGTGCTAACACAGTTAAACATTTTGTAATTTGTCTGTTATGTTATTTCAAAATATTCTGTGTAGGTCACATGACACATGATACGTCATGTCAGATGTGCTAGCCATTTTTCTTCTTACCTCTTTTATTATGTCACATATTAGCACGCTTCACATGTTCTCATACACATTTTGTTACCCTTGGACAGAGCTGTTTCCTGTCTTTATGCTAAGATAATCTAAACAGCTGTTAGCCATGCATGATCTGTATCGACATGAATCGTCTCACCTCACTCTCACAAGAAATCCCTGTAAATTCATTTGTTCATGCAGCTGGTGTATTGAGTGTGCAGCCATTTTAGCTTCAACGTGATAGACTACAGTAAACTAGATAAGAAGGAACTGCAGTACAAACACAGTGCCGTCTTTTAAACAGATCTGCTTTGTTTCTTTTTACCATCCTCGCCTTTCACAAAGGACTCGTCTCTACAGAAGCTCCTCTGACATCCCCAACGTCATCACTAACTAACTCCGTGCCCACTCACTACATGCTCAACTGTTCAAGCACAGAGTGCCACGGCTGCGGCAGGATCTCTTCACAGAGAGTATTACACTCTCTGTGCTGAATGTCACAACTAATAGACCCCAGCATGACAGATATATGAGTGTGAGAGTGGGCCAGACACAGAGGAAAAGAAAGGAGGAAATGGAGAGGAAATCAGGAGTGATTGTGATTAAAGTGAGGCCTGAGATGAAAGGGAGAAACGCATGAGAGTAGGAGCACAGGGGAGGGGAGCACAGTTGGGGGACAGAGAACCTGACTGGTCAGTCATGGCTGTCCTTACTAATGCCATCCAATAAAACAAGCATCTTTTTTCACTTTAAAGCATTGCAAATGTAGGTGTGTAGCACCTTGTTAAATGTGTTTTAAATGAGCCACTGTGATGGAGACTTGTTTGTGAGTAAATGTTACACTTTGTCAGTGTATATTAAAGGGTGGTGAGTTTTTTTTTCCACTTCCATGTTCCTGAAAGCACCTTGGCCTATTTTTCATCCACAGCGTCAGTGCAGTTCGTCATGGCAGGGGCACCAAACATGCAGGTTGCCAAAACATCCCATTCTGGATGAGGGGGGGTCCCCTCCTCTCCCCTTCCTCATCCCTCCTCCTCCCTCCCGCAGACATCATAAATCACCCAATGTCTCTTTGAGGTTGACCTGCTGATGAACCACTTGCTTTTAAAAAAGTCATTTAAATAGCTAAAGCAGCGGCCACACACGTATATATACTTCAGAGGTCACAAGCTGAATATTTAATAGCTTACTACTGTACTTTTGCAGCTATTTAAAGGCAGCCGCACCAATCGAGGGAAATCAAAGTTTAAATAAGGAGAGCGATGACATGATGTAAATAAAGAAGGTTAATTCAGAGTTGTAGTTCATATTTGAATCAAAAATTCATGGTCCGTCATGAAGTTGATGTAATTGTGACTACTTTGTTTTGGCACGCAAGAGAGATTCTGTAACTTCAGGTAGTTCACCATCAGGTCATAGCAGCAAGCAGAGAGAAACAAACATCCAGAGAGAAGGAGTGAAGGAAAAGAGAAGGAATAGAGGGCCAGAGCCAGAGGAGTGAAAAAGCAGACAAAAGTGTCCTGTGGCGAGGCCTGCAGGAAATGAAGTCAACAGAAATGAGAATGGGAAAAGCAGCTGTGGGGCTGCCAGTCCTCTGCTCCCCCCAAATCTACAAGGCCTCTGAGAGACAAACACCACGTGGTTAATGAGTGAAACCAGAAAATGACACTGTAGCTGACGACAGGCTGTAATTTAGTGCTGATTGGACTGTGATTCCAGCTTTCTTTGCTATAAACAGTAGATATAAGCTGTAGGATTACAATCTGCTCATTGAATTGACATACTATGATTTTAAAATAGAGGTGTACACGAGTTGAAATGAAGTATATGTGTGGAAAAAATAGCATGCATTGCTGGCTGAGATAATTGGATTATTAGACTTTGTAGCAGTAAATCCCAGTTTAAGAGTTTTCATTAATGACACTCTGAGGTAAACACTTAGGCAAATGTTTTCAGACTTCATACAGTGAGACAGGTTCCAGCCTCCTGTCTCTGGTGGAAAGCAAATTGATTTTGCTTTTCTTGTAACATTTTCTGCCCTCGATTCAAACTGTCCACAATCCAAAGAGGATTAAAAAACAACAACATTGTAACATGAATCAAACAAACAATTTAAAAAAAAGTGCTGCACAGAAGACAAAGAGTAGAAGAATGGAGGGATGATGTGGGTCTTTTCAGTTGAGGATGAGCCCACACAGATGGGCTGGGACAGAGGGACGACTGATTAATGATTAATCTACCTTGGCCACAACAGAGAAGATGCAAACATGGCCCAGGAGGAGAGCCACTTCAAACTCTGGCAGAGAAAGGAGAAACACAGGGAAATATGCCATCATTCAGCATGCTCACTGGACCTAATGCACATTGAATCCTAAAGTGACGCACCAGTGAAAGAGAGAGAGCTATTTAAGGCCTTATAGAGAACAGGCCTTAAGTAAGGGTGGGTGGTGGGTGTATACAGTATGTGTTTGAGAAAGAGGGACAAAGAAACAACTGTCTGTTTTTACTCACTTTTAATGTTTTTACTAAGAGTTGTTAATTATACAGGCGTGCATTGATTGAAAGGCTGTAAATGAGACTCTTCAGATGCTGTTATATGAGAAGATTATCTTTACCTACATGTACTACAACAACAGTGTCAGTAATAATGATGCCTCCATATGACCTACATAAGCAAACAAGACCATGAGCATGAAGACCGTCTATATTTATATAGGCTGTATGATGAAAAATGGACGTCACCGCTGTTGTGAAGTACAGAGTGGTGGCCATCTTGGCTAATATGAAAATAAGCAAAGAGGTGGAGCGTGGGTGGACCTGTAACGGCACCAACCTGTGTCCACACACTTAATTCTACATAACTTTAAGCCTTAATATAATGTGAACAGGTGAGTTGTATATAAATTCACCCTCAGTACAGTCATCATGAATGGAGAAATTAGCTATAGAGACCAAAACTGTTTTGTACCAGGCTGTAAACATGTTTATTTCTGCTGTAACATTTTAACATGGGGGCTTATGGAGACTGACTCACTTTTGAAACCAGCTGAAAGTGACCAACAAACAAAGAGGTCACCAGAATCAATACAAAATAAAGTTCCTGTAGCTGCTTTAATTTTATAGATTTTATTCTGAATCTGTATGATACACTACAGAACAATATATGTATTTTTAGTTTCAGTTGGACACTATTATATGTTGCTGTAGATTTAAAATCTTATTATTCTTATCATTATTATCATCATCATATCATCATCATCTCATTATCATATCCCTGTCATCAAAGTATTAATCTTATGGAAGATGTGTATCATTTACTCATTCGTAATCTGAATGAATCATGATCATTTATATCCCAGCTGGAGTTACTGTTGTATGTTGTCTGTAGCAGCACAAGAAGAGAATAAGAATGTTTTATACATTGGATTTAATTCAATATTACATGAAGTTTGATAAAAACTTCAAGATTTCAATTTGTGGCTTTAAAAAAAACATAACTGCACTGGTTGGACAGTTTTGTGAACAGAAGCGAACACCAGAGGACAGCAGGTGTAGCAGGTGGAGGTCTGCATTTGTACACTAGCATGAACCACTGTATGTATCTCTGTGTCCTCCATTCCAGGAACAAATATTTTAATTGAGGTGTGCATCATTGTGGTGCATTCTCATTAAATAAATTGAATCTTCAACAATATATTGAAAAAAAAATAGGGTTTATGAATGAATCGCTGTGTGTATTAGAATTAAGACAAGTTCTCGGTATCCGCAGATCCTCTCAGTTTGACTGTATATAAAGATGGATGATCACACGTCCACAAAATGTCTCCACAAAAATGTCCACAAAGAGGATGGTGTTAGATGATAAGTTGATACGTTTTAGTTATTTGATGCTATTAAAATGGGGTTTCGCACCATGACTGACAGCCAGTGAGTTAACAGGGTGTATGGATGGGACCTCAATAACATTACCAGCGCAAGATGGCAGCACTTGTATCCAGGCATATTTTAGCTTAAGCTTTCTACAGTGTCAGGAAGTGGACATGTGTCATCCATCTTTATATACAGTCTTTAGTTTGAATCGGTATCAGGATATATTTTAGGTGTATGTTTAGTTCTATATATCATTTATATTGTGACACTTAGCACTTAGCAGGTAAATAGCATCTTTATAATATTATTTACAGAGACCCAACAATGCCCACCATGAGCAAGAAAGAACCTAGCTCACGGTGGGCAGCCATGTGTCATGACTGGGAAAGTTGTGTGTGTTTTACAGTCTTGCAGCATCATTAGTAACTAAATATTTTTCCAGAGAAACGTGAAGAATCCAGGATTTTATTTTATTATTATTATTATTTTTTTTGATTTCAGAATACTGAAGAGGCACATTTGCCCATTTTTCCTCTGACAGTAAAATCTCAAAAAAACCTACAGCTGTGGAGGTGAAATGCGCCTACTTAGATGTAGGACAATGAAGCCACTGTGGATTTTTTTCTTGTTACTGCTTCTCTGTCCTTTATCAGGCGGCAGAGCTTCAGAGCGTGATTACTTCTGGAGGAGATGGACGAATCAAGAGAACAGATCATGACGCGGCTCTGCCAGGTAAGGCTAGCAACAACAACACATGAACAACATGTGGAAAAAGGACTATTGTTGAGAGGGAGAAGAAGACAGCAGCAAGGGATATGATGGTGATCATTGTGTGGTGGTGGTGGTTGGGGCTTTCATATAACAGATGAAAATCAAAACAGAAAGACATTCAAAATGAAGCCCAAAGGATCAGACTCCAGTCGGCTTTTGTGGTTTGATGGACTGTCAAAACACTTTGAGATTACCCACCTGTCACAGGAATGCTGTCACGGACGTTATACAACACTGATAACATAATAGGATTCCTCTTATGAATTTCAGTTGTGCCTTCAAAATAATAATATAAAAAACCCACCACAACACTTGTCACTAGTATTTAGCTCTCGTCTGAATCTTCGGTGCAGTCTGCCAAACCGAGCTCAGTCTTCAGTATGCTGCCCTGCCAGGACAAGCAGCAGCTGAGCCTCTCACTGCTTACCTGTCTGAATCCAAACTATTTATGCTGATTCATTACACCCTCTCACCTCTTATTAGATCACCCCGGCTCTCAAAATATTACTGCAGTTTTTTTTCCCCTTCCCCGCTCTCCTTTTCCATCTGTTCTCACCAGTGGCTTTTGATCAAACGGAAGAAAAAGCTGCTCAAACTAATATACCCGCTCTGTCAGCCCTGCGTAGAAGATGCCAGACGCCGACATGTCAACTGTCATGTGAGCAAGTGACTGTCACTCATTATTATTTTACAGGTACAAAACCAGCTCATGTAAGACGTCAATTTTTATGGCACATAGAAAGAAGTAAAGTCATTAGTCATCTGTTAAAAACTAGAAAACATGTTTAGATTATTGATCTTTGCTTTCGATTCCTCATTCTTGCAGCCAACAGCCTGAATTTACAGTACAGAACACTCTAGTGGATCCAAGCAGACTCCCGAGACTGAAGCTGACCGTCATTGTTGAGATTTTCTCTACTTACTGACTGAAGGAGTGCATTAAGGAATTGTTTTCTCCACAGAGCTCCGGCTTGTGTCTGAAGACCCCGACTGGTGAAGCTGCTCGCTGGGCCTGCTGAAATGTTACTAATCATCTGTTGAGTCCCTGCTCCAGATGTTATGCCTTGCTGCTTGTTCAGAGTTTTCCTGTGTTTCTAAACTGCCTTCCACTTTCTGCACAGTTAAATTCGGAGCTTCCCGTCTCCCAGCACTGTGCTTGTGTTGGGATGCACATATTTAACTATTTAACTCTCAATGCTGATTCCAATACTGCACCATTATCTAATGTCAACATGTGCTAATAACGACCACCATAGGGACCACTATGGTGCTAAACACGGAATGGGAAGTCCACTGTGGGAATACAAGCAGTAACAGGTCTTGACCAATGACAGTATTTGGCTGTTGCAGTGCATTGTGGGATTTGTAGTATGAGTGGTGGGAGTGCGAGTTACTGGTGGGCCAGTATGAAATTATCTCTTGAGTTTGACATTTACCCTAAACATACACCTAAAAATGCAGCTTCACTGTTCAGTGGGGAAACAATGTTATAAAGGCATTGACAGAGAATGTACTCCATCCGCTTAATTAAGTCAGCATCTGCTGATACATCCCAGTGCATCCGGCTAGTTCCAACCTGCATCTCTGTTCTGCCTCTGTCCTTTTAGGCTCTCTTGGCCAGTTCCCTGGTGCCTAAAATCCATTCTGCGCTCAGCCCACAGCGTCAGTCAGCCAAACTTCCGGCCACTAAAATCCTCCTGAATACCAGCAGGCATCATTTGTGGGCTCGCAGCTTGGTATCTTTCAGGTGTCAGGCAAAGTCATGATCCCTCTTGGAGGATGAAGCATTGATGCAATCAGCAACTACATTAAAAGATGCCACTAAATCAGACACACGGCTCCTCAAAATGAAATGAACTGAACACATAATGTGATTCTGAATCCCAGTATTCGTAAGCCGCAGTGCACGTTGGTCTTTATACAGTACTCCTTGTGTGTGTTATGTCAGTACACAGGCAGGAAATTGGAAGTGACAGAAAGGCATGTTTGAGTGGTTGCAGGTCATTTTATCGATGTCAGACATGGAGTGAATAAATAGAGAGGCTGACTCAAGCCCCTCAGGATCCCTTTTTTGTGGTGTCAATTGGAGGAAGACGCAGATCTATACAGTAATACTGGGAGTGTGTGTGTGTGGGTGTGTGTATGTGTGTGTTTGTGTGTGTATGTGTGTAGGAAACAGTCAAGTTAAATCTAGTCTCTGAGCTCCCATGGGGTCTGAGGTATCAGACAAAAGGAAACCAGTGGGTACCCAGGGGACTGAAATAAAGTCCCATTTCAAGCACACACTTAGAAATTCACACAAAGTGATAGTCAGATGGGAAAAGTTACCACCCACACATACACATACACCTGTGCCACTCTGTGCACTGGGTCAGTACAAGGGTGCCGGAAGCAGACATGTTATGTCTGGAGTTGTGCTTACTTTATGACAGGTCCACTGTAACAGACGTCCTCCTTTTCAGGGGCATTGTACTGTGACAGCACATCCACACACACACACACACACACACACACACAATAAAAATAATCACTTGAACAACATTGTAATTCTCTATCTGAACACTAGGTGAACAGGTTGGCAAAGTGTACATGAAAAAGAAAATCTGTAATGTCCAGAGACCAGAATCTGTTTTTATCGTCAAACATTCACCTGTAGGCCTTGAATCAGCTATAATCAATCATTTAATATTAAGAATGGATCACATGACTAAAGGTGTCACCCTTATTGAGCCAACAGAGAATTATCACTGGACTGTGCAGTTATCTTCAGTTCAGAGCAGAAAAAACAGTGGTGCGCTCTTCATCATCTTAACTAAAAAAGTGATGTCAGTGTTTATGGCTTGTTACTGCTGTCCCCAAATAGGTTGATGCGATGTTAAAGGAACACTCCACCAGTGATCTTTATTTTTAGGATCAAATATTCACCAACTGTGGGCTTGAAGTGTGGCTTTAAAAAGGTTGTAGCTCATCATGGAGGACAGGGCTCGGATTCGATTATAGTGTATTCAAATTGTAACTACACTGAAAAAAAAACATCACAACTTCCATAGAAACTTCCAGCAGAGTTGGGATTTCTGGCACAACTTCCTCTACTTTCCAGGTGTATGAAGAAGGGAAACAGTCTAAAGAGGTCAAAACTCCAGTCACAGTATGAACAACCTTCATCCTTAGAAAGCTTCAGCTCAAAGCTCTCCTGCAGCATTATCTATTTCTGCACTGTTGATGTTGTTTGTTTAGTGTGTTACCAACACTCCACAAGAGCTAAATATACTACTTCCATTGTGTACTATTGCCTCTTCACAGCTCTGAAGCTTTGCCAGATGTAGTTAACGACTGGCCGGTGAAGAGCAGCAGTTGTTGTTTGCACATACAGAGCGTAAAGATCAATGGTACACACCCAGACTGAGTCTTTTCTATGGAAGTTTCTTTGGATATGTTTTGACATGTTTTTGCCATAAGTCACTGTAACTGATGAAACCAAGCTTACTACAGCTGCCATCATCCATCCACTTTTCAAATGAGACTGTCCTCCCAAGAAAATCAACAGTATCAGTCGTTTCAGCAAGTGGCCAATAATGACATATGTTGATGTGGTCAAGTGTCAAAGACCTCTAGAGGCATGTAGGTAGTAGTAGAAGACACTTGGGGTGGATGCAGGGTCACCTTTGACCACTATTTTTCTACCGATGCTCAATGTTGTTTTCTTTGACCGTGACCAGACCAAGTCTTTTTAGTGTTTAGACCTTAAACCCTTTGAAAGGCGCTGACAGGTGATACTGCCCTGCTGGTGCATCATATCAGAAAACACTCAGATGTGTTGCAAAACCACACAATTTGCAGTCTGTGAAGATTCTTAGTCATGCAGGTCATAGCATGTGTTGAAGGTTATCGTAGTTAACTGGACCAGCTTAAAGACGTTTTGTATCTCAGCCAAGAGGCTTCTTCAGTTCTGAACGTCATATTCATTCAGTTCTGAACTTCCGTTGCCTACAATAACCACACACAAACACAATTTGCTGTTTAATTTGGAGGATGTTTTGTATCTACAGGCGGTAAATATTTGAGATACACTATTACACAGTGTGTGATTAAATGTTAAGATTATTTTTTTTTTCAAAGGAAGCAATACTTTGAAAATGGGATTAGTGATACCAGGGCTTATGGTTGTCATTTAAGGCGCTGTCACTTCTCATGGTTGAAATGAGAGGGTTTCGAAATAACAGCTTAGCCACAAAACAGACCTGACACACACCTGAAGATCACCTCAGGTAATGAAAACACAAAAGCCAATTGTGGCTAGAGGACAATACCTCCATGTGCTAAACTCATAAGCCGACCCCTCCAGCTGCAATAAGCCTAGATCCCGCTGTGGCATGTCGCTGCAGCTCACAGATCGGAGGGGAGGGGGTTCTCCATCTTGAAATTCATAGATTGGGTATCTACTTTTCTCTCGCTGCTGCACTAATATAAATACACTTTAATCAAAATAAGACGCATTAAGCTTCCCGTTGTGACACGCGAAGAAGAAATAAATCTGATAATAAAAAGCTGCCTTGTAGTGAGGCAGTAAGTTGATGAGTCATGGGTCTGGGAGATTAGACAGGAGGTTCTGCTGCTTCAGAGGGGATTACAGAGCATGCACTGCAAAAAGAAAATTAGCAAAAAAAAAGTAATGATCATGTTTGAAACAACTGAGACAGACAGGCCTCTTCATTCTCCCTCATGACCTCTTGCTGCTGTCCAAAGTGTCACCTTCCTGACAGCTCACCCCTCTATGTGATTTACCTCACTCACCAAAACGTATTAGACTGCAAAGTTCAACTGGTGAAATTCAATACGGTGAAACTCCCCTTCCCCTCAGCTGTGCAGCGACACTGATATGCACGTACGCACAAATGCACACATGCAAGTACGCGTCTGCTCGCACACAAACGCACCTTTTCAGTTTCAATCCTACTTACCCGTTCAAAATATAAGCAGCTTTCATGCCGCTGCGTATACGAGTTGAATGTTTTGTGTCTGATATTCAGATCAGCAGTGCTGCTAAATGTGCTACCGCTGGCCTATCACGGCCTATTCTGGGTGGGTCTACTTCTCTGTTTTCAGCAGCCAGCAGCCAACGAACGGCAGGCAGACAGCTCGGAGACAAAACAATCCAGCATTATTAATGAGGACAGTTTTCACCTCACTTAGAAAGGTAAATATACCCTCTGCATGTTAAGCCATATGGGCTGTTTCAGAGAACGCTGATCAAAGAGGATCCAGTGATTCAGTTTGACATCAGGACAGCCTGTGAAATAACAATGATCAGACTGGAAGTAACCACCCACAAACTCAATTTGACTCTGTCGAGTTAATAAACATCACACTTAATATCCAAGTCTCTGCTAAACCGTGTGATTACTTTAGAAGCGACCATATGATGATGAAGCAAGATCTTTATTTTTTTATTAATGGAGGTTGCTTAATTGGTTTTGAGCCCAGTTACTCAGGTTTTAACATCATCAACTGCAACCAATCCTCATCCATCCACATTCAAAAGCAATATGAACGTTGTGTGGCCTTTTATTGGCATTTCAAAAGGCCACACAATTCTGTCATAGAGAGGGCCCAGATGCTACTAGTTCTACAAACTCTCTACAGGGGCACACACTGTTGGGCATAGTGTTATACACACAAGAAGTGATGGAGGTAGTGTAGTTGTGTGAACCATATAGCTTGAGAGAGCACTGCTTTCTCACCTCTACAACACCAGGCCAACGGCTGTATGAGGTGGGAATGCTTGTGCAATTAGTTAGTTTGGAAAGTCATACTGTATGTACCTCCACAATTCCAGTGTCACAAAGGTTTGTGGGTAATTTCAGAAGCCCTTTGTCAATCCGACAATCCGGCTGAGACGGTCAATACCTCTCTAATTTCTGTGTGGCAAGTATGTTGTGGAGTCATAGCCGGTTGCTTAGCAACCTTACTGCGGCAGCACCAGCCCAGGAAGTCTCTGCGTCCGGCCATGTTGTAACATTTGTGTTTGTGTACAGATATAACATATTAGTGAGCTTTTATGTACATTTCTAAACTCTGGACAGAGCCAGGCTTGCTGCTTCCACCTGCTTCCAGTGTATGCTGCGCCAAGTCCAGATTCCAACTCCATAGTTGACCTACAAACATGAGACTGGTATTGATCTTCTCATATAACTAAATATATAACTGTGCTTATTTGCGTTTCACTTCCAAACAAACTAAAGTAAGAAACTGTCATGGCCACATTTTAATATTAAACATCTGTCCACCTGTAAGACAAGCAAGGAAAATTCAACTTATGGACAAAAATATGTGGCAGCTGAAGTGGAATCCTTCAGTGTTTCACAAAATATATTGTAGCAACGAAAAATTTAAATGTCAGCAGGGAAGCAGGCCAGATTTATTATCCATGTATGCAGCAAAATTGATATACTCATTCATTTATTGTTGAATTAAATGTAAATCAGTCACCAGGTTTATTCTCCGAAACATTGATCTTTACTTTGCTTCGGTGTGTGTGTGTGTGTGTGTGTGTTTTATTCCTGCAAGCTATACAGACACACCTGAACTCACGCAACTGCTCTCTCTCTCTCTCTCTCTCTCTCTCTCTCTCTCTCTCTCTCTCTCTCTCTCACACTCACACACACACACACACACACACACACACACACACACACACGCTAAATCTACTCTGACCTGTTGTTCTGTACTGAGCTGACTGTCCAGTGTCTCTTGGGACAGCAGCAGCACGCCCTAACATTTGACATTGCGTGAGGCACTGACTGCACACTTGGCTGCATCTGGTATTTCTGTTATACCCAAAGACCCCAGTGCAGGGACTATACAGTTTCAAATTCTGGACTCTTTGTCTATTGGATTTCTCTGAGTAAAATAGAAAATATCCAGTAGACACCACAGGCAAAATGATACAATAATTGAACTGAAACACAATAAAAGAGAAAAAAAGATATTTTGCTAAAAGTCATAAGTTCACATAACTGTTGACGGTGGACCTAATTACTAAAGTCTAGAAAGAAAGGTGAAAGTTGCAGCGAGGACAAGGTGGTGAATGTATTTTATTCAGGACAAGTCACCTGATCTATTCTGAGCATTCGCTTCGCTGCATGTTAGCAGAAAAAAGCACAGATCGATTAAGAGTTGTCATACTTGTATTCTCTAAGGCTACCTCAAATGTTTCGCTGTTTGTCAAGGGCAACAACACATTTAGCCAGTGTGCACCCTAGTTTTCCTCTTCTGAGTGCTTTGAAGGATAGCAAAGTGCTCCAAGCACAGAGCTCTGTGAGAATGTAACTTATGGATAGAGGCATTATATCATGTTTCAACAAAGACTTGAATGAAACCCTTTGATACATTTGCCAATAAATTATATTCCTCTTATTTGGGGCTATTACATATAGTACATGTAGACAGCAGCCCTTAGCTATGAAAATGAATATATATATATATATATATATATATATATATAACTTAAAAAACGCAGTTTTGATTTACTGCGAGAGATGTCAGCTCCTACCTGTAGGTGCAAACTAAGGCTGGGAACACAGTGCAGCCCCCAGGCCATGGTGACTTTATTTATAAGATTATATTAACAGTACACGTCGACCAGATCCATCTTTAAACCAACCCACCCTTCACGCTAGCCCAAGGCCACATGGCTTCTTAACAATGAGAGGCCCATTACAGAGCAGGGACGGTAATAAAACCGTCATGGTTGTTAAATAGCTGAGGTAAGAAAGAATAAATGTTAAGCAAAAGCTGGTTATGATGACGGTTTTCATTGTTTTTATTATGAGCTCCAGTAAGTCGCTGTAAATTGAATCAATTGAATTTGACAGTTGTGGACAATTATTTCAATGAGCATTCCAGTAAAAAATTCTCATGGAAAGAAAGAACAGAGAAAAAACTGTGCTGAGGGGAGATAGAGTTCTAGGAAGAGATGATAACAGGCTTGTGTTTCAGGTTACTGTAAACTGTAAATTGGAAAATGCAGATGGTATATAGCTTCACATTTTTTTCACTTTTTAATGTCTGATGACAAGATCATAGATCATATACTTTATAAGTTTAGGAAGAGTTGAGGAATTTGTTCTGCTTGCCATGACTTGCATCCGTTTGTTTGATGTGCATTCACATCGATCATGCCTGACCCTGGAGTTTGTCTCAGCTTTAAGAAACATTTGAGCATTTTCCAGCTCATTGTTTTGGTTTTACAGAACACAACTGTGGTGTTTCACTTCACTCTGGTGTGTGATACCAGCTCAGTGATCTAGTGTACACAACATCCAAACCGGTGGTGGCCAGTTTGGCAGGGAATACAGTAGCCTACCAAGATGGTTTCCTTGCTGGGTTTTGGCTCCTGGCATCCCGGGGCTGAGTCAGTCAGTTAGCGGTTTACTAGATAGCAATCTTTCCATCAGTGAAGTCTGTAAATCATCTCTGGATCCGGCTGCTGAGCCTGGTTCTGTTGCCTGCTAACGGCAGATTCAGTTAGCAGCGGGTAATTAGCGGTTAGCTACTTCAGTCTTTAGGCTAAAGCTATCTATCCATCATAAAGTGTGTAAATCACAGAGAGTTGAAGCTGAGCAGCCAGAGGACATCAGAGGGAAAAGCAGCAAATATATTGTGATTAAAAAAAATCTGATCCAGTTTCACCAAAATCACTGAATAAAGTTTTACTTACTGTATCAAACAGGAAGTAGTCCGGCAGGATGACATCATCAACAACTTTTGGTTAATGAGGAAATGACGAACTCTAAAATACCATGAAGAATACCTGAAAATACTGAAAACACAGTGTTGGACAGACACTGGAGGACAGAGGACAGACGGGACAAAGAGTTTGACTTCATGGGGCCTTCAAGTACAGTCAACTAAAGCCAGCTGGGTAAGGATTTGGGAAAGATTGCATTCATGGTTAACACTGACTGCTAGGAGGATGCAAATGGCAGGATTCATTGTCAAAGTCACATGCTTTCAATATCCTGGAAGGGTCTTACCTCCACCTTTGATGCTGAGAGAGAACAAAACATTTGGAGAACAAAACAAAACAGCAAATCATTTTAAACATTTGAACAAACTCGGTACTGTTGAGTTTCTGGTGGGAGAAGTCTGATATTATTATTTTTACACATGAGATCCAGGAAGTTCAGGAAGTCACGAATTATCACGACAGCAAGTATTTTATCTTTTGTCCCAATCATGAGTGCAGATACTTGTTGAGGTATTACAGTGAACTACCTTGAATGTGCCCTTTGCATTTATCTGATTGGCCACTGCAGCATCTCGCTGGATGACGTATTGTCTGTGAATATTGAGGCAAAGCTGCTTTTTTTTGGCAGAGCTCTCTGCTTGGGTAATGGACTGAGCACATTTAAATGAAGTTTATCACAATATGAATATGGCATAAATCATACACCGTTTCAAATAACACCACAGAGGATGAAAATGTATCTCAAGGACAGATAATCCAAATTAATAGCTCTTTTTCTGCACTCAGTCTCTCATGATCAAATAGATCCAAAGTCCTGTCATTGCAGGTGATTAGTAATAACTATTGCAACCAACAGCTGGTGCCAACACAGGGTCAGCTTTGATGTCACAGAGGTCAAAGTTCAAACTGGCTGGAGCCAAGAAGACGTCTAGAACTGCTGTCATCATCAGTCACCGCACAGGAAGAACTAATAGACGCTAGTGAGTCATCAGTCAGTCTTGAAAGACGAGGTTATATGAGGGTAAATAAGTCAGACGCATCACTATCAAAATAATGATTTAATATGATGACAGATCAGCCTGCCACAGAGTGATATCATTCCTCTAGTGTATGCTGACAAAATAAATGATAAAATGACTTATTAAGGCTTTTGTCTTCAAAGAGTCAAACATTTGTTTGCCTCATAAAAGTTTCATGATGTTGCCACAAACAGCTTTTGTAGTCTGGCCCAACTTCCCCCGTCTGCAATGATTTTTAAGTTATTTTAGGGCCTTTTGGTTAAAAATACCTCCCACGACAGACATGTTCCTTCACTGCCTGAAGATGAGCCACAGCAAATGCAGCCACTGCTTTTTCTAAAGGCACAACCACCAAGTTATGTTTAGATCTTAAGCTGAAGTCACACAGAGGTCGCGACCCTGAGCAGACCGTGGGTCACAGCCCCAGTGACCTGTCTACATTTCCTCCATATACATGTTATTATTCGGCTATGCAGGGAGGAGACGTGGATCGGGTTACAGTAGACTACCCATTCATCAAGGCAACGAATAGAGAGAGAGTGAGACAGCGATGGAGACAGAGAGACCACGGGTTGATAAATATCAGCAGGAGTCATCTATGAGCCACAATAGCAGCAGAGACCCGAGAGCTGCGATATTAAGGAGTGAGGGAGGGGGAAAAAGATAAAAAGTAAGAGGAAATGAGAGAGATGTGGTGAAAAAAAAGACATGGATACCCAGCAGAGAGCCTGTCGACCAGAGACTTATTGGCACAAATCAGTGCCGTCGCCCCCCCCGGCTTAGCTGACCACAAGACCTGCAAGCTAATTTATGGATCGGTTTAGGTTTTCCGTGGCTGCCTGAAACCCTCTCGCTCTATTATAACGTCCTTTGGGAAAGGAGCAGTTGTGACTGGAAAGTTATTAGGCAATTCTTTTTCCCATCTGGGATTTAACTCCTTTAGAGTATTCATATTGAAAAGCTCTTAAATTCTTTAGTCCTAGCCACTATGTATGTATACAGGAAAATTCCTATTAATGCATCTTTAACTAAGTGGCAGTTTATCTGTAATGCTCTCATGTGAATGCATACAACTAAAGCAGTTTTGCAGTAATGCTTTGTTTATTCCAGAGCATCCCTAATGCTTCATCTCCTGCATATATTCAGTGCCCCCAAAAGCCCCCAAGCTGCAGATTTAGGTGCAGGTATATGAATATTCAAGATCCAAACAATTTAAGTACTTTATGAATAATGCTGGCTGTATACAAAGCCATTTCCTGACTCATTGTCATTTGTCATACCCCCGCAAACCCCTCTGCACTGTTTATTGCTCTTTCTCCGTCTCGCTCTTTCTCCATCTGCCTACGGGGCAGGTCCAGAAGACGGCTTCTTTGGGAAGAGAATAGACAGATTTAAATACTGCTCACTATCCTGGCAGAGTGCCCGAGCCCCAGATGACTCCAGGGGCTGGAATTTAAAATCCAAAGATAAAGACAGTGAGAAAAAATGGAAGGGAGGAGGGGGAATGTCAGGTGAGTTTCAAGTTGACAACCAAGGCAAGACGTAGCAAGCGGAATGACGAAGAGCGGAAATCATGTAGAAAAGGCTTACAAGTTCACGTGATGATATGTAGTAAGAGTCAGTCAGTCAGTCCCCACAGACAGAGTTAAGTGACTGACACAACACATCCACGCCTCGGTCCTTTATGAAATGCTCCTGGTTGAATCATCAGTGGAACAGATTAACATTTGTGTTAGGAAAGAGGTCTAAGTCTGTGCATATAAAGGTGATGACCATGTGGCACATGGCTACAACATGCATCTCAGCAACAAGCTAAAGATTCCAGCATTCATTCAAACAGCTCAAATGAATTCACTGTTGAATTCTGGGTCAATTGTGAATAAATTCAGAAACTATGCACTGAGTTTTGTTCCTAACTGCAACAACAAAGCATTGAGCATCGTGCCTCTGACTGGCTTCTTCTCCATGGCAACGGTGGCTCAAGCTCATGGGAATTGCAGTACTTCTATCAGTTTGACATCCATGATGTCAAATAATTCTGGTAGTTATGGCAGCAATCCATATGATCATTACATCTGAGTTAAATAACACTGGGGAAAAAAAGAAGTTCTTCTTTCTCCTTCTATTCACTTAGCTTCTCCTTTCTTCTCCCCACAGCCCTGAACCCTTTACAGCTCCAGAGCTTTACAGTGTAACCTGCCTGCACCATGTTTTGTTCTAAAGAATGATCTGGGAAGCTGTTATTGGAAACTGTTTGGAAAAGGTCAGGCCAGCTGATCGGATCAACAGACAGCGCAGTCAAGCTCTCACCAAAGAAAAATAAAAATCTTTTCCGTCAAGTCAATTCAGTTTCATTTTTACAGTGCCAAATCATGACAGAAGAATAACAACAGACAGACAATTTCCAGCAATGGTAGTAACCTCTTTAGCAACCGCCATTGTTGTTTTAGAGCGGACAGTTAACTTCTTACACGCCATCACCACTGACAGTATAAAGAATGGACAGAGCATGTGTGATGTCACTCGTAGGTTTCCACCTCAGCTAGGCAAACTATCGGCAAACACGTGGATTATCAGTGGAGTAAAGGAAGAAAAGATGAAATAAAAAACATCAAAATGTTCCAGGAAAAGATGTTATTTTTTGGAGCTTAAAGCAGAGTTTCAGGAACCGGACCACACCTCAACAGCGCCACTTCCGACAGTCCTATAAATACCCTCCTTAACCCCGTGGTTCCGTTTACGCTCGTATTCCGCACGCCCTTCCCACCCACCCAATTTCTTTCACCTTGTCTTCTCTCTTCCTAGGGCCTGTCAGGGGGTCCCTCATGCCCGGTTGCTACAACGGATTCCCTACCGACGCTTCCCCCACACCGCAGCATCAGACCCAGGAACTACACAAGATCATACTTCGTCCGCAATTATTCATTTGTCATTTTGATTCTTCTGTACACGTGACATCCATTGGGACAGAGGACAGAGGGTGTCACTCCCTGTACAGATTGTAAAGCCCTCCGAAGTAAAATGTGTTTGTGACTTTGGGCTATAAGAATAAAATTTGATTCGAATAAATAATTCTATCGTGTCTTGTTGATGGTGTGGTTCGTGCTAGTGAATTAGTTATACAAGGGATTTTGTTTATTATTTTGTTGTTCAGTCAGTCAATGTAGGCCTATACTTGCTGAATGTTCAGCCGGCTACCTGTATCCTAAATGTTTACCTTCATGTTCAGTGTGTTCAATGTATACTGCACTAAAAATGAATGTATTCAAAGGAATGCCACACTAAAGTAACTTGCACTAAAGTTAGACCTATATTCAGTCAGTCCAATCATTGATACAACACAGTATTCGACCGGTCACAATTGTGGCTGGTCATAAAAAATTCTCCACAAGAACAGTATGCATGTTTTTCAGGATAATCCTCCAAACATGGATATAAAACAGTTCCAAGTAATTTGGGTGAACCAACTCTTAAATTGATCTCAGATGGAGTATAACATATTTACGGCTTTACTGCACTAACAAATGCATGGACATATATACAATACACGTGCATGCATGCACACACATATGATGGCCTGCGCTGCAAAGATGTAAACACAACCATCCAAAGAGACATTCGAGTGGAACCAGAGTCTCTTGCTTACAAAGGCGTATTTATGCAAACCTTACACAAAAATTACCAATTACCACTGTCATACAACAGCACGGTCCAGTTTCCCTTCACAATAATATGAAGCACATGTGGCTGTGCTTGTTCATATTTCGATGCTTCAGCTCTGGGATGATAATATTACACTGTGTTCCCACCTGCTGCATGAAGTCTATAGCAGAATACTTTGCAGTATCACTTTGCAGCGTTTCTATAGTGATATGCATATAGCCCCCAGTAATTATCCCTTCGAGGAATTATGTATGGCCTTAATGAATGTTTTTTTTTATTATTATTATTATTTCTGTGCGTGTGTGTGTTGTCTCTAGGTAGCCTCTCTTCAGCTAGTGGTCCCATGCAGTCTCATTAAATGTGGTCTCTGGCAGCGAGTGTAGTGCTGCACATTCTCAGGGTGTGGTTGTGCTGGCTTAAATTTCACATTTCTATGAGTGTGTGTGTGTGTGTGTGTGTGTGTGTGTGTGTGTGTGCATGCATGTGTGGTTTTAATAACCTGAACACACTCGTGTGAGTGTGTGTCCAGCAATATGTGTAAATGGTAAATGGATTGTCCTTAGTATAATAGCACCTTTCTAGCCTTTCTAGTTTCTAGATGTGTGTTTATGTGAGTAGTATAAATGTACAGCATGCTGACAAGGAGTCTGGACATTAACATAAAGCGATGCTGCCATAGAAGATATTGAAAAAGCAGCCAGGGTAAGCCTTATTTAATATAATCCTCTTCCTGCTTTTGAGTGTTGCTTTCTTCTTGTGTTGTTCTCCTGCTTGGGTCTGTTGAAAACCTTTTCCTTGTCTCTATTACTTTGTGTTCCATTTCTCTCTCTGCTGCTCCCTTCATCTCTCCTTCTCTGGCTCATTCACCTCAGTTCATATTTTTCGTGTGTCGGTGTGGAGACTACCACTCTGGCGCTACTTGTTGGGAGCGTCTGACAAAATAGAGCCGTGGGTGTCGGAGGCCTGTGATGTCTGAAGCAACAGAATACAAAGCTCTCAGAAAGCAGGGAATTGTTTGGCCTGTGACAGCGACACACTATGCACTGTTTAGATAAAGTGACAACACTCTTCCTGCTTTAGCTTGAGTTCTCTGATAACTCCAGGTTATGAGGAGGTCAATAGAACACTTCTGTCTTTCTGTCGCTGTAACATTAGCCACATTAGTCTGCAGACAGAGTGTAAGAGGAAGCTTCATGCCTGTTTTTTGATAAGTCATAGAAAACGCACAAGGCTTTGTTGTCACTGAGTACTGAACCTCCAATGTTAAGTATCATTAGCAAGATGTTGAATCCCTGCCAGCACCCAAAGTTTTCTTTTCTCCCTGACAATAAAGTATCACATATAACAACATTATTATGTAATTATTGGAAGAAAATAAATCAGTCAGAATGATAACCATTCTGTTTGAAGGAGCACCTTTCACAGCCAACTTGTGTTTGATGCTCAAAGGTCTCAAAAGATTTTCACTGCAAAGAATTCATTCGAAAAGCACACTAAGTTTGCCATTTTGTTTACCAAAAATAATGCATGTCTAATATAACTCTGAAATAACCATGACCCATACTGACATCTGTGGCACTATGACATTCAGACAGATTCCGTTTCCGAATATGGCAGAAGTGCAGCTCAGGTGAGTTGCTAGGTGCAGACAAGGTCAGTGTAAACAACCAGTGAGCAGCTGTGGCAAAAACACGAACATGACTAAGAAGGTGAGCAGTGATGTGGTGAGGCACCAGCTCCAGTCGCTTCATAGCAACAGGGCACATGCACGCACATAATTGAAGAGTAACACTCACAAACACACATACGTGAGCACGTTTGTATTGGGACGTACACACTCGTACCAGGTGTGCACTTGACACATGGTGATAATGGCATGCGGGCATGACTAATACACAGTGAGAATAGGGGTAAGCCTGGGCATATGGAGATCATCACTCACACCTAGTGATAGCGGAGATCTATGGTTTTCAGTGAGGGCCTGGGCTCTGGCCTCTCTGTGGCAGAACACATTACAGGCAATCACTTACTCTAAATAAGCAGACCAAGAGCTGATTAAATGAGAGAGGTTGAGAGAAGAAACACAGATGGATGCCTGAGAGTGAGAGAGTTAAACTACATAATTCATTGTGAGGATTGTGAGGAGGGAAACATCACACCTTCGTTAGAGCTCGCTCGCTCATCTGATGCAGGAATCCAAAGCGAAGCATGTAGCATCAGACGGGACCGGAGAGGTGTCGTCCCAATTTGTCTGTCATCTCCTAGGCTCAGTCACCGGCATTTTAAACTCGCCTTTTATCTTCAGACCCGTCCTTTTCACAAAAGGGCCCCATCGCTCAGCGACCCCCCTGAATAAGATAAGCAAGGAAGATCAGAGTCAGATCAGCACAGGAGAGGAGAGGATGAAAGGATTAAAGGGAGGAAGAGGAGGGGAAGTGTTAGATCTATGTGTTTAAGAAAGGTGCTGTCATTACACAACGACCCCTGCTAGGAATACTCAGAGTGAAGCAGCTCTTATGCAGCAGGGCTGTACAGGTCTGGCTTTGATTTGAAGACACAAGATATAACCCACTTTAACAAGCACTCCATTTTTGGATGTTCATACTCATACACCAACCATTTTCCCTATGAATTATGTTCATATGTAAATATTTAGTTGTATTTCTATATTTTGGGTGGTGTGTATTTCTTTTAGGAAAGTCAAGGGGCTCATCCAAAAGCATGGATGTCATGAGTCTATGTATTTTTTTGCAGCGTTTTTTCTTTTTCTTTTAATAGTTTGTACCTGCTGATATTGAGACTGATGTCATTTTGATCATTAGCCATGCTAGCAGTGTGGCTTTGACTGACAATGTCTGTCTGCTGGACGGTCCACCCACGTTGGTCTAGACTGAAATACCTCAAGTATTAGATGAATTACTAATAAATTTGCTTCATGATATCCATGGTACTAAAAATCCAGATGTCTTTGGTGATCCTGTGACTTTTATGTTTCACCACCAGCAGGTCAGGTTTCACTTTTTTATAAAACGACTTCCTCATCAGCCTCAGCTGTAGTTTGTGTTTAGCGTTAATTAGCAAGATCTGTATGCTAACATGCTAAATTTGGATAATAACATTTAGCTAATTAAGTACAGACTCACAGACTTGCTAACATGACTGCAGACACCAGGCAGGTAAGTGAATCATCTCAGGGTTGTGAGGCAGTGTGTGCAGTGTTATGTTTTATTTCTCTGATTCAATCTCTGCTGCTAGCAGTGCTCGGTTATTCCCATTCACTTTCTGTCACTATACCACTACCGTGTCTCTCATAGAGCACAGGAAGCTTGGTGTTTAAGTGTTGGAAAGCATTTTGCAGTGTAGAAGCCGGTACATGAAATAAACCAACAAAGAACACAACAGGCAGAGAATCATAGTTTAATTTATGAATTCCACCTGGATAGTGTTTGGTGACATTTCAGGCAGAAAGTGGAGCAGTTTGACAAGACTAAAAGTTCAGTCTGGCTCAACAGCCTTTTCCTCCCAAGGTTGCTGTATTTTTGTCAGCAACAGACCCAAAATGCACCCACATTCAATTGAATGGGAATACCTGCATTTTCATCACAGATTGGATGGATTTGGTCTATATCAGGTCTTAGTCTTGTTATTATATTTTTTTGGCAGCACAATACCTCCGTTTGTACAAAATATAAGCTGCATCACTGGTTTTCTCTCATATTTTCTATCATATGCTGTAGTATTTTGCACGATCGGGAGAGGAATGTCACTGTGGATTTGTTGTGGCAGGGAGGTTTGGAGAGGATTTAGACAGCTTTCCTTCATCTCCAGCATAAACAGAATAGTTTGAACCAACATCAGAACTTTTGAGTTAAGGTAAACCTGCAAAACACCACAGAAAAAAACAAACAAACAAACAAAAAAAAAACGTGTGGGGGTGATGTGTGTGCTCAGAAGTCCAATGACTTATTCTTTTTTTGCAGACAGAACATTGATATTTAACTGAAAAGTTCAAAATGACAAAAACACCAGCTTGTTTGCATCACGTCTTCAGACACAGCTGATTCGGTCACATGCTGTACTGTAAGCTCTTGGATCATTAAGAGTCATGCTACTGTGGGTCACAATGTGGGTTGTTCACTGTTTCCTCATTATCCATTTAGCAATCAGCTAGTGCTAATCGAATTGCACTGGCTTGTAAGTTTGTTCCAGATAACCTTGATCGCTTTAGTTCACACAACTCTCATCATTATACCTTGTGTGTGTGCCCTAGAACATTTATTGCTGTCTAAACAGAGGACAAAAACATGTATTTTGTCATTTTAAGTGTAACTCTGAGGTTGTCATGGGAGCAGCATAACAGCCACTGAGAGAACGCTAATAGGAAACATCATTCTCCATCCCCGTGTTCAAGGGTATGGCCTTTGTTAGCCTGTTGTGCCTAATGGAGTAATTGCATTGCTCCGATTCTTTCTACAGTTAATGAGCCAATTGGCTCAAAAAGCAGCTCTGTTTACTAAAAAACAACTGTGTTGTTAGGAATGACCATCAAAGCTCCTCCTCCTCGCCCTTCTCCTCCTTGTCCTCCTCCTCTGAGTGTTTGTGCACTAATAGCTGCTGATTGCGACACTTTATTGAGACGTCGATTAAATTTATCTCGATGAACAGAAATCAGCAGCTTGTTTTTGTGTCCTCAGTCTCCCACATAATGAAGAATGTGAATGTAGTGTGTATAGCTGCCTAATCTACGCACTCGTATGTGAGGATGTGGAAATGGTGTACTTGTGTTAATAATGTGCCTGTTGATACTGATACTGTACGGAGGGTAAACAAGATGTTTGGTGTGTCCACCTCTGTGCGGTACGGGTGCACAAACAGAAGCGGGATGAGATGGAGAAAAGAAGGAGAGATATATTAGCCTTACCAGCTTCGTCCCTGTTTTCTGCACTCAAATCATTTATGTTTGTGATTGTTTGTGATTATGCTATGATTTGATTCTTATGATTTGAGCCTAAGCCTGTTTGTCCCTGCTGTCACAATCTGTAGTACAATAACAAACACATTAGTTTTGTTTCTAATGCAGCATGCTATATAAAGATGGATTTCTGGTGTGGCTACCATGGTAGCCGTACTCTTTTAAACAAAACAGAGATTATATTATGAAATTATAAAATAAACAGTCAGGTAGTGAGGATAGATGGTGTTGATATAGAAAGAGTATATGAAAACACATTTCTAACTGTGATATTAAAGCACACAATCTGCTTGAAAGCTCATAGAAAACATGTGTGAGCAAAGCCACAGAAGCTTCACAGTGCTGATAAGTACAAAGCACATTATGAACTGCAAAGCACTGTACACTGTACACTCTCACTTATCTATAGAAATTAAAATATGTTCTTTGACATGGAGGTAATTTTAGAGTCAAGTTTGTTTTTGTACAAATATGAAGAAACTAGAATATTTCATCCTCCTCTCTACTCTCTCAAACATGGACTTCCCTGGTTCAGCTCTTTCCTGTCTTGAATCCTATCTCACTGGGCGCTTGTTGGCTTGGACAGTCAATCATATCTCATGGGATCATCATGGGATGCCCCAGTGTTCAGTGTTGGCGCTCCTTCTATTTGCACCACCTCACTGGGTCCGGTTGTCCGGTCACATGGCTTTTCCTACCACTCCTATGCAGATGACACTCTATCATTTCCTCCTGAGGACCCCTCAGTCTCTGCACAGGTCTCTGATTGCCTCTCACTCCACATGAATGAAGGCACACAGTCTTCAGCTGAAACTCTCAAAAACTGAACTGCTGCTCCTCCCAGACAAACCTACTATACACCATGACATCAACATCAGAAATGACTCCCTATGTCTCACCTCCACCTGGGTGGTGAAAAGATAGAGGGGTTAAGCTTGATGACCAACTTACCTTCACTAATCATCTCAGTTACCCAGGCTTTCATTGTAATTGTACAATATGTTTGTGTTAATTTGTTCTGTACATGTGACATCTATTGCACGTCTGTCCGTCCTGGGAGAGGGATCCCTCCTCTGAGACAAAATGTGTTTTGTGACTTTGGGCTATACAAATAAAATTCAATTGATTTATTGATTGACTTAAAAATCTACAGTGAAAAAATAC
The DNA here is from genome assembly GCA_023373845.1 of Nibea coibor. Classification (NCBI taxonomy): domain Eukaryota; kingdom Metazoa; phylum Chordata; class Actinopteri; family Sciaenidae; genus Nibea; species Nibea coibor. The sequence goes on along the minus strand of CM041735.1, from coordinate 1,419,924 downwards.
ATTTGATTGAAGGTTTTCTTTCTTTCTATCTCACATTACATTTTCTTTGCTCAGCAGCCTCTGTCAGAGGAGAGGAGACCAAGGAGGGTGTTGATGCAAGAAATGAGAAAGAAGTAAATGTGGGACTGACTTTCAGTGTTGGTGAGAGCTTGGTGAAATAAAAGGCTGAAAGACAGACACCGAGCTGGGCTGACTGCTGCTGGTAGTAATATTTGCTGGCTGCCATGTCTGCTGTTGGTGACCTTGTTGATGTTTGCCTGTTAACAAAATTGTACACTCGTTAGTTTCTGATCAGAAGTAATGTAATCAGATGAAATACTCAAATACAGTAACATATTTCCCACAGTGGTTAGACTCTGGGGACACTGGAGGCGACAAGTCACAAAAATACTAATTTAAACGTGATTAATAAAGTTAGTTTCAGTGCATAATTGCACATGCTGGACTCCATACATCTGTTCCTGCTTCCTCCCCAGTGTGTGAAAGTCCACAACACTGAGTCACTCTTCAGGATTAAGTGCTTGTTAACCTATTGACAGGATTATCTGCAGGATTATGTCTGTTTCCCTCCTGAATTCATTTAAATGTTAAATAAATCAGGAGTAACTGTTTCCAGGGAGTTTGTGATCAAGAGAAAACATGCACACACACAACAGTTGGTGGTCGGATTATTTTGTGGGGTGGGGTGGGAAAGGGGAGGATTCGGTTTACAGTTGCACTGATTGGCTGTTTTTAATTGTTTTGACAGAACTGCACACACAGTGTTCATGTGCTAAAGCTTGTTGCTGTGACAGCCCAAATCCAACATCTACATTTATCTCTGAATTTAGTGTGTATACTGCTGACCAGGCCTGGAATTTCGTCATTTTAGGGGCAAGGCCACTTGGCCTTTGGTGTTGTCAATTTTTTGAGGGCACAAAGGCCATAAAATAAAACAATGATTTTAAGTCCACATCCATAATGAATTTAATGCAATTATATTTTTATTATATGTTTTTTAACTTGTGTGCAAGCCAAGTTTCCTTAAGGCACAATAGAAGCAACTGAACTGCTCTGAAGTACACAGGAAACTATGAAGTCCATCACTCACTTCAAAAACTGTAAAACTTATTAAACCAATCTCCACCCGTAGGTTTGATTGATCAAGATTGATATGAGCCCAGACCGATTTCTCAATCAAGGAAAATTATGGTGGAGATAAAATAAAATGAATAGACAGTAAAGAAAACATTTGACTTTTTATTTTTAAGAATAGCACTCTCATGTAAAGAGATCTGAAATATTATATATCTGTCACATTAAGAGTAAGTCCATTTAAAACACATTGAAAAGCATTGACACCATTTGTCTTTCCAAAGTTGAAGCTGCTCCATCAGCTGCTGTTGCTGTCACTCAGATTTAGGTCGTTTCCTGCACTTTTGCATTATGGCCTCCAAACCCATCAGCATCACGTGTTGTTGGCTCTGCAATACTTTAAAAATATGGAACACAGAGAAAGAAATGAAGAATGACCCTGTGTTACATCATTACATCCTTTCTCCAACTTTCCTGCCCTTTTCTACTCAACGTCACTATTGCAAACAGATTATGTAAAGTGACTATGAACAGCCAGCACACTTCAACCAGCTGTAACTTACCCAAGCAGCGACACCAAGATCATAAATCCATAAAAATGACACGTTACGACCGGAACCAGCAGCTCCACAAAGGAAGAACTGGACAGCAAGCTAGCAAGCGTTTGTTGAGGTTAATGTTACAGGCTGTGGTCGGCACGTTAAAACTGGGTCACCGTTGTAGTGATATAACGTTACTGTACAAACAATTTAACGTTAACTAACTTATATGTTGAAATTCCTCTTATTCGTTCACTAATGTAACACACTGTCTGACCTCAGTCCCGGTGATTTTTTTCCTCTCTTCACCTTCACCACGTCACAGCCTCACGGACACTGACACAAGAGGGTGGGGGGGTGCGTTTGATGAAGTGCCATTATAGCCCGTCCGAGCAGTTCATGCCAGGCTCGAATCAAACCCACCACTGATGATGAATGTCATCAAAACCGCTTCTTTTTTTTTCAAAAGACACAGGTGTCAAAGCTGTGTTGACAGGAAAGAGGCAGACTAGAAAACCGCATAACGAACTGGGGCAGTGCGGGCGGGGCATCAAGGCCACCATGGCCTTAGAATAGATTTTTTTTTCAAGGGCACAAGGCCAAATCACAAGGGCATGAGGGCCATGGCTCTTGTGGCCCTCGTGAAATTCCTTCCCTGCTGCTGACAGAAAAACAACAGTACATGGAATAAGTTGCATTAATTTTGCAGTAAAAGAATGAATAGTGTCAATCCATGGTTAGAGATCAGGTTTTTAAAAGACTGTAATTATAACAACAGATGCATGAAGCTGGACTTTTATCTGCTCTGTTCCTCTAAAACAACTTCACTTTTCAGAGATTTATTCAGACTAAATAATAAATATTTTGTTATTGTTTTGATTATTATGAGTCAGTTATTCTTATCATCTTAGAAAGAAAAACAGTCATTGTTGGTTCAACAAAAAAACTGGCTATGGCAGAAAATCAAACACAAACAATGAATGCAGTGTTGAAGGAACGTGCCCTCATGGTTCAGGTTAACGGCAGGGTGATAACAGAGGTGACTGTGGTGAAGGGGAGAGCAGGCAGTACTTTATCAAGGGTTGAGGGGGAACAGCAGCAGAGATACAGAGGTGGTGGTGAGATTTGGAGGACAGAGGCAGCAGCAGGAGAAAATGTAGTATGGGAGCATGAAGGCGCGGGAGGAGAAGGGAGAGGAGGAGGAGGAGGAGGAGAAGGTGAGGCAGTGTGTTGAGATAACAGCGGTGATGGGGTACATGGTGGGCGCAGGAGAGGAGTTTATCTGAGCCATTGAATGTCCTCCATTGTTGAGGTCCGGCTTGCTGGCCTTCATGCAGATGTGCTTCAGAGGATGGAGAGGGATAGGGGAGGAATTTGACGATCTGCAATGCTATCGCTCAATCTCAGCCCGCAGCTGCTACCGACATCCCTCCTCCTGCCTTCACTCTCTCCGGGTGTGTGGAGCCATTTAAAGTGTCACTCACTTGACATGGTGAGAACAAAGCACATATAAACATGGTCAGAGGTCAGAGAGGGCTGTGCTTTGAACTTTTTTAGTATTTCTTAAAAGTAATATTTTATGAAGAGGTTATGAACAAACAATGTCTATATTAATGCTAATAAGTCATTAATTACTGCTTCAGAGAATTATAAACCATTAAACTCTAATTAACAAAGTCTTTTATGATAGCAGATGTGTGATTTTTGCATGATTTCAAAGCTAAGCTCTGAATAAATCAATTTGCTGATTGTGAAAACACTTCAGGAATCCATCTTATTATTGATCTGGGTATGATGTTTGATTAACAAGTCAAAGGCTGCTACAGCTGCCCTGCTTGTATCCTCGTATCTGTGCTGTGTCAGTTCATTAAGTCCATTAAAAAGTATGACAGTGATCCCACAGTAATAAACCCTGAGTCTTCACTGTACTTTTCATGTCACTATGTCATTATTGATAGCACATAGTCAGTTTGCAGTCTAATCAATTATTTCTCCAGGAGCTCTTTGTGGCAGCAAAGGACATCAATATAGTAACAGTCCAGAGCATAAATGATTCATTTTATTTAAAATCTGTAATTTCTTCAGTGTGAAAGCACCCTGAAAGTCATCATTCTTTAAGTCACTATCATGATAATGTAATTAGTACATCGACAGTATAACAATCCTCCTTCTGAATGAAACATTAAAGGGTTAGTTTGGATTCATGACACAAGTTAATATACAAAATAATGCAACCAATATGCTGCTTATTTGACACATGAGTGCCATTACAGAAATAAAAGCAGTACATCCAACATGGCGGAGGCCAGCATTGCATATTTTTGGCTTCAAAACAATGCTTCTGAAACCTATTGGTGCATTCTGTCTGTGATGTCATTACTGTAGCTATATGCTAAGTGTGGAGCTAGAGGAATACATTAGCGAGTTAGCTCATAGCTGTGTGAAACCACAACCTGTTGTTTGAACGTTTTGTCTGTGTGCAGATTTTACACATGAGATACTTTGTGTAACTTTGAGCTTTGAGTTTTTTTGTTTTTTTTTGTTTGTTTGTTTTTAACACTAATCTGCCTCCAGGCTAAGCTAAGCTAAGCTAAGCTATGTTGTGCTAATTAACTCATCCTGCAGCTGGATCTCTGTGTTCAGCACAGAGAGTGGTATCAATCTCCTTTAACTCTCACTTGCAAAGAACCGGAATGCCAAACTATTCCTTTAAACAAAAACAATTTAAGCTCAAAACGACAAAATAAAGTCTAGAATTTCTTGTCTACAAAAGCTTCAACTGCTGCTTATTTTTCCTGTCAGCCCTCCCCATAACGAGGAATTACTTTGGTTTGGGTTAGTGTGCTGCACACCGGGCCTGTTTAAACATGGCCATTCTATAAAACCAAACTCCATTTGCATTAACAGCGTCCATGTTTGCTTACTTTTCTATCTCCTGGGTTTGGTTTTCTGGCACCAGCTTGTTTAAAACAATCCATCTTGAAAGCCATCTATCATTATATCGCTGATTTTGGGACCCTTCACAAGCACATGAAGAATATTCAAAACATTAAACATGCTCTTAGCATCGAGCATCAGGAAACATTCTCAAAAAAACATTCACATTCACATTCACAAAAAACTTACAGCCTCATGATGGCTTCCTTTACCACGTGTGCTGTTGACCGGTTTGGAAGAGGATATGACAAATCTCATTGAAAACCACCTGCCAGCTGAGCCCCTGTCCTATAATAAGTAACTTATTTTGTCCAGTTGCTATGGACACGGATGGCACAGAACCCGACCGGGGCAGTGGTAATAGACAGAGGAGGTTGGTGGTGAATCTGTATGTGTGGATAAAGGGCAGTAACTGTGACACTGCTGTCACTGCTCTGATAATAGGCTGGCTGGCAGGTAACAAACAGTAAACACATGTCAGTTATGGTGAGGACACATCGAAAATGGGGGAGCAGAAAAATATTTCCCCAGCGTCATAATCAGAATGTGCATGAAACTTAAATCAACAAGTAGAAGTCCAAAATATAATTCACTACAAGACCAGAAATGGCAGTTCATACAACCTGTTTTGTTTTTTGTTGTTATACATCCAAACCCACAGCTTATATTTGGAGGAGGAAAATATAAATAATAATGTAAATATTTATCACAGTTACATGCTGACTACCATATTCAACTTTGACCCTATATAGTTTATTTGCATACATACACTTCATGCATGAAATCTTGAACAGGGCTTCAAATTTTTCTTAGGTAAAATCTTTTGTTGTATAAACTGTCAGTCTCTGCTCATCTTTTATTCAACTTTGATGATCAGTTGTTAGTTTCATACAGTGATGTAAACTGCTGCTTAATATAGAAATTAGTAAAGTATTTGTGTAAATAAAAGTATTTGTGCATGTTTGTCATGATTCAATATTTCTTGTGGTATCTGTGACTTTAATTATAGCACTGAATGTCCCTGTGTCAGAAGATTACATGATGATATATTAAGTTTTACACATGAACTCATGTTTATTGTCTTCATCTGAGGGACAATAGAGTTCTGTTCTATTCTTAACTGCATGTTCATTCACTCTGCACAGGATACAGTGTGGTTACAGCTGTAGAGGAACTATAGTACTATGAGCATCCAGGTGCTCACTATACCATAATATGGTTATAAAACTGGAGGAAATGCTTGAAATAAATTGAGCTTCACAGAATGGTATACTGTGGGGACGATAGTGCTTCTTTTCTCTATTATAGATATGAAGTGCAGCTGAGGGGATTGAGAGAAATGAACCAGCCTAATAGCACAGTGAGAGTGTTGTTCTTATCAACCAGCCTGAACTGAAAAATGAATATACATGTTTATACCATGGCTACAGACCTTCTCCAAAGATTCTGTTATCTTTTCCTAATGTGTGCATATGTGAACGGTTTAACCGGTGATCCGTGTCATCAAACCAATTGCTCAAGTGGACAATTTGCCCTGTTGTGCTCAAAATGGAGGCATTGTTCAACTATCCACTGTGATTTCAATGTAAACCAGGAAGCGCTGCTGTTTCCTCGGTCACATGGTGAGCACAGTTGTTCCATTTACACGCTGTGGCCTCAGCAGAGGATTAGCTGTACAATAACAGACCCTGTGTTAAACACACACACCCACGCAGAGGGATACACATGACATACATGACACAGGCATATTCCATAATGAGAGGAAAGGACAGATGAAGTGTTGCCACCTGTTAAAGATCATTCTCAGCCATAGACTGTGCTGTATCTAGAACTAATATATGGGATGACTGTCCCATCAGCCCCTTCTTCCTTCTGCCTCTTCACATGGAGAAAAACAACTATTACCAACCTTGAGCTCTGACACTTTCCTCGACTGTGCCCACGTCTCCTGTGATGTCAACTCTGACCTCCTGACAGCAAGGCTACTGTTCAGCTAACCACACAAGCATGTACGAGGTGACACGCAGGACATATGTACGCTAACAATTGGATAACATGCCCAGCTGTCCTGTCGCTTTCACCTTCACAGCTGCTAAGCCTCAGTGTGTATTTTACATAAGGCTAAGCCAAGTGAAGTATTGTGCTTATGGTCTGTGTGTGTGTGTGTTTCAATGCACATGTTTTTTAGCCTTGTTGCTACAGCTAGAAACTTTAGCAGTTTGCCTTTGAATGCTGTGTTCAGGGGAAGCAAGTGAGAGACCATTTGCAGCAAACACACACACATACAGTAGATACACACTGACCACACACACACACACACCAACAGCTAAAAAGAGAAGAAATAGAGGGAGATATGGAGCAAAGGGAGGAGCGGAGCAGATTGGGTGCTGCAGCAGAGAGGAAAGGGGGCTAAGCCACGCCACTCGGCTCTTTAAGGGATGTTGAAATGAATATGAGTCTGCCACGTAATCAGCTTACCCCGGGACCTTGCTCGGTGCCTCGCTTACGCAATGCTCACACCATCTGAGAGCCTTTCATTTAGTTTTCATTTAGCGGGCTGAGAGACTGATATACCACATCCACTGGCTGGCTCACCACAGCTGGGCTCAGCCGCACACATCCTGCTCTAATCACGCCTGCTGCTGCTGTGTATCTGGGCATGTGTGTGTGTGAGTGGGTGGAACTGAGCTAGGCGAGGGGTTATGAGAGGTTGTGTGTGAATTTTTTGCTTGAGTGTTTTTATTGTTCATCTGCAGACTGTGTGTGTTGTTTGTGCGTGCCACATGTGTAGCTGCATCCTGCTGCTGCACCAAGTAAATGTTTCCATCTTCTTGTTGGGACTGAAATATGACATGATTGTGATGCTGTTTGAATAAGCAACAGATCAGTCAGCCTGTTTCTGTCTCTGCATTAATGTTTATGCTAACAGTGACGTCATCTGCAGCAAGAAAGTGTAGACTATTGTTAAATGTTAGATCATTATAGACAACAGTTTTTTCAAACTCTGGATTTAGTGTCTTGTCACATCTTAATTAGCACTGGTTAGTGCTGCCTTTGTGACCGTCCACCCATCACTTCTTTTTGGCAGCAGCTGGCTCCAGGAGTCTGTTTCACTTTATGAATTAATGAATTTAACTTTGCAGATACACAGTCCCTGCTCCTTAACCCACTGAGAAACCATGATGCTTTGCTCCAGCTGCCACTTTAAAAACCCATATTTTCCTGTCCTGAAGTCCTGATGATGAGTTTTATTTTTTTCATCTTTTACATAACTTATTCAGCAAAGTGCTGTCAACACTGTCATTTCTATGAAACAGCAGAAGTAAATCAGCACAGTTACAGCTGAGTCACTGCACTAGCTTCTTTTCTCCTTTGTTTGACTGAATAGTTACAGCATATACTGTATGTATATGTATATGTACAGTATGTGAATTTAAACTTTTTTTTTAATTACCTTCTGCAGAATTAAAAAGGATTCACATGCAAAGTTTCTAAGATTAAAAAAAGTGAGAGAGAAAGGAGTTTGTGCTCAGCACAGACCTCAAGACAAGTCTTGAATGAGAAAGCCATTCTTGTGTTAAATGCTGGACAGGATAGGCAGCATGCTGACAGGGGGAAAAGTACCTCTAACCTGTATTTACCCGGTTAAGACGTCTGAGTACACACCCTGACTTCTTAGCAATGCCCTGCTTCATCATTTAATACGAGATGCCTTGCACAACCGCTGTGTTGTCGACTGGAATGAGTCGAGATGGTGTTTTGCTTGGTGACATTCAGTTGTGACGAAGTATCTCATGAGTGAGGTTAGAACACAATCTCTCTCCTGCAGGTGAAATGTTGAATTGATAAACATGCTTGCTCACTAAAATCTGATACTGATGATGGTTAAGCTTCTAATATTACACCCTAATGTTCACTTGGTGGCTACTGTTGATTTTTATTCGGGTAGTCTACAGAGATACAGATTTATAGAGTTTGGCAGCTTATTAGTTGAAATTCAGCAACTGTGTTCTGATATGCCACTGCTGTGGTTAAGGTCTGGTTAGGTTTAGGCCAGTTTTGAAACCCATTCATATTATCTGATGAAGATTTAGCCTCTGCAGCTCCTGGTGTAACCAGTGGATATCCGGGCTAAGACTTCTTCTTGCAATGCTAAAATGATAAGAAAGAAACATTTCGGTCATTTCGGTTAAAAAGATGTCTGCATATGAATGCAGATTCAGTTTTCTAATTGCATTCAATCGACTCCCAGTGTGTTCTGAATTTGGCCTTGTGATAGGTTAAACTTGGATAATAAAAAGAAACCAGAATGCTTCTGATGCCAAAATTGTCCTTCCTTACAGATTATTTATTCATATACAGTTCTGTGGAAATAGGATTAGACACCAAACACATCTTTGTTTATTGGTTGTTCACGAATTGTTAAATGTACTCTACAGATGATCGGTGATGTGTAAACGTCCACAGACAAAGCAAAAGAATGAAAATGTTACAACCTCAAAAAAAGTTGTGTCCTAGAAATCCCATTTATATAGTTCTGATGTATGAATGAATGTAATTGCTGACTGAATTAAGTTCAGAGGTAAGCAGAGTCACATGGTAGGTGACTGAACACTGAACTCTGAACTGAACTGAGCTCAGAGTTCACATCCAGAGTCCTGTGGTTAGATTTAGAACAGAAAGTTTATGTTTTTAAATGTATCTGTATGGGGGAGAGATGACACACATACACAGGCAGTTTTACGGCACATAACAGAGTACATTTAATGTGGTGGGAGACATTTTCCACTTGCTGCTGATAGCTTGTGGCTTCACACCTTTTGGCTGACAATGCAAGTGTCAATTAATTCAATGACTATAGTCGACTCTCACTACACATATTCATAATCATATACAGGCCTGTGACAGCTCCACAGTCAATAACAAGTTTAAACTTCTCCAACCCAACTCTGACAACTGTATTTGGATTTCTCTGTAAAGTTACCAACTTTATTCACTGAATGCTAACCTACAGAAATGAGCTGTGAACTCTTACTTCTCTATCTGATGCAGCCTTGTTTTTTTGTTTTACTCCTCTTTCCAGCTTCTTTTGCAGCAGCTTTGCTGTATTAGACCAACGAGGAAAACCCCATTCTATCGAATTATTTTGGGTCATACGTGTATGATGAAGTTAGTGTTTCTCGCCCACCTTCCCTCATGCCACCTCATCTAGTTCTACTTAACTTTAAGCCCAATTTCCCAGAATGACTGTTCAGAAACGAGGTGTGAACTCGCTGCATTCAGCTAAACGTGGGCGTCTAGCCAGCTTACTATGCTCCTTCCTTGAAGACAGTATATATGTTCTATAGTTGCGCTACATTGTGGTCTGATGTCATCAGAGGTTTTGGTCCCCACTGCTTTTACAAACACCTCATGAACATTCTCATCGCTCAACCTTTTGTTTGTACTTAATGGGCTTTTTGCAGCTGGTTTGACTACTGTATACTATACAGTGTGTTCATGAACAGGAGGATGACTCATTTACTGTATTTTAATGACGTAGAAGTCCCCGGAAGGCTGACCCTGAGTCACAGCGCCATGGCTACTGTTGCTAAACGACAACGAAAAACAAACAAAAAAATTCATTGTATGATTTATTATTATTTATTATTATACTATTTTGATCGTTTGATTTGCTTGCCTTTTTTTTCCTGAAGCCAAATAAACGAAAGACTTCTGTTGCATTAAAATTGAAAAAAAGGTTCTTGCTTCATGGAGTTTCATTTACACCCATGGGATGAACAAATATGAAAATACAGTAAATGTGTCATCCTCCACACTCAAATCACAAGGCTACTGTAGAGTATACGGTAGTCAAACCAGCTGCATTTTCCACTCTGTGATCTGTAACACTGGGAGACCAAAAAGCCCATTAAGTGCAAACAAAAGGTTGAGCAATGAGAATGTTAATGAGGTGTTTGTACAAGCTCACCAAATTCATAAAAAAAGTTCTTGCTTCATGGAGTTTCATTTATGGTTCAGTTTATTTATGCAGGATTTAACCTATGGGATGGACAAAAATGAAAACAGTAAATGAAAAAAAACATGAATTACAATATCTAAAACTGACAACACATAATGTAGCCTTGTTATGTTATTATTCAATAGTCATAAAGGAGGCTAAGTATTTATGGTGTTTATATCTAACATGTCACTGTTTACTAAATCAACAACATCTAGGCTGATCTTACAGAATTACTGATGCATCTCTCTCTCTCTCTCTCTCTCTCTCTCTCTCTCTCTCTCTCTCTCTGTCCACAGCTGGACAATTGGTCTATAACAGCTGTTCATATAGCCATCAATATGACTGCTATGAAAGTCCGAGGAATAAATATTCAGAAGTCGAGTGTGTTGCACAGGCTTCAGAAAGTTTTTTGGCAGCTGGTTTTCACCCAGGCTGCTTAGGAGCGTTTCCAGTCAGGGCTTCACTCACTACGTCATCGCGGGGGATTACATTACCGTCAAGGAACTGCGAAGGACCTGTGAAGGACTGGTCAAGGACCAGTCACGGAAACACGGGAACTTTTGAGTTGCTATATCTGTATACTATGATGTAGTATGATGTACTTCCTTAGTTTGAAACTGTGAATCATCTGTTCTTTGACTCTGAGAAACTAAACCTGGACTGTTAACACCCCGAGAGTCATTCAGATAGTTGTACACTAAAATATTTTGTGCCACAGTAGTAAGTGCTAAGTGCTAATGCAGCTGAAATGATGATTTGTCAGCCAAAAAGTCCACCAAAAACACTCAGATGGATCAATAAATGCAGTGGAAATAGTAGTAAAAGTATAAAGTGCCTTTTCCACTTGCTACAATAGACAGGGAGAAAGAAATGTGTTGCTGATAGCAGTGAGGAGGGATTTTAAGGACATTTTATGTTGTTACCTGTAAAACAGAAAAATAATCTGACAGATCTGATTTTGCTGATGTCAGACTTCGTTAGTCTTGTGTATTCCCATTTGATCCAAAACGCGATCACATCCTTCCTCATTAGAAAGTGTCTGCGTGACATAACACGCGTCACAAATCTGCTGCCCTAGCCATGCCTGTCACACAGCGGTGATTAAAAAAATGCTGAGAGTCCACAGAGATCTATGTGTCTTTATAAACCAACGTGTGCATGTGTGCGAGCACACACTGTACATTTACCTTGATTAATGTGTATCCCATCTTTGCATACAGTCATGAATACCAGTGATTCTCAATTACACACCTGAAGTCTTCCTTATTACCTCAATGTGAAAACACAGCGGTACTTCATGTGGACGTCCACAGATAGATCATGTAAACCAGTGCTTAGTCTGACACCTCCACCACAAAGCATGATCACACTTCCAGTAAACACAGCTGTAACACACCATAGGAGACGTGTTGCATGCATATAGCTCATGGCACTTTCCCAATGACAGTAATCTCACTCTGTACACACGAAGCGCTGATGCAAAACACAGATGAAAGAGGATTAAATTGAGTGGAATCCCCCTTTTAAGCTAGAAACAGAAAGCAAGACTCATCTTCTGTCCTCAGCTCCACACAAGTGTGTCTGAAGAACACCCTCATGGTATGTTGATTGGGTGTAATACAAAACCCAAGAGCTTTATTAGGGTCTGTTGGGTGTGCAGGCTAGACAAGGACTGTTTCAAGTGATGGTGCACCCACGTCTCTTGTCTAGAGGAGAAACAAAGGAGCCTTTCTGCTCACTGGCCAGTTAACCCTGAGGTAACAATAGAACTACGCCTCTCGTCCATGTGTGTATATACTAGGCCTGACTCTCAGGCCTCAGCAGGGAGCCCCAGACACTTGAAATTCATAAAGGAGTCTGGATACAGAAAAGAAAGACAGCAGGTACATATACTGAGGAGGCACCAAGATGAAAAGTCTAATTCTACAGACTAATGATTACATGTTTTTTTTTGTGTTTCTTATTAAAATAAAACTCCATTATACAGCGAGTACATTGATGCTGCTGCTGTGTTGGTGCACTTGATCGAGGGTTACAGTGCATTGGTTTGGGGAGGTTGTGATTGTTTGACAGATTTTTTTTTTTTTTAGGCTAAGAACTTTGCAGATATCTTTTCATTTTACTGATCTCTAAAATCTGCACTGCAAAAAAACATCCATCATAAGTAATGGGTTTCTGCTATTGAGGCATTAAAGTTATGAAATTTTAAATGTGCATGAAAAGAAACCCAGTGTTTGATACTAGTTATGACATTTCTGCAGTCAGTTATTACCTTTATGCAGTGTATGATAGTTTTCACTGTTAGTGGCGAGGGCCACCATTCCCGCAGGAGATTCAGAATACCACAAGGTGTTTGGTACTCAGGGTATTTTAGCATCACCGTTTGTTAATCTTATTTAAAAGTCCCAGGCTCAGCCACAAACTCCAGCTGGCTGGCTGACTGAAACACAGAACCTTCTTGCTGTGAGGCAACAGCAATGAAACTGGAAACAGGACAAAAATGACTTCATGACATTATGATTCTTTCAGTGAATAATAAAACAAACAAACCCAGAAATACTCTTCAAAAGAAACTTTAATATAACACAGATTTACATCAACACATGATTTGAACACCTGTGGGCACAGTGTGATGTGTGTGTGTGTCCGTGTTTACGCTGGACCAGTCACATGTGAGCGTCAAGAGCAACAGATGAGAATGGTTTAATCACAATCATGGAGATGGACACGGGAGACGAGACACCAAAGTGTAGAGTGGAACTAAAAACAAATTCCAGAATAAACATCATTATGTTCAATGACCACCATTTACCTGTCTCTAAACTTCAGCTTGCCATGCTGAAACTGAATGAGTGCACGGCCTCCCATTTCATAACACTGTGTAAAAAGCTAATTTGGTGCTAATAGGCCACTGTCTGTTTTTATAAGCAGTTGCATGCAACCACTAGAACTTTACAAGGGAGTGGTTTTCTCTAAGTGCCTATGCAAGAAAGGCAATTTTCTCTACGAAGCGTATATTTAGACGGGCGTGAGGGTGGTGGAGGTGAGGGGAGGTGATTTGGTGCTATGGCTCAGGGTGGAATTACGGTCCAAACATAACCACTTCAGCAATTCTTGACTAAAAACAAACTGTAATCTCAGACTGGGCCCAATCATAACATTTGAGAGCATAAACAGAGAGGTGGAGCTCAGAACAGTCATCACATGGAGGGCTCTACAGTACTTCATTCAGCACTGGAAAACACTGTACCTGTGAACTGTCCTAACAGTAAGGCTAACTAAGCAGATGGAAACACAATAACTGTCACGCCACTTTGTTTGTGTCCACCTCCAATACTCACTCTTCTTTTGGGTCTGTTTAGTCCTCCTAAGGGAAATATCTTCCTCTTAAGCAACTATTATCTTTACCCATTACCTGTCTGTTGGGTGGTGCTCGGCTGGTAGTGTGCAGCAGCTTTTCTGAGCTTTTTGGCTCAAAAAGCAGCTGCTAATCTGCTGTGAGATGAGAGTGACGAAAGTGAACCAAAACTGTGAAGTTGTTGGCTGGAGAAGCACAACAAAAAGCTGAAAGATGTTAAAATGTTCTGTACAGCCATTTGTTCATTGTGTGTGTGTCTGTCAGAAAACATTTAGCCAATCCCAAGACCATGCAGCTTGAGAGAGAGGAGATGTAAAACTGTATCCAGCACTTAAAACCACAAATAAATCTACTTACAAAATCAAAACCTCAAATAAAACACCACAAAAGTGTCAAATATGGGACCTTTAAACAAAACAAGAGCATGTGATGTTACATGGAGTGTTTCTCACTTTCCTTTTAGTGAGATCTCATATCTTGTCTTGTGAACATTGCTACTGAAGAAACATACAAGCAGCTCATCTCACCCTGATATCTCAGACATAATATCATGCTACTGAAAGATGTTTTTCTTATATACAGGCACAAATAGATAACACAGTATTATTACTTTCATTATCCATCGGTGCTGCCATCCCTCAAACTTGAGCTGATAAAAAAAATGAAATTCTGTGATTTGAGTGCTCGGATAACAGTCATGAATGTGTTTGACTTTTATATGCTGAACTCTGCTGCACCTCCTCCACCACCGCTGCTGCTGCCAGGAAGAGACTGACATCACAAGTGAGAGGTCTCCATAGCGCTGATGCTTTCTTTGAGCATCCTAATATAGATTCGTGTGATGAGTACTTGATTATTCTACGTTGATTTTACAACCAAGAGAGTGAGGGGATGGAGGGAGGCAGGCGGTGAGACAAAGCCGAGCATTTGAAGATTATCTGAGGTTCCTCTGAAATGAAAGAGAAAATCTATTCATATTTTCACACAGAAGTAGGGGAATAAAAGATTATTCACATTCTAACACCCACTCTTTCCCACACTACAAATGTGATTCACAATCAGTCGTTACCACTAGCTTCGGGTAATAAGAGAAGTGGGGAACTCAGAAATGCATTATCATAAATAGAGGAGCGCTCAATACCTGAAAACACAGAAAAGTGCCATTAAAGAGCATGTGAACTCTATGACATGTCTGAATAACTAGCAATAGAGAAGCCAGGAGCGCATTCAACCCTCATTCCTCTTCTTTATGAAATGTGTCGTTGTGTACAACAACTGCTGCTCGTCAAAGTAATTGTTGCGAAGAAGTAATACACTGGGATGAGGAGAGAAATGTGCAGGGCCTGTCCTCCGCTCTCTGGATTATCAGCAGTCTTGTGCAAGAAGTGGACGTATTTATTTTTCATGATGTTTTGGAGGTGAAAAGTGCATCGCAAAGCAATAAGTCAAAACAGGAAAACAGCAGCGCCTGTGCGTGTGCTCAGATATGTGTGTAATAGAGCGTGTGTGTGTTTGTGTGTGTGTGTGTGTGTGGCTCCACAGATGACATTGCTGTTACCTTCGGCGTGTCATTTTCAGGTTTTTCTCTCTTCATCTCTGAAATAAGGTCTTGTTTCCTGAAAGCATCTTAAATCTAAGATGATCCATCTCACCAACCTTATTAAGCTCAAGAAGAGTTTCCAGAAACATCATAATTTAAAGCAACATTGAAACTGGGGGTGCTAAATAACAAAGAAATCCCAGTATCTGAGTGTAATCCCACTCAGTAAATATGTTCAGCTGTATTCAGTATTTGTTCTGTTTGCATTACTCATGATCAAAAACAAGCAAACATCAGCAAGGTCAACAACAGCAGACACAGCAGCAGCTAAAGTTACTAACTAGTCCAACAGCAGTCAGCCCAGCTCGATCTGTCCCACATTTACTCTTGTCTGACGGCTACCCGCTCGCTCACTCTCTCCTTTTCTCTTCTTCTTTCTGTCTTTTTTGAAGTGTTGAATCAAACGTGGATAAAAATCTACAAATGCCACACATTTGGTATCAAATTTAAAAAGAAGTTATATTCTTTAAAAAGTAAAATAACTTGATTGTCAGTTTCTTTCTGTGTGGGGGGTTGAGCTGTTTGTTAATTGAGTTTAAAAAAATGTTGTGATAGTTCTCAGGGAACTGCATGCACATTCTAGAACTCTTCTGGGGTCTCAAGGGTTAATATATAGCAACGCTTCTTCTTTAGTACATGTAAACTGGATCTCTCTTACATAATGCTTTAGAAATGCATAGAAATCATCAGGAAATGGGACACAACTTTATAAAATGTAAGAGCCTGAATCAGAAGACAGAAAAGCTGAAAGCCACAGCGTCTGTTTGGAAAGGAGAGGTTCGTTGAACTTCCCTCTTACACTAATCATCAATCTCTCATTCCAAGATAAAGCCTTGACATGGAGGCCCTGCTGCAACGCTTCAAACACACACACAAAAGACAGCACTTGTCTCTCCGTCTGTACTATGAATCCCTTTTTCTCTCCCAGACATCCATTCACCATAAAACGTGACTGCATGGCTTCACTTTCTCTTACAGGTCTACACATGTCAGGAGTGTGTGCATGTATGTGAGGCAGGTAATTGTGTTGCTGAAAGACCTCTCTTTGACATCTGACTTCAGTGTGGTCCATAGTTCTGGTGACAGGTACATTAGTGCCCACATACTGGCTCCAGGGTGGGAAACCAAACAAGGAACAGCTCAATCATTTGCTCCTTTGTGTGGAGCTTTAGAGAAATGGTGTTTCCCAAGTCATACCTTTGTAGATTTATCCCTTAAATCATCTGTTTCCTATGAAAAAAGTCAAAATCAAGGAGGGTCCAATACATTGAAAGTCTAAGACCAGAAACAATTTCAAGGTTCACTGTAGCTTCTGTGGTGTGCTACTGCCAGATTGTAAAGCCTACTAACATTTAAACAAAGCATTCCCCTCTTTGTTTTCAGAAAAGCTAAACAGCGTTGCTTATGTACAGTGGTTATGTTAAGACACTCAACTTTCAGGAGGATTTTTATGCTGTTAAGTTTACATTTAACTAACTAGGTTTATCCGTGACTATGTATTCAAGACAACTGAATACAATCAAGAATGGCGCCCCCTATAAAAAGTAGCTCATTGGGTGCAAATGCAGAAAGCCCCTACAGGCTCTCTTATACTTCACAATTTGTGCTATCATATCAGTCTGTGCTAATTAGCCCAGCGTGCTAATGCTAGCACTGATTCCTGCAAATGTTGTTCATGTAAGTCACGTCACACACACTCAGCGTCGTGTTTACTCAGTATTTTCTAGGTAGTCTTAGCTCACTTTCATGGGTTTGTTTGTGATGATAGAAGGTGACTTTGTAAAAGACTAAAGCTCATCACTAAACTCAGCAGTCTTTTTTTAACGTCACACTGAGTTTAGGTAGCTCACTCTTTGTTTCATATCACAAAACAAGTTTACGGAACCTAGCTGGTTAAGTGCCTGAGCTGAGGTGATAAACTATTTCCAACATCAATCCGGCTGATCTAGGCTGTGTGTCAATGCAGAAAAATAATCTGTACAACAACACTGAGTATGCACATGCTGATTTCTTGGCAAAACTTTACTTACATTTAAGATTTACTCCTCTACAGTTACTACAAAATCCACTTAGTGATTAATATTTAACAGACAATATGATCATTCAAATCCTTCTTGAAGCCCTCTGCCTTCTAAAGGATTAGAAATCCACAAAACCAAGGCAGTAAAATAAATATTCGAAAGCACCCAGAGTTAAAATCTTATTGGTTGACATATTCATGCCAACTCCAATATGGCTGAGCATCTCACTTGATAAATACATCATTTAAAATGACTGCAGCCTAAAAATATGATTTAGTGAATCATTAACAGGTTAACAATCAAAGTGGCTTTGCAGGCATGAGGCAGCTCAGCGGGATTCAAAAGCTCCGACGTCTGCCTCGGTGAGCAGCTGATAGAGACTAGAGGAAACATGAAAAGAGAAAACATTACAGAAATATTTTGCTTCAGCCTGAACACAGCCGTTTACTTGATGTGTTTTTTAAATTTAGATAACTGACCTGGTGTCTTATTTGAGGTACTGTTGCCAAATAACACTTCAAATCAGTGACATTTTATTACATAACAGATGCACATGTAGGAAGAGCTTCGACCCTTTGTTGTAATTTTTATCTGCAGAAAGAAAAACAGATTTTTTATTAGTTTGACTTGACTTTGCATGCAAAATTCCATGTCAAATTGCACAATTAGCTTCATATTAAGGAGCAAAATCTGGAGCATTTGTGACTAAGACGTCCTTCAAAGATCTCCTGTGCACTAAAAGACAAGCACACGCAGGGTTTCTGAGCTCAGTGCAAAAGGGAGATAGAGTCAGAGAGGAGAAAAGGGCGAGGGCGGCACGCTCAAACAGGCAGGAGCAGAGAGGTGAGCATGAACCATAGCGCTGTGCTAATGTTTTCTTTCAGCCCATTAATCTCTCACTGGCCACGCCGCAAAAACAGGGCCTGGATGAGAGGGGGGCTGTAATCACACAGACTAAGCTTGCCAGTAGCCGACTGACCGTCCCTGGCCTCCTGTCCGCTCCGTGAGTTAAATTCACGCATGCCAGCCTCGAACACAAACACAGCAGCACAGGAGTGTAAGTCAAATGCAGTCATTATATAAATAAAGTCACAGTCCAAACTGATGGCATGTGGTAGAAATGTAGATTTGTTTTGATATTTGGGTTGGGTTCCTTGTGGTTCCTATAGTTTCCAAAAGTAGATTGGGAGCCAGAGCTTTCAGCTATCAAGCTCCTCTTCTGTGGAACAAACTACCTTTCTGGGTTCAGGAGGCAGACACAGTCAACAGTTTTAAGAGCAGACTTAAAGGGATAGTTCGGGATTTTTGACATGAAGCTGTATGGCATCCCCGTCAGTAGTGTCGCACAGCCACACCGACTTACCCCCGACAGTGTCCCGTGGGCCGAGTTCTGTCCAGGTTTGGTCAGCAACGAAAGTAGTCCGGCAGGTTTGCTGGGACACGTAAATAAAAAGTTTTTCTTCTCAAAACAGCATGTGTTCAAAAGAGTGATTTATTTGCATCACAAAACCCAAGTCCTGGAAAAAGTCCCACCTCGTAATCAATTGGTCCTACTTTCTCTCTTTTTGTATCTCTTTCTACCATTTATTGTAATTCATTATAATTGTACAATATGTTTGTGTTGATTGTTCTGTACATGTGACATCCATTGCACGTCTGTCCGTCCTGGGAGAGGGATCCCTCCTCTGTGGCTCTTCCTGAGGTTTCTTCCACATTTTTTCAACTATATTATCTGAAGGTAAAGTGTGTGTGTCGTAATTATGACTTTCGTACGTATTCAGTTCAGGTTGCTGCAACCTCACCTCACTGCAACCTCACTGGTAGATGCCACAAAATGCTACACACATAATCATGATAGTTAATTAGTAATAATAATAATGATAGTATTATAATAATAATAACAACAATAGCAATAAGGAATAAATAGTCGGAGGAGTAGTAGTAGGAGGAGAGTAGTCTAGAAACTCTTCCTGAGCCTCTTAGTTCTGGCCTGATGTATCCAGAACCTTGTTCTGCTCGTAGCAGGAAAACAGACCATTATCTGGGTGGTTGGTGGAGGCTTTTAGTCAGGACAGAGCACTCTGTGCATCTTGCACTCTTGTTTGGTACTGTTTCCCTATCAGACAGTTATTTTCTTCCTCAGTATTTGTAGAGATGTCTGGAATTTCCTCAAAAGCGTCTGCGGTGAAACAATCTCTGTCTTGCCTCTCTCACCACAGAGTCAGTATGCAGCGTAAAGGTCAGGTCCTTGACGATGTGGACAACAATGCACTTGAAGCTGTCCACTCTTTCCACCAAGGACCTGTTGTAATTGAGGGGCACATAGTTCCTCCTCTGCTTCTTCATGGTCTGTTAACAGCTCCTCAGTCTTGCTGACATTCAGGAGGAGTTAGTTGTCTTGACACCAGCAGGTCTACTTTCTTCAGATAGGTACTAGTTGTGAGTTAGAGTTGGACAGCAAGGCCAAACACACCATAACCAAAAAACTGTATTTCTTCATAAACTTTACTCTGTATACATGTTGCACACTGTGTGTAAAATATTATCTATTATTATATGTAACTCTTTGCTCCCCTTTGATTTCCCTTAATGGGAACTATGGCCACATCGATCCCTGCAATGAAAACAGCCCCAGACTGTCGGCCATATACTTTATTGACTGCATATACATATATGACTTGTACTACATTGGCTAAAACATGACAGACCTGTAGCAACTGGCTGCAATACACATCACATAATAATAGTTTACATCACACTCAGAAGGTATTGCAATCTGAAGTTCTCTCCCCCTCAGTTCAAACACAAACCATGTGCAGCACAGTATTCCTTTTGATAACACATGGCCTTAATAGATTGCTTCAGGCTGGAGTCATAGACTGTATATGGCAGGAGCTCACCACAGTGGAGTATAGATCAGTGGGCTGGGGGATGGGTAAATAGAGATCTACTGCAAAGGAGAAGGCAAGAGAAGAGGATAACCTGCAGGAAGAGGAGGAGGAAGAGCGTGGGAGGGTGGGACTGATGGGTGGACAGCAGTGAAATCGCCCACGGAGCCACTTTGTTGAGATAACAGAGTAGTATTAGTTCTACGGCAGGATGGGAGGAGAATCACTATCTCTTCCTGAATGCTGTGGGCATGCATATGTTTTTTCTGAATGTGTACATGCACACATGTAAACCATTCCGACACCACACACACTCATTTCTTCTTTCCATACACCCCATCCTGCACTCACAGGCTTCAAAGTCCTGAAGTTAACGGGATGGGACCACCACGGTTAGTTAAGTAGAGACATGATCCATGTCCTGATCACAGAGGAGGACAGGAGGTGAAGGGGGCTGGTGAAAGGGGAGGTGGTAAAAGGAGGCCAGTTGCAGGAGAGAGGAGAACAAGGAGGTGAAGATCTCACATGGAATTGACAGAGACAAAAGGAATATAATCAAGAGGGAGAGACGAAAAGCGGGAAGGGAGAGGAAACGAGCGCATGTCTTTGGAGAGGTGCTGGTCTCTTTTGAAGCGGACACGGGTGCTGCTCCATCACAGCAAACTTCAAAGGCTCTTCATTAAAGCCTTGCCTAGAGCGTCCCCTCTCTCCCCTCCATCCTCATCTTCCTCATCCTTCTTTTCTTCACACTGCCTCCACTCAGCCATTAAAAACAGCAGGTAGAGAAGTGAGTGAAAGAGAAGAAGAGCAGGGAGGAGACAAAAGGACACAAAGGGAGAAGGATCAGCCATGCAGGCAACAGAAAGCCACGTCTGATGAGTCGAACGGGCAATGTCTTTTCTTAGAATCTATCTTCTTTTGTTGTTGCTCAAGCTCAATCAGCAATGTTGTCTTGCTCTTCTTCTTTTGCAGCTTCAATGGTTCAGTCAGAGACGGATGAAACGGTGTGCACAGGCTTGAGTGAAGAATCAGAATAGAAACAGAGCCACATGCTTCACAGTGTTTGAAGCCCGTCGTAGCAGGTGATGTGTCACATAACCTATCAGCTGTCACATGAAAAGGCAGTGTCCCCAAAAAGTCAATCTCAGGACTTAAAACTGTGAAGTTTGTCAATGCACCTGGTGTAAAAAGTCTGTGTATAATATAAGTCAACACCCATTCAAATCCCGACTCTGCTCTCAGTTAATAACCACGTTTCTGATGTGATCTTGCATACATGACCAGCTTCAAATGATCATCTGAACGTGTTCAGTGCTGCTGATATGTTTGATCGCTGCTTTCAAACATTCATTGAACACATTGGGTCCAATCAAGTCATGATGAAATATACACCACAAAGAGGAAAGAATCAGGAAGCAGCACAGCTGATCATTAGCGGGATGAGGACTACACATACAGTGCACCCCCCTGAGAAAAACACTCCAGACTACAGACAGTGAACTAAAGAAACAAGAACGTGTCATTCTCCTCTGATTGGGTGTGCAGGCATGGACATCTGTCAGGCGGAACAGTAAAAAAACTAGTTTCCTTGGCAGACGGAGACGCTCTCTGTCACAAATGATGAAAATGCATCAGTAGCCATG
The DNA here is from genome assembly GCA_023373845.1 of Nibea coibor. Classification (NCBI taxonomy): domain Eukaryota; kingdom Metazoa; phylum Chordata; class Actinopteri; family Sciaenidae; genus Nibea; species Nibea coibor. Next base: position 1,397,860 of record CM041735.1, on the reverse strand, counting down.
ATGGAAGCGGTGACAGAGAGATGTAAAACCACAGACAGAATCTAATGAGAGAATGATATAGCTGAATTGCCAGCAGCCGATTTTTGCATCACTACTTGAATGTTTGCTCGGGCTGTCACATCAATAGCATTCTGGGTATATAATTCAAACGCCTGTTGTCAGCCCTACTAATCAGAATTACAGTACCGTTGGCATCAAAGCAGTTGTCAACATATAATATTGATGTAATGCATCACAGAAGCTTCAGGTAAGATTCTGATTAAAAGATATGATGGGCTTCAGGCTGCACAGAAGTTGTTTTATTGTCACATTTCATTTAGCATCTAATCAAACGTGACTTCAGCCTATCTCTAACATCAGCTAGTCCATAAGTAAATATTTGGCAATCACTCTAGCTACATAATCCAATGCTGAGCGCTGCATCGCTGCTGCTACAGCAGTGCCTCCACTTAGCAAGTTTAACTGCCTCTACTTCACCAACTATTAGCATTAAGATTTATGTGAATTCTGAGTGTTTCTTTAAATATGTCATCATTTTCATGGGATGGTGTTTATGCCAATGAGTTTGTGAGCTCGGGGCTAGTCTGTGTCAAGCTTGCTAAAATGTATCCCAGAGCATCTGTGTCTAACTGAGGGCCTGTGGATGTTGTAGTCTGGCACAGTAGCACTTTGAGTGGCAACATCAACAATGCTAACATGCTCACAATGACCATTTTAAATTTAATTTGTAATGTGGACAACGTGTTGTGTATTAGTTTAACAAAATTTTGTCAAAACATTTTATGTCAGTTTCATTGATCAGTTATTAAATAAAATGCATTCTGAACTAACCTTTACTAACCTTATCTCGCTATGCTTTAAGCTTTGCACCTCTATTTGAACACAGCATACAGACCAGTGTCCTGCGGGGAACTGAAGGCAGCTATCGTGTGAGCTACAGACAAAGTTTAACGATGTTAATGATCTGTCCAGTATGTCCTCACCAAAAACATCCTTGTCTCACAGAAGTGGCCTGCAGTGTCGGACATGCATCGCTGCATCCATCAGCAGCAGATTAATGTGACAGGACCTCACCAGAGCCCAGCTGCCAGCAGCTGCTGTCATCAGGACAGCTTCACCACATCATTACAAATCAGTGATTAACATAGCCATTTAAGCATTAACAAATATTTAGTCTGGATATTACACTAGTGTTCATCATCCCCAGCTTTCTTCAATCCAGATTGGACATCAAAGACACATCCCCTTCCCTGCCCTCTGGTTTTAACATCCTGGAATGATGATTTATTTGGAGATATGAGGCTTTCATCATATAGAGCTGCAATGATTATGAGAACAAAGGCAGCAGTGCAAAGCTGCGTCTTTGAAAAGGTCTGCCGGAGCAGAAAAGTATCATCTTTCAGTGATGAATATATAATCAAACAATAAAAAAGATGGGATCAGCATGTTGTAACCTTACTGAACATTCTCATTGAAATGTACGTCTTTTATTATTATCATATATAAGTTAATAATGCATTTCAACATCAAAACTCAACTGTTCCTCGGCAGCCTTGATCTTTGTAGTATCTTTGCAGTATGTGTGTCTGAAAAAATTCACTATGCACTGTTACTCTATAAATTTTACTACACAGAATGCTCAGTGTAGTGAAATGTGAACGAGTGCAGATGCAGTCTATGTTACAGGGCCTTAACACTACTGAAAGCTGTAATTCAAACCATCACCAAAATAAGTGTTCCAGTCCCAGAAAACAGAGCGTTCCCATGAGCTCTGAGCACAAATCCATATGACTTTTCCTCCCTGTAGCTTCAGATCTAATTAGTCTATAATGGTTATAAACGTTCCCATCACAGGCACTCTAATCAAAAACAAAACTTCCATTTTCCCTCAATGGACCTCCAATGAGCGGATTGCATTTAAATGAAATGATGGTAATATCATGTTGCAGGCTATAGCCGGGGAAGATGAGAAGCAATGGGAAGTGTGTGTGTGTGTGTGTGTATGTTACTGTGTGTTCATATGAGGGTGCTAGGGGAATGAAATGATTTCCAAATCCTATCAAGAGGAAACAAGGTGGCACATTGGCATTCATTATCAGACAGCATTTAATCAGGAAAGCCATTGATTAAGCGGCAAAGTGAGAAGCTTGTCGTTTCTCTAAATTGAGTTTGTCGTGTGTGTGGAAGGTTATATTAGTCATTTCTAAACACAGAGTTTTGTTACATGCATTAACCCACCAGCCAATCATCGTTGCATAGACACTTTCTGTTTCTGAGGGCACATGTTTTTAAGCATGTTTGATGGCAGTGTGGGTTTGTTGCTCAGTCCACAGCTTTGGTGAGATTCATAGACTGTATAAACATCCCCCACAGGTTTCTGAAGCTCACAATGGAATTCAATACAAACAGTTATACAAACATAAATCAGCTAGTGCTTACAGCATCTCAAAATGTGACAAATCTCAGGATGTATTCGTTGAAAGTTTATACAAACATTCATGGATCTTAAGGACTTGGTGATGACTTAACTTTTCCTCGACTGCCACCATGGAAATTTCTGTTTTTAATTAAACAACTATCATCATACAACTATTAAGTGGATTAGTATTACAAATGCAAACATCAAACCTGCAAAAGCTCAGCATCTTAGCTTTGTCATTGTGAGCATGTTAACATGCTAACATTAGCCTTGAGTCCACAGCACTATGCTTAAATGCATGGTCACAGACTCCTGCTCAAAGAGTCCTGCTCTTGTTAATTGATGTTGAAGAAGTGCCAAAATAAAATGTTTGAGATAATTAAAGGTTTGATCTGCCCACGGTTCTGCGAGTTTGTAGTTCATGGTACAAGAGCTGAGTGTTTGTTGTGAGCTCTGCCACATTCAACAGTGTAGCCTGGATACATACACCTCTGACTCATGCCAATAACTCTAAATCATGTCAGTAAAAGTGGGGCAGCTGGAGGTTTTGGAGCAGAATGTTTAGCTTTATTGGCTCACAGCGTTCTTAATGTTCTCAAAACATTGTTGAAAATGATACGTCTGCTTTGTTTGAATAACCGAGTAGAACATGTTTTGTCAGAGTTGGGGAGTGGTCATACTCTGGGATGAAACACACTGTTATGCACTACAATATGCTTTGTATGCTCACAAGATGTAAAACTATAAAGTTTACCTTGCTAAATGAATCTTGATCACTTAATTCCTCCTCATCAAAAGGCTGACTCAATGTCTCGAGTAAAGAAAATATAAGGTTATTAAAATGAATGAGTACAATCATGAAATTTAATTGAGTGCGACACGGGTGACATTGGTTTTTACTGAATAAGCTGAAAAACCTTCAATCCTACATAAAACGAGGGCATGAGGCCAAACCTGTGAGCTCACAATGCCATGTTATTCCTTTAATCCCTCATCCTGCCAAAATGACACTGACCGACATGAGAGTGGGCCGAAAATGAGATGAAACTGACTCCAGACTAATTCTGCTCTTTTGAAGGTGTGCTTATTAAAGATGATTAACTTCTCCTTATTTTATTGTGAAGGAGATATGGCATCATCTCACATACAGGTGTTTTCTTCCATCCAGATGTGCTGCTCTTTACGCAGCAGTGATGGCTTCATTGCTTAATGTTCGAAACAAACTCACAACAGCAGCAGGGCGTTGCACTCCCAGCCTAGACCAGCTCTGTTTATACTTTCAACCAAGGAATTCATAGTGTTCAAATTCTCTAGTGGATCATCCTAACTAAGCAAAATTGTTGCATAATTAGCTTATGCTTCCCTGCCTAATGTAAAAAGCGTCATTAAGAGCCAAATTACCTTTTTATACGTGACTCTGTGCTTTTAGAAAGTAGAAGGATACTAAAGTGGACGGAGATTAAGCTCACACAGAATTGGTACAAATTCGTTGTAGCATTTTCTTCACACAACACTTAGACATGATTTACCTCCTAAGCATCTTTGAGCACTAAAACCTCTGAGCCTCCGACGTGCTCAGCTGAGCTCGCCTCACCCTCACAGTGGTGAATTACACTCGCTCTGAGATTGCTCTGCTCTCAGGAAAGGTGAGGAAATACTGTTGGTGCTGTTATCTCCTCTGCCCACTTTGACCAGTCAAACCTTAAATCCAGCGGGACGTTCAACAAAAGAATACTCGGGTTGCCAATACCTGATGTCCTCACAGCAGAGGAAGCAAATATTAATGAAATGAGTATACAACCAATCTTAATGAATATTTCTTCCACTACTGCCAATTTAATCCCATGACCTGTGGATTCCACTTACTTCTGATCCCATCTGTGCTAATTAGTATTTTCATGCTAAATAGTCTGTGGAGACCTATCCAAACATCCTGCTTTAAGTTTTTTATTCATTCACTTGAAATATTAACATAGTTGGACCAGTCGTATCTCTATGTGCAAACAAAGCTATTTTTAGAGACTGACACTGTGATGAAGTAACTACTACAAAATATCTGTCAGATAATAATTCAGAATGGAGAAAACCCCTTTACATTACACACAAAATCAATGACATAATTAGCTGGTGGCATGGCTCTATGGATGGAATTGTTGCTCATCCAGTCCACGACTTTTGTTCCAACCACTGAATGGATCCTCAACAAGTTTGGTACAAATATTCATGTCCCCCTCAGGATAAACCAGTGATCCCATCACATTTAGCTGACGCTTTTATCCAAAGTGACTTACAGAGAAGGGAACAATCAGGGTACAGTGTGATAAGAACTGTAGATCTATCATGTCCAGTTGCTGGTAGTGTCTGAAGAGCTGGAGGTCTTCAGGAGGTTTGTGAAGGTAGAAAGGGACGCCCCTGATCTGGTAGGAACTGGTAAGATGTTCCACCAATGGGGAACAACAGATGAGAAGAGTTTGGATTGCTTTGATTGAACGGGTGGCAGAGCCAGGAGTTGTTCATTGGAGGGACGCAACGGTTGTGAGGTAACATATGGCTGTATAAGGGCATTCACTTTCCATCCAGTGTCAAAAATACCTTCTGATCTAAACATTCCCATCAGCCTCAGCGGTACTTTGTGTTTAGCTAAGGTGACTAGATGTCCCAGTGTGTCCTGGATCATACTTCTTTCAAGCTAGGTGTCCTGAGTTCTGACAAATCCCCACTGTTTATTACTTAACTTAATATAAAAACATGCACATACACAGCCGTTCTAGTCAATGTTTCAAACCCCAGCGGTCCCGCCACGGTCCGGTTCAGAAGCATCCCCGGATCAGCTCAGCGAGGAATATTTGACTGTTATATTTTTGTCGGAGCCCTCCAGCAACTAGTGACAAATTTAGCAACTTTTTCTGCCGTCATTAGACACTTTTGGAGACATTCAGGCTGCAGATGAATCACACGTGTGAAGCCACCACTGGATGATCACAGACGTTCATTTGTAGTTCTGAACATATTTATGTATGTAATTGTATGGCACCCATTACAATTACATGCGCATAGCCAATTCTGCATTCTTAGTGACTTAGTGACAACTTTTAGGACAACCAATAGCTACTTTGCTCACTGAGGAGTTGGAAACAGTGGTAACATGTGCACTATGAGATGCAAAAACCAGCTTACTGTTACGGTTTCTGTCTTCTCAACCTTTCTTCCAGTTTTATGCACTTCAGTTAGTGTAATTAGAGTCCGAGTGTAAAGCAGCAGCCTCAGCTGGTATTGTTGAGACTGAGGCTTGTGGTGACGACAACTATGACCAGCGCAAGGCAAGAATACAGACTTGAGGTTGGAGCTTGGACTTTAGCTCATTACAATGTAATTATCATGCCTGGGCCTTTATGCAGGCTCTGATGCAGTGCAGTGGTGTGTTTTCGATGGTGCTGTACTCTGTTTGGGTCAGTGAGGTACTACGTGTCCACTACGTCGGGCCCAGGCTTAGTCTCCAGCCATGAGCTCTTATGAGGCCTGACAGCCCGTTTACCTTGGACGCCATTTCCTTGACATTTCTGCATGGTTTGGCGCTGACTACCCGCTGATGGCCGGTGACTTTATTGAATTAGTTCTGCAGCTACAAAGAAAGTAAACAGATAGAACATGAAGAAAAAAAGTAAAGAAAGAAGAAAAGGTTATAAAAGAGCCTAAGAGCCAAACACATTTCTATTTGACTAAGTGTGGTTTACATTCACGTTCTCTCTCCTGACATAAACACATGCTGACCCCTTACATTAACCTAAACACAACACAAACAGCACATAAATCCTGTTTGCACTTTGACACACACCGGAGACTAAAAGGGCAAACACGTGCAACATAGCTGCACAGAGTGGAGCAGACATATTGGGAAATGTTGGTTAGTGCATCAGTTTCAATATAAATGGCTTCTCCTATTGGTTCCCTGCTGCACCACCCCCCTGAATGTGTCCTGTCCTGGTGGGATGTCTTGTACAAACTGCCTCTGGGCAAATATCACATATTAGAACATACTGACCCGATTCCTCAGAAAGAGGAGTATTCACTTAAAACAACATATCGAGAAGCAGAGGTAGCTTTATCCTGATCCGCCTCCCCTCAGGTTAGACAGGAGAGGACACACGATGCATGCACATGGACACAGTCAGTCTAACACACTCATGCAGACACAGACTTTTAGTAGTAAGCATTGATGCATGCATGTTCAGTTCAGCTCTTTGCTCATCTTGGAAGAGAACATCATAAGGTGTTTTTTGCACACATGAAGCTCCTTCTGGGCTTTCTCCAGTATGAATGAAGCTATTGTGATGGAGCAGCCTGTAAAAATCACAGTCAGTATGAACCAAATGTTAATATTATTCATGCATGTTCACTGTTCTTAACTTATCTCCACAATTCATGAGAAGTACGAGCACATGGACTTCATCAGCACATTGAGGTACAAGCCCATGTGTTTTATGTGATAACTCTGAATAATTAAAGATTTGAATGAGAATAAACTTCCCCCCTTGAGAGTTTTTGTCAGAGCGTCATGTCAGCCTCACTCGTTTCTCATTCCAATCATGGCACCACTCAAGCTGTGCAATCCTGTGCGAGATTAATCCTCACCGTTACTCTAATCTCCCTCCATAACAGGGTGAGATTAGGGCACTAAAATGATATGGTGGAGCACATTACCACATAAAGATTACTCATGCACATTTATAATCCCTCCTGACTTTAAGTAATGTTGTGAGAGCGACTGTGCTGCTGAGTATTAAAGGCCGCCCTACATTTCAAAAAGCTCTGTGTTCTTTTAATAGATACAGAGATACAGAGCTTTGCTGTGGGGTATTTCTGGCTTGAGGGTAACCATAATAATAAAGGCCTACCTTGGAATAATTAGCCAAATGAGCACTTTGTTGGAGACATGGTTTATGGGCCCTAAAGCAAGGTGTCTGCTTTTTAAATAAAAACACTCGTAATGGATCCCAAAAGAAATCTGTGCTTTAATATATTCAGAATAAAGACAAAACTCAACACAACACGCTCACTGATTGTAATACTATAATAATAATATTAATATTATTAATAACAACAACAACAACAATAATAATAATAATAATAATAATATCCTCTCTGTCTGCATGGAGCTAGAGGCAGGAGGCCATTAGCTTAGCATAGCATTCAGACTGGAATCAGGAAGTGTGAAGAGTGATGAACTTGTTGTGTCATGTTTGTCTAACCTGTGCACAAACAGAAAAATCTAAATGAAGTTGTTAGAACTCTGTAGAAAGAACTCACACATATCAGTCAGAGTCCTTACTGCAGTGACCCAGGTTTGGCTCCAGCTGGGGCCAAACTCACTCTCTCTCTCTCTCTCTCTCTGAACTACTTCATAAAATACTGATTTTGATTTGATGGAGGAACTCTGCAGTTGTTGGCTCATGGTTTTGTGTTTTAACCCTGACCTCTCTTTCGTTTTCTGTGGAAATCAGTCTTTACATCTCTCTCTCTCTCTCTCTCTCTCTCTATTCATTTAACTTTCTTAAGTTATGTTAAGTTATGCCAGCATTTACCTGACTTCCTACTTCAAATGAAACCAATAATTTGACTCATTTCTAAGTTTAAATTTTTCTGAAGTTTAAAATTGAGCAGTCAGCAGAGTCTTGGTCTTGTTTCAGTCTTGATCCCGGTTTAGGTGGTCTTGATTACAACACTGGCTATACTTCAGAGTGATACTGACTACTGAGTTGAAACTTTGCTGTTTTCAGTTCAAATTAATGTGAAAATAAATGTATAATTTGTTATGTAAATGACTTCATCAATAGCTTTTTTAACCAAATCCCTCCATCGACTGCTAACTTCAAATGACTTGAAAGACCGCCTAACTGAAGTCACAACAGCCAACAAGTCTGCTTGATTCACTGAAATATTTCAACAGATCGAGGAGGAAGTGTGATTTTCAAACAAGATGGCAGACACAGTTGGATATTAGGCCACAATGTTTATTCAGTAGTGTTGTTTCAACTTATAGGTACAATACTGTCAGCTTTTGTAAGACTAAAAAAAAGTTACCATTACAGTCATCCATGCTCACAGAATGCCAGTCAAGTCGTTTACACCCCTCCTGTGTGCACACACCTGCCACATGCTCACCTTGAGCAAACATTTCCAAATGGTAGGCACTTTGAAGGTTTAAAACATTTGTGAATATACATTTATATATATTTATATATCTTTTCATATACTAATAAGCAGTTGGATTTAAAGGTCAGGTCTAATAGAGAAGGGGAAAAAAAACTAGAAGAGTGAAGAGAAAGAAATCGAGGAAACAACATGATGTGGCCATGGTGGAGGGGAGGAGAGGATGCTGGGAGTAGAAATACTGTGAGTCTTTGGGTTTTTCAGTATCGTTCAGTACCTTAAGTCCTACGACGAGAACGGACAACAAGAGGCAGGGGGGGAGAGGATGGAAGCGGACGACTAAAGGAGAGGGAACACGAGGGATGAACAGCTTCATGTGGGTGGTGTTAGGAGTTTAGACGACGTTGACAGCATCTACTGTACCTACTTCACATTACTGTACAGTTGAAAAAAGGCAACTTCACAAACCTGCCGGACAAAACGTGTCTCTTCAGAGCAAGTTAATGTCATGTTTAAGGAAAGAAGGGAGAATACAGTAACTTGTTGTCATGTGACCGTAACGTGTGTTTTCATGTGATGCAGCTACGTGACGTTTCTGAACTGATTTCGGGATGCCTTGTGCAGGTTTTAAACCCGTTGAACAGCCTTATCTCTTAACAGAAGCTATTTTGAAATGTCTGTGCTGACCACAAAAAAACTTGTCACCATGAGTGTCTTCACGTAACACTTGCCTTACACTTCCTGTGCAGCCATATTTATTGATCCCTCTGAGAGAAACAGGATTTCTAGAGGGTGGGGTGGGTTGGGGGGTGTTCTGGTATGTGCTCTGCATGTCCAGGCTCAGCCTTGGCATGGTCCAAGCAGTAGCTGGCCTTCAGTGAGCAGATCTTTGGGCCTAAAGCATTAACACTGGGATGCAGACAATAACACCGGGCTCCCCGGGTGGCTCCATGCAGCTGAAAAAGAGAGTGAGGGGGGTGGCGTGGGGTTGACAACTCGACTGGCCGTGCTCCAATCTGATTAAAAAAGAAGAAGGTGGGAGTGAGGGAGGTTAGGGTAAACAGAGAGAGGAGGAGGAGATGTAAGGGTGCTCGCAGAGTTTGGGTGCCGTCACTAAAGGACACATCAGGGAGGGGAGGGAGGTGGCTACAGGCCAACAACACCACAAGCCACGGAGAAGAAACTTCACCCCAAAACACTCCACATAGATGCAAAGCTGCACGACAGCAGTGGGAAGCAAAAGCAGTGATTGTGCAACGTGAACAAGAATGCATTTAAATAGAAATAGCGAGCTCTGTGATTTTTCTCGAGCCCTGACACACTTTGAATCTTTTAAAGACCTGTATGACAATAAAACGCTGAGAGAGAGAGAGAGAGAGAGAGACAGAGAGAGAGAGAGGCTACACTGAAAGAGAACAAACAAATAAACAAGACATCATGAACGCTCACGTTTGACTAAAAAAACTGATGTGAGAGCAAATAATAAACATTGTAACCTGAAGGGAACATTTACATTGACCGTTAACAGCGTTAATATGAAGACCAAAGAGCTTCATCAAAACTACAAAGGCATTTTTTTAACATCAGAGAAAAGATAAATTAATGTCATACACCTTTAGAGATCAACATCAGACATGCTAGGACAAAAAAAAAAAAGAAAGGATTGATACAGAATAATTATATTCAATTATTTCCACTTTAAATTTTTTTCTTTACAAATAACAGACTGCTACAGTTAAAAGTAGTCAGCGACTAAAAACAGCTCCTTTGACAGAAGACAGATGCGATTAGTTTCCTCGCCTTTACAGATCAGGTTTTTTTTTTTTTTTTTAATTTTTCAGCCTTTTCAAATAATACACAAAATGTTTAAATACACTGAGATTTGCCATAAAATGAGAAATGCTTTCATTTTAAAAAAAGAGAAAGAAAAGGTCTTAATTACAATACTCTATGCAAAAGCTTTCCTTTATGCTATTTTTCCTTAATCAACTCAAGCTTGTTTCTTGCTGTTTGAACAGGTTTGCTGTTGTCACGGACTGCGTCTCTGACAGTTACTTGCAATCTGTCGTTCTGATGATGGGTGGCTGGCTTTTATGCATAAAACTCCTTGGTTGGGGCCTTCTGATAGGCTGCTCCAGAGGGTTTCCTCTCTCCCAGGTCATAGCTGCCCTCGTCCTTCTTCCTCATGCGGTAGACCAGGAGGAGGATGAGGAAGATGGCAAACAGGAAGCCGATCACGCCACCTGCGATAACAGCTGAGAGAGGCAGAGACAGAGAGGACATTTGAATCAATGAGACCTTAACTGTGTCCTAAAGAAAGCACACTGGGATGAATTGTGTCTTCTATCTTGTGCAATCAGTTCATTTCAGCCACAGTATCAGCTACTGTTACAACAAATTCCAGGACTAATGAAACTCTGCAGCAAATCATCAGAGCTGACTTCTTGTGGTGAACCCACGTGGAAAGCATCACAGCTCATGTTGAAACAAATGCAGCTACTTCATATCAATGGGAAAAGCCTCCATTTGTCTCAAGAGATACAATAGTCAATCATTCCCTTCAGCTCATTTCAGCTCCTCGAACCGTGTCCTGTTGGTGAGTTTAAAAGTTAGTGTTCCATTTAGATGGCATTAAGGCTCTGATCCCTGATTGGTTCACAGAGCAGTGCTGTCCCGAGCGATGGCTCGTTCGACATGGTCTGTATTCCAATCAGTCACTGCTGACTGGGGCTTAAGAGGAAGAAGTTGATGGTATTGGTTCCATTCCTTAACAGTCGGGTAAATAAACCCAATGGGGACAAACAAACAACAACCAGTCCAGCGTGGCTTGAACTAAATCCTATTTCTATTCGCCGAGCTGGCTGATAAATCTCATCCAAAGACTTGAATATTGACAGCGAAGGAGCTCCAGTTTCTCTGGTTGGTTGATTATTAAAAAACTGAGTTTTAAGAATTACTTTGAGAACAAAAGATGAAGGTGACACTGTGATGGCTTATGTGAGGAGTTATGTTATTGTCTGACAAATGTTTCACCATGGTGATTCTAAAAATACAAAATAACACAAAGTACTTTTTAAAAGTATTTCTTATCATCAGTTTGGTGCTAAATATTTATGAGGTAGACCTATCATGGGTACTCCAGCTGCAGCAATGTGCTTCACAAATTTAGAGAGATTCACAATAGACAGATGAAAAAAGAATCGTAGCAGCAGAGGCCAACATATCCTGACTTATGACTCCCTACTCAAAAAAACACTGTATCCTACACTTCCCACAATGCATCTCAACAGTGTCTTTTATTTGATCTATCCTGCCCAGAAAACATTCCACATCTTTTAAATCTCATGTCTAGTTTGTAGGGTGTCTCGTACAAATCTGTGTCTCCATGTGAAGATAATAGATAACAGTAAGGGTTAGACTGTAGAACACAATACAATAAATCCACATGGTGAGTCCTACTCACCATGACCAGTAAAATTAGAGGAGCAAACCTTCTACCAATTATAATATAATTTGGAAGCACTAGTTTCAAGTGACTTTGTACTCGACAGCGTTTATTTAATGAGATTTGTCATTTTCTGTGTGAATTCACATCCTTTCTCACAAGTCAAGTCACCATCTGTTAGCAAATTAACTTGAGTGATTTCACAGTGTAATGCTGAGATGGATCTTTCGCTTTAGTAAATCACAATGTGTGTAGGAAGAGACTGGAGAGTCAGCACAACACACCTGAGGGATGCCGAAGGAGCAACAGATCCCAGTTTTGCCAGGCAAAGAAAATGACAGAAAAGTAGTTGTAGTTGTTTCTAAATTCTTCCACTCTTTATACATAAAATAAAACCCGAACTTCCTCCATCTTAACAAGAGCAGGCAAGCCAAAGCTAGAAGAGGCTTACCAGGGTGTGGGCATGTTGGGTAGCCATGTTTTCTAGCAAGATACCATCTGTCCTCCTCGCTCAGAGTTTATTTTTTACTTTTGGGATTAAAAGGTGGATTCATCTTCACTCTGGTTTATCAGCCTGTACACAGCAGCGAGCAGAGTTTCCGTCTGTGGACACGCAGAGCTCTGTGATACTATACAGGGACCGGACAAGAAAGGAAACAGACCAAGAACCCAGCTATCGGTTCTACTTTACTATGACCCAAGTTAGCATGTATCCCTGATCCAATTCAAACTCTGTTCAGAAATCGGGCATTTTTAACTGTTTTGTTTACTTCTCATCTTGCAGACACATCAAGGGAAATCTGAATAAACTTCTTTGACCCGACTAATGCTCCAACCTTGCCACATGGGCTTATTCCACTCTCCCTCACAATTATGTCTGTATGAGGTTCTTTTATAGCTTCCTAATCTGTTTACGGTCTCTGCTGGTGCTACAATCTGCCCTCTGCTCCACTTTAGGTTTCCACATGTTGACTGGCCTGATGGCCCCGTGGGTAAAGATCACGGTACACACCCCACCTGCTGAGGTCCAAGAAGCAGAAACGCAATGCAGAGCCAATAAATGAAAATTAGATTATGGGCAATTATTTTTTATAGAAGTCATATGGGAGATGAAGAATAATGGTTATGATCTGGAAGAAGGGTAAAGAGAATGAGGCAGAGAAGAAGAAGAAGGAGAACAAGAAGAAGAAGAGCAAACATGACCTAGATAGATTTTCTGAAGCTTTATCCAAAGACTTTTTACTGCCAATACTCTTTTTTTCTATCACAACCCAGGAACATTACACAAATGATCAAAGAAGACTATAGACTATCAATAGAGAGATGTGAGCAGAGTTCTTGCCTAACTGCGGCTTTTCTGATTTGTCCTTGATGTTGATTCCCTGTGTTGTCACACCAGATGGATATCACAACAAAGTAAAAGTGAGGTGCCAATGAATGTTTGCCTCAGACACGCAGAGAGAGACACATCAGAGAGCATAGTGATTTTGAGTCCGATAATTTCCTTTCCGCCCTCTTTCATGTATTGAAAGTGAGCAACAACAGCAATGCAGTGAACTCTACAAGGTCCCACAGAGGGATGCACAAGCAAAGAGTTTATTAAAAGTCATTATTTGTGGATCAGGTGGAAGACATTAAGGAAAATATTTCAGAGATTTACGAGACTTGTTTGCAAGAAATGCCAACATGTTGTAATGCATACAAATTTAAGAAGGCTAACTAAATAAACACAATAAACAAAAAAATATTGTTGAGGCATCAAAATAAAAGACTGTTTCCATTACAGGCTGAAAAATGAAAGGAATAGTTCCAATTTGGAAAATGTGTATTCTTGAAGACGGGGACAGGGAAACAGCTAGCCTGGCTTTGTCCAATTACATTTACAGGTTATTAGCCTGTACCAGATCTGAGCTTTGTCTGTTGTGGGAAGGCTGCTGTACCATCCAACTAATGCACAAATATGAAGAATGTACATAATTTAGAACAGTCTAGAGTCATAATAATAGTGAAATATATTACTGTAATAATTTTCAGTTTATTATGACACATACCTGCCAACACTTCTGTCCTCTGGAAGAGGTTTTCAGTGCGGACCTCAATGGCTTCCTGGGGTGAGCCAGGGGCACTAGTCGTACTAGTCATCTGGTTCCACTGCATGTCCTCTGTAACTGGCACTGGTGCCTGCATGAGAAGAGGGAAGAAAGGAGAGGGATAAAATAAGAAAGGTTCCTTTATTGACATTGTACAATCTGTACAAAAACTGACTTGTAAAAATGACAATTTGTGGTTTTACAAGGAGTTATGCGCAGCACTATTTCTTGGCCAGGTGCAGTGATTTCCTACAGTGTAAAATATTAGGCACCCGGCAGAGACTTGAGGAAGTGAGTGAGTGTCCATGAAATAGTCCCACAACAAATAAAATATAAAGAACCAAGATATAATAATATAATTTCCAAAAATGTTTAGTTATTCTTTTCATAAAAATGTGAGGATTACTCTGCTCCATTTCGCAAGATGGTCTAGTCAGACTAAGAGTCTGGGGACCAAAATGGAACCTGGCTAGTGAATGTGACAGAAGCAGGCCAGAGAAGAAAATGGAACCAATCCAGAATGCCCAAAAACATTAGTGCGAGGCTCAAAGAACAGTAGGCAATGAAAAAAGAGCCTTGTGACCCCAAGGTTTGTTTTTGAGAGCCGAGTCCAGGAAAGGTAGCAAAGTATTTGGAATGGATCTGGGTCCAAGTATCCAGTAACATCAGAATAGGGTGCAAAAGACCAAAGTGGAACTGGCCCAGTGTATTTGGCTAAAGGAGTAGTGACAGAGGCAAGAGGGAAAAAATGGAACAGGGCCAGGTAGGCTCGGCTTAGTGGGTCGAGACCTTGACGACTAATCCCAAACAGATGTAGTATCTAGTACAGTAAGAGTGCAACACAGAAGTGAGATCCAGGATGGTTCCAGTATATGTGATTATGTCCAAGAGAGATGTAATCCTCCATAATTTGCAATGGAGCGAAAGCACTGAGAACTGACGTGAGCACTTGATTTTTATCCTGAAGGCAACTCGTGGCTGCAGGTATTACAGGGGATTTGATGACAGAGACACACTGAGGTACTGTGTCACTCAGGAGGGTTACAAATGATCTGCCATAAGTTAAATAATGTCACAATAAAATATCCCTGGTTACACTACAGTGCAACACACATTCTTATGATAAATATGAAACTACATTCAAGAGATGTTTTGCTTAGCTTAGCACAAAGACTGTAAGCAGGGGAAACAGCTAGCCTGCCTCAATCCAAAGGTAAAGAATCAACCTACCAGCAAATTTAAACCTCACTAATTAACACATTGTATCTTGGTTGGGCACACTGACTTCCTAGAGTCTCTGCTGGACAGAGCCAGGCATGCCATTTTTATACTATTTTTATATTATATTTTTTATACTATCTCCTTCATATGGATCTTCATATTTAACAAACAAGCGTGTGAGGGTGTGAATGTGAAGTATTCATCTTCTGTCCGACTGAAACAACAAACCTGTCCCAACTATATCGCTGTAGAGAAATTCTTGGTACTTGTACCAATAAATCGGCCAATATTGGATCATCTTCACCACCACACGACAGAGTACAGACAAGTTTATTTATCAACTAAAAATGTCCTGCCTAGGGCATAAAAACATGAAGGGAACTTTCTCCAAAATGTTTATTCTAGTGTTCCATCCATTATCTGTAACTGCTTCTCCTCACGGTGGGCCATGGTGGGTCTGGAGCCTATCCCAGCTGACTTTGAGTGAGAGCTTGCAGTTGTTCAAAGAAAAATAACTCAAAATCCAGTATTAGTCGGGCTCCACCTCTTACCTCTGTTCTGAGTGGTTTCCTGGGTGTGCTGTCTCGGGTCCTTTCCCTGACTGTGGCTGTTTCCACCCTGGGGGTGAAATCTTTGGTGGAGTCCTGGGTGGGTTCTGCGGCATTGGGCTCCATATAAACCATACTGACAGTCACTGTTTCCTTCACCGCATTTTCACCTTCACCTGCAAGACAGAGAGCGACAGATAAATAATGTATCTTTATTGAAGGGCATGGTGTAAAATGGTATTACAGTAAAACATTTGTTGTGTATATATGTAACTATGCACAATCGGTATGTGCATGTTACCAATATTTAATGGCCACAGTCATACAGTTTGTCTTACTTAACTCCACACCGTGAATTTAATTGTAATGTATTATTTACAGGTTGAATCTCCTACAGAATACAGAGTGGCAGAGCAGAGTAATAGGGCAAATATACAATATTTGACAGGCTATTGATCACAGTCCTGTCTCTTTTCACCTAGCATGACCTTCTCTCACTGCAGTTATATGACTCTCTGAAAAATAAGAGTTACTTTTGACAAAAGGAATGAGTGCTGAAAAGGTGCTTATAGCAAGTGGAGTGCAGGAGCTAATAAAAAAAGATGTAAAATTTGCACACTTGCCCACAGCGGTCTGGGTGACAAGGCAATCTCAACTGAAATCGAGTGAGAGGAAAAGAAAGGCAGTGAAAGAAAGACAAAGAGAGGAGGAGGAGAAAGAAAGGAGAGCTATAAAGAGAGAGGCAGGAGGAAGTGATGGCACAGCTTTTGTCTGAAAGATGGAAAAACTGTGTTCAGAAAACTCACCTGCAGCAGTCTTAAATAAATGTCATCACTCCTCTAGGTAATTGCTTACTGAGCATGCTAGTGTGTGTGTGTGTGTGTGTGCATGTGTATGTGTCTTACCTGAGCCAGACGCTGAGTTAAAGTCATCATCATCTTCAGGGTAGTAACCCCCTGAGCCTGTGTCATCCAGGTACAAGTCATCAGCCTGAGAGGAAGTCTTGGAGGCTTCTGCTATCTGCAAAACAACAAGATAACAAAGTGATGAGGATTAATGATGACTTTATCACACATCTCTATTTATAGAAATCCATGTGGAAGTTTTTTTTGTTTTTTTTTTAACCAGATCACAGCCACAAAGTGAAAACCATTGACTGTTTTCACACGTTCAAGGTTTCCACAAAGCCTACATTCACAGTTTCAGTATTTTACCAGACAGTTAAAGATGAACATGAAAGTTGTGTTTTTATTCCTGCATTTAAATCATTGATCACAACCTTTTATTTTTTTGGGGGACCAACACTTCTATGTCTATGATTATTTGTCTTGTTGGCAAACATTAAGTCCTCTTGGGTAGCGATTCAAAGCTTGTAGTACTGCTGCATTTTTAAAAGCACAAATCAAAAGAGACAGCTAGCATCAACAGATCGCCGTCTGTTTTACGAGTGTCATCAAACAAGGCTAAAAGTCACATCTGAAGACATCTGTGAAGCTGGAGAACAGCTGTGCTTTGAGCTTAATGCTAGCTTCAGGACGCCAACATGCTTGCATTGCTACCATGTTCGTGTTTAGCAGGTAGAAGATTTATCATGTCAGTTCAGTGTGTTAGTCTGCTGATGCTTGCGAATTGGCGATAAAGCAAAGAACAGCTAAGGCTCATGGGAATCTGTTTTGCAGTTTTGCATTTGGTCATAAACAGCAGATTTACTACTTGACCTATGAACAGCAGGCGTTTGAGACTGTGGCCTTCCCCTCAGACATGGCTTGGAAAAAGGTGCCCCCTACATCACTAACACCAACTGTTAGTGTACTTGCTTAGAATTAGTCCAAATGCATAAAAAAAGTCTGTCTGAAGACATTTAATAGTTTCTTACTCTGTAAAACTACTGTATCTCTGAACTCTCTATTTAACCAAAGCACAGAGGTTGATGTTATTCTATGTGATTTCCATTAGTTAGAATTCACATCGTGTAGGAAGGATGAAGAAGGATGAAGTATCCATTGTTAGTTGAGATATTTCATTGGATAAGCTGCTAGTGGCACTAGATGTAAAACTGTGAAGTCCAAATTTCAAGCTTCATTGCCATCTGCAGAATAGCTGCTGAGATATTACACTAAAGACAATGTCATCCTTATGATGGCGCTAGAAGAAAAGTCAGGAGATCACCAAAGGATTTATCCTCTGGGGACGGCGAATGACTGCCTGAAATTCACAGCAATGCATCCAATAACTGATCTAGACCAAAGCTGTGGAAAGAGCGACAGATCAACACAGCACAGAGTGGCTAAAAACAAGCCCTCATTTTAGGACTTAAATGGAGCCCAGCCACACAGGTGACTGTCCAATCAGGACACGTTGCCCCTCACAGCATCGTCGTTGAGACAACAAGCCTGAGCAGAAGGAATGTTTGTGTTCTGGCTTAATGGAGTGATTGGCTGAAAAAAACAGTTTAACAGTGCAGTGAAGTCTGGATTTTAATGAGAAGTATGTTGAGAAAATGGGGTTGTTGCTCTAAGTTGGTTACAGATGTAGATGAATGTTACAGCTGATCTAAGTGTATGTGTGTGTATACACGTAACTATTTATGTGTTTTGGTCGAGTGTGTGTGACTGGAATAGCTATAAACGCATCCATGGTAACACCCATTCAGCTCTATTCACCAATCTGTGGTCAGCTTCTATACTGATAGTCCTGCTTTAGAAAAAACAGAGTACAAAAGAGAGAGGCCACAATATATCATCCCTGTGTGTTTGTGACTATTGGAGCCATTAAACTGGTTGCTACAGTCCCAGGTCTGCTCTGAGGATGTTGTACTGATAAACCCGGGGCTGAATGAAGTCGGATTGGAGGAAATAATCAATTAGCTTGGCAGGAAATAAGTGCCTTTTGTTAACTGCAAAGAATAGGCATGCTGTGAGAAAGCCAGGAAAATAGGCAGAGAGAAATGATTTGTACTCCTCATTAACACCTTTTTTAGACATTCTTTGTTTGGGTTTGTAGGGCTGCAATTACAATGGTTTTCATGATTAAACAGTCAATGTTTTAGATTTTTTATTATATATGTTTGTGTATTTTCTCTTGTTTTATGTATCTAATGTTCAAGTGTGTGCCTTCTGCGCTTCAACTGGCTGCAATTTGCCCAATAAAGTCAAGGCTGAAGTAAAAAAGAACCTAATAAAATAATTTTGTCTGACCATTAGTCAAAAAAACAAATATATTCAATTTACAGACATAAAAACAGCTTGATAAATGACTCAGTGACGAACTAATTATCCAAGTCGTTGCAGATTCATTTTCTGTGGATGAACCAACAAAGAAGAAGGTTTCATTTCCAATTTCTCCCACCGTTCTGACGTGTGTTCAGTCCTGCTTTTAAGTCATTGTATATGTATATGTGTGTTTGTGTGGAGTCATGAAAGAGAGGCCAGGCGCTCTCCATAACAAAGCAGGGAATACACACAGCTTACAACAGCGTGAAAGAGGAAAGAAAAAAAGACAGAGGCGAGATGAAACGGAACAATACGTATCTCCATCTCTCGTCTCTCAACTGCCGCTGACTTATGGAAGAAAAGGCCTTTCACCGCAGAGCCGCCTGATCAAAGAGAGAATTTGTTGAAAGCAACTTTATCTTAACCTTTCTTGCCTTCTTCTCCTCCAAACACAACCCCCCTCCAGTGCAACAGGCTGCAAAACCAATTCATGGGATCATGTGGTTCACAGGTCTTTAATTCATTGGCAATATGCGCACAATGAACCAAAAGGAGAGAGGCCACAGATCAAATGGTGACAAAGGGCACTAATGAGATAGAGGCCACACACGTACACATGCATGAGTAGACATGTTTTACAAATGTATGTAAGCATTGATTCACACACACACACACACACACACACACACACACATTAGAGTGAGAAATTGAGTGTACATAATGTGACATCCCACAGACATGTATGGAAATGTGTGAAGGAATGCATAAAGAGCTAAGATATTATCAATGAAGCTTCCACTCCCCTCAGAACTATTAAACAATTGATCTCAGAGACATTAGAATTACAACACTTTGACCTGGTCTCAAGTAGTGAAGAATTTATATTAGAAGCTCCTAAAATCCATTTTAATCTCTAAATTATCTGCTTTTGTTCCACCTACAGTTCAAAAACTAAAGATATTCACTTCACCAAACTAACCAAACTAAGAAAAACAGAAAATATTTGCATCATAGTGACTTCTTCACTCCTGATTCAAAGTCAGCTTTAAACATTTCAATCCATTCAGGTGAATTTATAATACAGTGAGTTTACGACTGCAGCATCAAACCAAACAGAGTGTTGCACAGCCAGACAGAATGAAGATCAGTGAGAAATATTACACATAGAAACAGGGGTCCCCCAGGGCTCAGTGCTAGGGCCCCTTCTATTTGCTATCTACACCACCTCCTTGGATCTAATTATCCGCTCACATGCCTTTTCCTATCACTGCTATGCTGATGATGCTCAGCTGTATCTATCATTTCCTCCTGAGGACCCTTCAATCTCTGCACGGGTCTCTGATTGCTTCTCAGACATCGCCACATGGATGAAGGCACATCACCTCCAGCTGAACCTCTCAAAAACTGAACTGCTGCTCCTCCCAGCCAAACCTACTATATGCCACAACATCAACATCAAAATTGACTTCCTGTATCTGGCACCCACCAAGGTGGTGAAAACCTTAGGGGTTAAGATTGATGACCAACTAACCTTTTCCAATCATGTTGCCTCAGTTGCCCAGTCATGTCGCTTTGCACTTTACAACATCAGAAAAATCAGACCTTACTTAACTCGACATGCTACGCAACTCCTGACACAAGCTGTGGTCATTTCAAGACTAGACTGCTGTAATGCCCTTGTGACAGGTCTCCCAGCCTGCACAGTGAAATCTCTTCAGATGATCTAGAACGCGTCGGCGTGGCTGGTCTACAACCAGCTCAAAAGGTCACATGTCTCCCTGCTGCTCATTGAGCTCCACTGGCTACCTGTTGTAGCCCGCAATAAGTTCAAAGTGCTAAGTCTCGCTTACAAAGTTGTCTCCAGTACTGCACCTACCTACCTAAACACCCTTGTCCAGGCATTACGCTACCTCACGACCACTGTGCTCCTCCACTGAGCGATGCCTGGCTCTGCCACCTGTCCGCTCAAGGCAATCCAAACTTTCATTGGTTGTTCCCCGTTGGTGGAACGCACTACCAGTACCCATCAGAGCAGGGGCATCCCTCTCTACCTTTAAAATACCCAGCTCTTCAGAGATTACCTTCTCTCCTAGCACTACCTACAACTGGACATGAGAAACTTACCCCTATAAGAATTGTCATAGCACATATGCATAAACCTTTCTTATTGCACTGTACCTTGATTATTCCCTTCTCTGTAAGTCGCTTTGGATAAAACCAGCAGCTAAATGACTGAATATAACGGTAAATGTAAAAATATGGAATAATTTTTAAGAAATAGTTTACATTTTTTGAAATATGTTTAGTAAATATGAAGATACAGCTACATGTAGCATCTGGTTAGCTTAACTTAGCATAAAGAGTGCAAACAGACACAAACACACACACAAACCACCTGCCAGCAGCTCTAAACCAGAATTAACATGTAATTCATATGTGTGTAAAAATGAGTCGGGCTAGCTGTTTCCATCTGTTTTCAGTCTTTGTGCTAAGCTATGCTAAGCTAACTTGCTCCTTCTATTTCCCGTCAAGACATGAGAGTGACATCGATGTTCTCATCTACCTTTTGACAAGTATTGACAACAGAGCCAAATCCAGCCGACATGATGTGTCCTTCACATCATGAGCTCTAACATACACGAGTGTACAGAGCAGCTTATTTCAGACTCCTCTGTAATCTTCATGTTTGAGCAATTTGAACAAAGTGTTTATGGATTAGAGGTCCAGCTGAACACGCGACACCCCGACACCCAATCAGGATGGATCTGAGAGGAGAACATGGTGTGTTTGAAGTCGATAAACTTCACTGACTCACAGCGACACACAAACTGGCAAACACGTGTACACAATATGAACCCGATAAGGCTGACTTTCTCTATCACTAACACACATGCTGGTCCACAGACACGGCGGCTCTGATAAACTTTGCTCTCTTTATCATTCCACTGACATTTACAGGTAGTCTCTGCTTTCTGCTCTTATCTCAGAGTCAGAGCTGAACCAGACATCAATCCACCAACACGCACGGCGGACTGGATGCTGAAAACCAGTTAGATGCACCAGATTCAGCCTTGCGGATGTCCCACTGTTTATAAGGCTGCTTCACTGTGGCAGTGATTATTTGAGAAAAAAGTCCTGTAGAATTATTTGTGGAACAGAGTCAAAATAGAAAATGGATTGAGCGGGAAATATCTAATTTATCAACTTTTCACTTTATTTTGGCGATGAGTGAATTGAACTCATCACTGCTTAGAGATCGAAATAATCTTCCTCGCTGTCTATCCTCAAAATTTTAAGACCTGCAGTGATTTCATATTGAATCTCAAGAAGTAAGCCAACAGCCATTGGTTAGTCTAATGTAATCATAGAGGAAGCAATGCTGAGTTGCTGTACTGATAGTAAGCCCAACCATTGTTGGGAAGCTGAGTCTGTATGGAAAGTATGTCATAATCATCAATCATCATTTCATTACATGCTCTACTTTCTGATCCAACTGTCACTTTATTAGTGAAACAGAATCAATCAAGAATCCACAGTATGTGTTAATAACTTATATTTAGCGCCTGTTTAATTTTCTCTGGTGTCTGCCTCTATGCTAAATCATTTAATAACACTTCACCATCATGACTGTTCAGCGTTTTCTCAGATGCACTTCACAATGAGGTTCAACTTTCCACGACAGTCCTGATTCATCAAGTGTCATTCTGCGAGCTCAACCTGCACACCTCACAGTGGGCTATAAGAAGACGCCTCAAAGAGGGGGAGGAGACCAACATGTCCTGAGTCACCATCTGTGCAGTACAGTATGCACAAAGAGTCATGTCATGTCTGTGTACAGCAACACACACACAAAATAAGTAAGAAAAAGAAGTCCCGGGATCACACACACATACACACAGAGAACATTGGACTTATTTACACTGTAAACCACCCCTCAAAGCTTTCTTTCACAGGAACTTTTTTAGAGTAAATCTGTCATTTTTTATCACTTTATCACCATCTATCACTTTTTTTTTTTATTGCACACTCTGTTGTTAGCTGCTCTTATGTTTTGGATTGTTTTTGTTGTGTTCATCGTGTTCTGTGAAAGACTGTTTTCAGTGAGGTCACTGCCAACACTGAGGGCCACAAAAACGCAGTCATCCATTAAAAAAAAAGTTTGACGTTTGCCACAGCACATTGCAGCGTCATCCATCAAGATCAAGACCAGACAAGATTGCTTCGTCATGAGAACGCCACATTTCTACTGTTTACCCAACAATCATCACAACACAACATAAAATGATTGTCTTTGATAACTTTCCAGAGTTTTAAAAGCCCTTTAATAACTGTACAGTGTTGATCTACTAATCAACCAGGCTCAGCTTCAGTGTCCGCTCAAACGGTCACATCAGTGATCTTTTCAAACTTAAAGTGAGACGTCATAGCATTTGAAAGAAACAGCTCACTCGTTCTTCCACACAAAAAGTAATTAACCTGAAGTGAATCAAATCCGTCTTCAGTTCAGTACTCTTCGTTGGTTTTGCTGCTACAGCCTTACTTTGTCTGCTGCAGTTGAACTGACATTACTAAGTCATTTCTACACTATGTCAAAAGATGCTCTTAGTTCAGTCAGCGGGGTGTGGCAGTCAGCTTGTGGTACGTTTTTACTGTTGCATGTGTTGTTGCTAGGCTACATCACATACAGCTGTTCTCTCATGGGCTGCTCTTTGAAATGTCCTCAAAGTTGAAATAAACTGAATTTTAGCTGCAGTGCTCAGTGACACTTAAAGTGGTGTAGCCCATCAGGGCAGTGCTTCACCTAGTTGGATGCTGCTAGCACAGTGATTTTACTACTGATCACATATCGGGGCCTTTGTCATTTACTAATAAATAAATCTGACCCTTTACATAATCAAAAAATATTCATGAGAGCGAACTTCAGAGTGCTCAGCTCTTAGACCTTTTTTTCCTCTGGTCACCATGTGCCTTGGCATGGCTTTGTTAGAGCTATCTGACTCTTTTCATCATCGGGGTGAATAACTGGTAACCTTCCCATGCTCGGTCACATTCAAGGGCACATATGGATATTTGCGCAAACACACAAAGGCAGCCTAATTTGGCCAGCTTAACAAGCAGATCCTACATGGTCTGACCGAGCTCAGAGGCAGTTAGAGCGAGAGACAGAGGGAGCGACACGGAGGGAGCGAGTGAAAGCGAGCAAGAAGGAGGGCAAGATGCCATAATGAGCTAGTAGCCTGCTATACTTCCCTTTTATTATCTGTGAGAAGAGCTGCCGTCACTGGCATCTCTGCCTGCTAATGAACTAATAAACCAGCGGGAGGGCAGCTTCCACACTGTCTGTCTGTGTTTCCCTGTCAGTCCATCTGTTTGACCTGTAGACCCAGAGACTGGACAAAACATACATGACAGAAAAGGAGGGATTGAGGAGAGCAGAGTGTGAGAGTTGTAGATAGACAAAAAGAGGGAGAGGAGGGAAAGAGGGGCAGACAGTCCTGTATCCTGGAGGATGCTCTGCTAAAGGCCTATCAGAATCACCATGTCCGTGCCTAGCAACGCTTGAAAGGCACCAGGTGTGTATGTGCATACAGTGTGTGTGTCCGTGTAATATTTGCATCTCTCCCTTCTTTCTATAAGAGATGTATGGGTGAAAATATATGGGAGGAAAATAGAGTCATCTGCACAAACCCAGCAGGCTCCTGACTTCCTACTGTTGACACACTGCTCTCACTTCTAACACAACAAATATTAGCTCAGCTCTAAGTCAGACCAGGGGAAATGTTCCTCAGAGGAATGCAGACACACACACACGAACATCTGCGTGTCCATGAAAAGAACCCATGGGACACACACACATGTGCCAACACACAAACCTGTATCCAGCTCTCACATCTCGGAGGCGTGAGACGAATACACAGACGCGCATCATAACGCAGACGCAGGAGTGAGAGACGGGGAAAACAAAGTGCACGGGAGGCCAGCAGACAGACGGACAGCGCCTGTGATCCTCCTTCACTGGTCTGCTGCTGTCTCTGCTTATTAACTACTTCCTTGAATCTACCTCAGAGTTATAAGGAGCTTAGACAGCACCACAAAGCAACACATCACTCTGAATGACTTACTGTAGAGGCTACAAGGCATCAATAACAATATCTCTGCATCTACAGTAAATGCACAGACACCAGATAGTAAACTAACCTGGCCAGGTGGTATTAATATAACAAAGACATTTTCATAAACAAGGTTTCATTTGGCTACCATCAAGGAAACGTCCTCTGGGTCCATTTAAAGCAATAGTTTGACATGTTATACACCTAGGTCGATACCACACCACCTCAAATATGTCCATGAAGCTACAGCATCTGAAAACTGGTGGAGACAGCTGGCCTGGCTCTGTCTAAATGTAGCAGCACCTCCAGAGAACACTCTATTATACATCCCCTATTTCAGCATTAATAAGCAGCACAGAAACATTTAATAAATACTAATATAACAGTTGACAAACACTAACATTTACTAACAACATTAATACACACAGCTAGCCTACATTACAGCATTATAAACCTGTTATTAATGTTTACAGGAGGTTATGTGTCAGACTTTTCTATCACTGTTAACTGAATCATCATATCTAATATTCATAATCAACATTATGACTCAACATTAATAACTTTAAATGCAGCCCATGATCACTGCAGTCCTGACACACTGCAGGCTCTTTGCCTCGTCTGTTTGTTCAGGTGTACTGGCTCCATAACATCACAGTTCTTCATATGCATACTGTGATAGCCTTAGTCTGTGCACTGCATTGTCTGCTTTGTTCAGTCATGTGAAAGAAATCAGTTCTCATTATCACAAGCAGACAAACAAATATCTGCATCTAAAGAGAACTCAATAATCTGAGAGAGGGAGGGGAGGGGATGAGAGCGGCAGAGAAAGAGCCTGTTAATCCCTAATTAACAAAGTAAAGGTGGCAGATTGGCCTGCTGGCTTTCACTTTATCTGTTCTACTTGGCCTGCCACAGATCCATACACAAGGTCAATACAGCAACACTGTCTGGTAGGTAGCGACTGTGCTCTGCAATGTTTCACTCTGCTGTCAACAAACCAAACTCTTTTCCACAAGCTCACTCCCTTCTTCCTCCTGCTGCCTCCTCCACAGCCTGGACTTCATCACCGCAGGACAGAAGGGGGTCCTCCTACCCCAAACTGGTAGTGGAGGTAGTGGAGTGTTTCACTTGTACTTTAAGAAGAAAATATATCATGTTTAATAAAAAACGATACAAGACTGGACCTAAATGTGAAGAAAGAATTCAACTACAACTTCCTTCTTTATCTAATCCCCCAAATAATAAAATATTTTATGAACAGTTTAATTTACAGTTACAGTTTAATTGTTAATTTGAGACGTCTGATTCTTATTTGATGCTAACCAAGCTGGCCCTTATACTTGTTTGTGGCTAATGTGTTGCAAATACTGTTAGGCCAACTGTACTACTATGTATTTTCCAAATCCTTCCAGCAGAACCCTCAGAGCTGCCTGTAACCTTTATTATAATGTGCGAGTGTGTAGCCCACTGCTTAGCTAGCACCTATACTCGTATGGAGGGCAGAAGAAGAAACACCAATTTAGGGGTAAAAACTCTGTGTGCCTAGCACTAAGTAAAGCTGAAACTAAAGAGTACGCTCTGTAGACACATGATGATACATTCAGCTGTTAAAATGAATTACATTTCTGAACCTTAATGTAAAATGAATAGAAGAACAAAGTGTTCTGAAAGAGGCTGTGGCTTGATTTTGCACCTCTGGCTGGTTTCTTACCAGCCTTTCTTGGTTTCTTAAACCATCATGATACCCTGTCTGAGGTTCATTACTCTGATATTTAGAGGGATCTAGCATATTTTCTCAGGAAGGGAGTCAAAATGATCATCCTGCAGTTTTTTTCACTTCATTTTGTGAAAATCTTCAAATGAAATTTAAAAATAGTAAAAACAGAACTTCCTAGACCTCCTCACTTTGTAACTTTGCTGTAACTGTAAACAGGAAGCAGAGGAAAGGGAACAAGAGCCTCCCTGACACTCAGAGAGGTGGACAGTTGGAGAGGAGTGACAGGAGAAGACGAGTCCGGGAGAGTATGATGGCTATATAGGGCGGCAAATTGGCTTCCCTGAATTCAGGCCATCAACGGCGCAGACAGCTGCTGCCTTCGTGGAAGAAGTTCGAATAACAGCTGGATCTGTGATGGTGCTGTTATTAGAGACAGAGAAACAGAACAAACGAGGAGTTGGCGACATCCAAACATTAAATCTGTCCCCATGACCAGGACCTGCTGGTAAGTGAGCAAAGTGGCAGTAAGATAGACAGACAAAAGGTCAGTGTGAGTCAGATGTGTGGGTGGTGAGAATTGTTTGGAAAATGTAAATAGGAACAAGAGGAAGTAACAACCACCTACAGGACTGTGAGAGGATGTCCAAACTGTAACTCTTACAGGCCAAAAAAGGGTAGTGTGTGTGTGTGTGTGTGTGTGTCTGTCTGTCTTTGTGCTCTTTGAACCCACTCTAACTTTTATTGCCCTCCCAGGGATCATAATAAGGAACTAATTGATAGTCTTTGAGCCGCGGGCTGAGGAGAGGGGGAGTTCCTGCAGGAAGTCAACACAAATCAAACTCTCTCTGAGCCCTTAAGGTCTGGAGCTACTCCAGCTGAGATGTGGTAGGTAACAGTCACTGTGTGCATGTGCATACGTGTGTGTGTGTGTGTGTGTGTGTGTAGATGTGTAGGAGAGCAGACAGACAGAGAGCAGAGAGGAAATACAAAAGAGTGCGACTGAGATAAAGAGAGAACAGCAGTCTGGAGTTGACATTTGTCTCCTTGTCTGGTTGTTTTTGCTTCTGACCTAATATCTGAATAAAGTTCAAAGAGTGCATTTCGGCTATACGAGACAGAGGAGAAGCCCACATGCAACCTGTCTTACATGTAAACCTTGCAGTAAATAAAAAAAAAAATCTAAGAAAACACGACAATTTTACTGTATAGACTTTGTGACAGCATGGCGTCTCTAATAAACACTGATTTAATTCAAAGACTCAACGCTCCACAATATCCTATGGAAATTTCATACCACCCCCTCTCCCAGCTCCTAAAGGATTAGATCACGTTGCCTCACGTAGGTGAAAGGCCCCCCTTCAACAACCTGAGCACAAGCTGAGCATGTGGGTGCACTGGGCTCAGATTCATATCGTCTCCTATTCCAAAACAAACGGCCGTCTGACACAGAAAGGCATACGCCACATTCCACAGGGCTCAAGCCCCTCCATAAGGGGGGGCGGGGGGGTTCCAGGATGTCTGCAACTCTGCTGGGTGCAATTTTTTAATCTATCTACTCAACAGATTTCATGAAAGGAGCAAAACAAAAAATGAACTGGCTAACCTGATCATCTTTATTCTTCTGTACCACAGAGCAGCATTTTAACCAAACACTATTACCCAAAATCCTTCATCACAATCAGCATGGGCCTTGTAGTTTATTTTGAGTCAATCCCACATATATCCTATCAAACCATCCTGCCGCCAAAAATACTCATGAGCATGCCAAATGTGTATTTATCTGCTTCTGAGGACGATCACCAAGAAAAACACTGTTTAGTGCTAAAAACTACAGGACAGTTTAAGGAAAGAAAAAAACAAGTATGCTTTATGTTCTTTGAGCCGTTTTAAAAGGTTTAGGTCTCGAGTCTAAATGAATGGACTTTGAACCACAAAGAGAAGTTAGAAAACAAAACAAGTCACAAACTCTCAGGAACAGATCAACGTATTAACTTCTTGTTCCCAAACACAGTCAGAAACAGAGTGCTGCTCCAATAATAACTTGTGTTATTTTTTAGTCCTGGTTTGGTCTGCCAACTCCTGAGTAAAAACATGTGACTCTCTTCAATGGCTTGATGTTTGAATGTCTCCACCAGCTACTAAGTCACTTGGACTCCCAACGGTTTTGCAGGTGGTGTATGGTCAGAGTGCATGCTGGATAATTTTATATATATATATATATATATATATATATATATATATATATATATATATATATACATACACACACACACACACACACACACACACACACACACACACACACACCACAGAGCTGCATATATCTCAAGATGCAAGGCACTGACATGGGTGTGAGAATGTAGCTGAAAAGATGAGTAACTCTTTTGTTCCTTCTTTTGCCCTGCCCTGCACACTATTGTTAAAAGGATGAGACCGGCCTTTTATGGGTGCATTAGCGCAACTTTATGTCCCCATAAAGATTTATGGAAACGGTCTAAGACTGCAGCACCAGCAGACGTTTTTGCGAGTGTTGTTGCTCAGCGGACGTTCAGGCATCTTACTGCTGAGCAAATAACACTGACTTTCTGAAATATGTGACAGATCAGCTACCTCTACACCACAACCTGAGTATTTTCTGCCCATAGAGGCGGAGAGAGAGCATCATGACACAAAACTGGTGGCTGTTTTGGGGGGTTTGATTGATGGACGGGTAGGAACTAGAATGATGAACCACCCACACACTGTTTTTAGCCATGCAAGCATCGTGGCATGAACCTAACAAACAGAAAGGTTTGCAGAGGGGCTTTCTGAGTCATTTCATACCAAATAAACAGTGCACACAGGGAGAAACTGTAACCCTGCCTACGATAACGTGTTGCTTTTGAACCAGCACCACATGCTCCTCTGTTTTTTCCTTCCCACAGATGAGCGAGACACAACATGGAGTGGCTATGATTTCCTCCCTTGCAGTATTGCTTCCCGACAGGAAGAAAGTCAATTTCATGGTTTCCAAGAAAAACAGACACATGCTGACAGACCGCTGACGGGCAAAAGTGAACAATGATGGCTGTCTCACTCACACCCGCACCTGTCGGAGGCTAATGAAGGTTACAATTAAATATGCAACCACCAACAAAGCTAAAACAATGTGAATAAACAACATTGTAAGTGTATCTGTGCATTAGTATAAGAATATGGATTTTCTCACATGCTGCAGCTGATCTACTTCATCTCAGACCACTAAATATTTCACCGCTCTAATTAAAGGATCCTGTCAAGTGGCTCTCGAGAGGCCCTGATCAGATTTAATGTAAAGTTAATGTAAACCTTCTCACTGTGAAATTTCTCCCTCAGCGCTGCCAGAACTCATAAAGACGGGAACAATGTGGAGCTCATGTGGCTTCAACATGGCCCTATTTAGAGAATACCTCAGTGCTGTGGTATCCAGCTTCATGGACCGTAACTGGCTTTCTTTCAGCCTTCTGCACAAGAAGGAGCTTTGCAGATTCCCAGGCCTAAAGAGCTCTGCTGCTCCCTCTCTCCTCCCTCCCTGTACGCCTCCCCGCTTGCACCCGTCCACCGGTTGGGAATTGAGAAAAATTCCTCAGCTCCGTTAAACGGCTTCTGATACACTCGGGAAAGCCTAGATTCTTTCTCAGCTGTGAAACTCTAGACACTGGGAAATGGGCTTCACCTTCCAGTCATCTCTGGTGCTGAGGAGGGGGGAAACAGAAAGATTTGCTGCAGCACGACAGCTTTCTTCCCTCCAGACAGGAGAGAAATATGAAGCTTAAGAGAAAAGCTGAGTGGTGTAGAGAAGAGCAAACACAGTGAGAGAGATTTAAGTGCATTATATAAAACAGGTTTCATATTCTGTATCTCAAAGTCTCAAATAACCCGAAAGCACTAAGGCGCAGCATGGGAACAATCTGGAGTTTCTCCATTTAGCTGGAAGTGATAGCACAGCCTATATCATGAATACCACATATCAGAGGCTTGAACCACTCATGGGGATTCAAAATGGAGTCAAGAAAAGTACACACAAATGTGAGCAGCTGTACGAATGATAGGCAGCATTTGTTTAACAAGAGCTGATGAATGGAAGGAAGTTTTGCAAACAGTTCAGCCCTCTTCTGGAAGTGGAGAAGATCCCCAACTGTCCAACACTGATTAATCTATAAACACCGCGCACGTCTCATTATCCTAACACCTGAATAAAGGGCTTATTTACAATATTTATACTTTCACTTTCATTCTCATTCATCTGGAGTCAGCCACCTGCTGACTAACTGACAGACTCTCTTTTTGGTCTCCACCAGCTCCAGAGGGAAATATCTAGCTAAATGCTGCACTATATTCACCAGCTAGATGCTAACTGTGCCAGTGTGCTATTTGGTGCTCTAAACGTGTGCTGTGCGAGCACTGAGAGGGAATCAAACAGTATAATGGGTTATAATCCTCTGTCATCTCTGAGAGTCACTTTTTACAACCAACCCAAAAGGTCTCATGTCACCCTGCAGCTCATCGAGCTCCACTGGCTACCTGTAGCAGCCTGCAGTAACTAATGGTGACTACAAAGTTGACTGTCATACAGACGTATGTGACCTCCTCCAATGAACGACACCTGGCTCTGCCACCCGTATGCTCAGGACAGTCCAAACTCTTCTCATCTGCTGTCCTGTTGTCTCATTGGTGGAAGGGGTGTCCCTCTCTACGTTCAAACACCTCCTTAGCTCTTCAGAGAGGACCTCCTCTCCAACACTACCAACAACCGGACATGACAGATCCACCCCTCTCTACAACTGGAAATTGATTCTGTGTAAGTAGTACTTATTGCTGCACTAACATGTCAACCTGCACCATCATTGTTTCCTTTTTTGTAAGTCACTTTGGGAAATAAAATATAGTAATAATATCCAAGTAATAATCCAAAAATAGCTTTTATGGTCATCAAGGACCTTGAGGAGTACATGTGTTTGTGTTTGTCTCTTCTTCAAAGCAGCTGACAGGCTGAAGATGAAGAAAAACAAGCCGACAACAGACACGGCGGCCTTTTAAAAGCCTTAGGTAAAGGCAAATCCAGCTGACACAGACACACTCTTTTTTCATATCACATCACCACTTTGTTCCTTTAATTATCAGCCACCGCTGACCCGCATGGCAGACTTTAGCTGGACTAAAGAGCTCCTCTCTTTCTTTCTCGCTCCTGGTCTGCCAAATCATGTCTGAAAATGACTAAGCCTGCAGTGGCCACTTAACCCTGGGAGAACATTAGCATTGTGACAAAAGCACATATTCTCTCAAAAAGGTCTCAGTGACCCTCCTCCATTCACTCACTCTAAATATAAGATGAAAAACTAATCAGGCATCCGGCCCTCTACCCATGTAACACTCATTTCTCTCTTCAGCTCTGAAACAGCAGATTTTCAGCCGTTCACCTGCATCACATTAATACTCACTTAGCTTAACTTTTAGCCCACAGGTGCTCACTATACGAGACCCCGACCTTTCGTCTGTGCAGGAGGAGGAAATTAATGGTTATGCCGTTAACTTAGCCGGTATTCTCAAAGGAGCTGGAGTGTGTATCAGAGAAAGGAGAGTACAGAGCTGCTGCTGCCTGTAAGAGACTTCTCATCTTTCAGGCCTGCTATGTAATACTCAGCTCAGTGGGCAGGAATGTGTGCATATACATCAACCACCTATTTAAATGCATGTGTGACTGTTATCTACCTCTCTGTGCCAAAAGGCTTCCCGCTCCCTCGATTCGAGCGTATACAGGGTTCGGTGGAGTAGTATGTGGCCCAGAACTGAAGTGCTGCTGTGTTCAGCTGCTGACAGCAGCCGACAGACAGGCAAGCAGGCAGGCAAGGCAGAGTCTCCTGGTTCTACAGCTGGGAAGGAGGGATACTTACAGAGGGTGCCAAGACCATCTGTAAGGGAGTGCAGGAGAGAAAACAGGTCTCTCTTTATCTCACGTCCTTGGACCGGCCTGCTAAAAGGGGGAGGATGGATGGAAAATCTTTATTTGTGGAGGCTCAATATCAAGCTTATGGTCCTGTATTCTTTATATAAGATCAGAATAATGTCATATGAATGTGGCATCTTCTTAAGCGTTATTTATATTATTTATATATTTATTTGCTGCCTTTCTTTGTTTTACATCATCAGTTATCACACTGGGCTCTGGGAAGTTGTGATGGAAACTTTGATGAAACCATTCATCAACAAACAATTGACAGATTAACCAATAATGAATTCGGATCATGAATAATATTAGCACAGTTCAAGTGGATTATTTTAATAAGCTTGCTGACTTTTGCTTCGGTGTTTGCATAAAAAAAAAAAAATCTATTTCTCCTGCAGAGATCGGGATATATTTAAATAAAGTTTAACCTTTTATTTGAATAGTCCGCCTACAGATCTGCTTTGTCTGTTGAGCTTGAACACATTATGAGAGCGTACGTGACGATTCATGAATACACTCTAACTAACATGTTCTCTCTGCCTAAACCTCATCAAACATGAACCACAGCAGTGCTATGCTGGAAACAGATGCTGAATCTCAACTAATAAACTCGAAATGTTACAAATTCTATAAATAATAAAATAATCTGTATGCAGACTATCCAAGTGAGATGTTAGTTGATATGTTGATAAGTAAATGTGCTAACCTGGGTACATAAATAAATCAAACCATATTCTCACAATCAGCTTTCTTCAAAATAAATCACCTGAACTGTGATTTTATTTTGAAGCTTGCTGCATTAAATTAATAAAGAACTAATGAAATGAGTGTAAAGACATAATGCGTCTCCTCCCGATGAGGAAGTCTCCAGTTACAGACGCTCATGTCCTCTGACCCACAGTGGTGACACGGATGCCTCGCTGGCAAACATATCTGCACTTCTTGGCATTTGACTTTGATATCTGACCACTTCCTCTTCATCTCTGGAAATGATGAGCTCTCCGAGCCAGAAACATTAACTGCTGCTGCTGTGACGTGCTGCCAACACGAACCATGGACTCCAAATGTAATGCATCCCGCCTCCAGCTTTATATCAAACTTCTTTCTGGGACATGTGGTCTGACTTTGCCACCTTGCCAACAAACAACTGAGTGACACTGTGATTCATATCATATCCATAGAAATATTTTAAAGTGCCTATTTGATCCAACTTAACTGCAGGAGGTAAAAAAGGCTCAGTGTGTTTCAGTGAATTTTATAACTCAACATATCACATGGATTATCAGATTAATTATTGTCATTATATTTGATTACAGTATGAAGCACATCCCTACATAAATATAGCCTCCGTTGTTCAACAATAATTAAGACGTCACGTGGCTCCTGGCTGAGATCTATCATGCTGTTTGTTATATAAGCCTCTGCTCGTCATATATATATAAGCACGTTAACACATGAGCTGCCACACATTTGTGAACACACAAACTATACAGTGTTGCTTTGACCTCTTCATACAGTGTGTACATATACAGCCCTCTGTCACACACACGTACACACACACAGTGAATGAGTGAATGCACACACATCAGGGTGTCAGTCAGTGCTCTGGAAAGAGATCAATGCAGTCTTTCAAGCCTCAGCAGGCCTGCAATATCAACCGCTCCTGCACTAACAAAGGTGCTGCTGCTGCTGCTGGACCAGCCAATTGAAATGAATATTTGTGTACACATGCAAATATAGAAGTACAAGTGTGTGTGTGTATGTGTGTGTGGTAATCTTACTACTACATACAATACACACATACACGCACACACATACACGCACACACATACACGCACACACACGATACATAATATATAAGTATCGTAATCACCTGAGAGGCACACAGGGTCAGACAGAGCTCTGTGTTCTGCACCACTGACTGCACTTTGTCAACAAAGCACACACACACACACACACACACACATTACTGGAATGTGTTGTTGTTTGAACCCTATCACTATAATTAGGCTTTGCTTATGTGTGTGCATTTGTTCCATGAGGCCTGTGCATGCTTTGTACTCGCACTCTTTGTTCTTGAACTCGGCAGTTGTTTGAGCATTGCCAAATGCTGCTCATGTAAATGACATGCCGAGGACAGCGTACGCCCAACGTTTTTTGACTTGAAACGACTGCAGCGCTGCTTCAGAAGTTCTGTCCTCGGCCTCCTATTAGCTGTACCACCTCTGGCATGCACATAATGTGTAACATAATGGGGGGGACTGTTAAATGTTTTCAACTCTGTGCCCTTAATCTTTGAAACAATGGCATGTGTATAGTTTCTGGCTCAAGAGGGAGTGAATGTCATTAATCACTGATCATGTGCTCCAGACTAAGAGCTAAGCTAATCAACTTGTCTTATAACAATCAAGGTGCAGGGTCAATGCACTCTGAGTGAGTCAAATGAGAGAATGTAAATTAAAATCAATCTGTTGTATAGGAGGCACAGAGAGGGAACAAAGATAATCAGCTACATAAACTGCCTCTTTTTGGAGTAGCTGCATTGTTAGCGGTCTCTGTTGTTAGTGGCTGCTGCGGCTACACAGTCCACGAGTGCTCCATGTCACAGGACACGTCTGTCACACCTCACATAGTCTGGTTCTCTCTGTCACTTTGTCAATGGAAGGGCATGGTTTCCATCAACTCAGCCTTTTAAGAGCGTGTGTGTGTTTCACTGGTGTTATAAAAATTCCCAGAAAGGTGTGTGCGTGTGTGTGCGTGTGAGACTGCGTGTTGCATTGTACATGCTCAAGAAAGTGTGTGTGCATGAGTGTACATGTTTGCTTGATGGATGAAGTATGGAACCATTTCTTAAATTTAATATAATCCTGCTTCATTGTTTCCCCATTTGAGCGTCTCTTGGTCTGTACGGTACATGCATCCCTAACTGATCTGTCGCTGAGAAAAGAAGTGGAAAAAGTCTGAACTTTCATTGCCAGATCATTAACACCACTACATGAAAGCTCTCTGGAGGACTGGAGGGGTCAGAGTTTGCCACATGTCTTCCTCACCACATAAAACACAACAGATAAAAGGATGGACTGGAGCAGGAGGAGGTACGGTGGCCCTTAAAGCTCAACATAGTAATACAACATTAGAGAACACACAGACAGAAGAATACACAAGCAAATAAGTGAAGCATCATCACATGCAGAAACATGCTGCGAAAACAGAAAAGATTTTGACTGCATGATTCCACCATTATTGCAGATATTTGCTGTTAAGTTAGCATTAGCCTTTTGCTAACCATTAGCCAATCAATTTAAAAAACGATACAGAATATCTGAACCATGATATCAGAATTGTTGGAGCAGGTTTAAAGGTTTAATGTTGCGAGGGGGTTTGGACTTGTGGACTGGTGTGGATGGCATGCTTTATTGTTGGCTCTTTGAGTCCTCTGTTGTTACTTAAAAATATTAAAAAGCCAAAAAAAAAATGGATATGCCAATGCATCAATTTTTAAAGCTGCAACAAAAATCAAAGTCAGTGATCAAAAACCATAAACCTCAGTGTGCACCCTGGCAACCACTGAAAAGACTCCAATGCGATCGTAACAAAGAAAACGTAAAAGACATACTGAGAATCCCACCAAATATTTGAAATCAAGTACAACATATTTTCATGCCTGTTAATACATATGGCCATTTATGCACTTATCAGTGCGCAGAAAAAAATGATGATGTGCCACATTCCTCCATCCAGGAGGCCAATCTCTCACTGCTGCCAGTTCTGACAAATAGGCCTTTATCAGCTGAGATGAAAGCCAGAGGGGAGAGTGAGAGAGAGAAGCAGATGGGGCAGAGGCATGCGAGGAGGAGGAGGGGGAAAGAGGGAGGAGAGCGATTTTACCGCTTTGTTGGCTGATCTGGTTCAATCCTTGTGGCGCAGCGATTCAATTCCCATCCAAGTCTTTTCCTTAAGAGGATTTGGACTCAAGGGAGTCTGTGGGCCACAGGACTACAGTGTGAGGGGGACGGAGCCGTGACGGAGTGATGGGAGTGATGGAGGAGAAAAGTGCAGGAAGAAAGAAGAATAAATAACAACCAGGATGTTCAAAAAAAGTGAAGGTCAGGGATAAATCCTCGTCTGAGTCAAGGCAAATGTGCGGGGATAATGTGTTGGCTTTTTAAAGAGGCAAAGACGGTGAGAAAGGTTAATGAAAGAAGTCAGAGGAATTATTACTGAGATAAACAGAAGGAAGGATGGGAGGACGGGAGAGGATCGGCAGGTGTTGATCTCTGATCCCATCATCCTCAGGCCTAATCCTGAGCGTGTTTGGATGTTCGGTGGCGTACATGTATGTTTATGTTGTTAGCGTGACTCAACAAATCCACGAGGGGAAATGAGTGTGTTAAATATCACGTCCATTTTTGAATCACATTGTGTAGCAGATAATGAACCAGCACATAATACAACTAGAGGATTCTGGAGATAAAAAGCACAAAAATTGGACAGGAAAATGAATGACAGGCCAGCGTGATGTCACTATATATCACTGCAGTTATTCAGGGGACTGAATTAGCTGCTTAGTCCCACTGATACTGAGAAGCCTGACAGAAGTCTGACTATTGTTTCTGTTCAGTATACATTTTTCTTCTGTTTAAACAAGTTTTCTCTTTGTCATTTCTACTTCTTTCCTCTGTGTTTGTCTGCTCTCCATCTCACCCTCACTCACAAAGCAACAGACAGCTCGCTGCTTGTCAGATGAAACAGTGCGTGTCTCAGCTTGCATCCACGAAACAATAATAATAAAAAAAACTCAGAGAATAAACTTCTGCAGAGTCTGAGGCAGGTACAGAGTGATACGGGTGAGTCTGACGCTTGGTGAATGAGAGCTGGCAATCCTGGTGTCAGTCAGTACAGTACAGCACGCACAGGGGATATTAATAGTCAGGTCAGATAGCCAGTATGTCTGGGGCACAATGACAAACAAATATTAGAATAATAATCATCACAGAATTACAGTCACAGAATGATTTAATTCTGATTCTCTGCTATTCTACGAACACCACAAAACTATACACACATATTTTACAATAATAAGCATCATCAGTATGATTTCCTTTCAGGAAAGAATAGTCAGAAAAACAAACTGATATGAGGCTGCCTTTAACGTACTTCATTTCCCAGAAGCCCTAGACCTTCGCAGGTTAAACCATGCATGAGCTGGCAGTTTTCAGGAAAATGCCATTTGAAGAGTGATGGGGGGTGTTATCCACATAAAGACGGGGGTTTAATGATGCAAAGCCTGTGCTGCATTGGTGGTGAATTTTCATGGGAGCTGTAGTTTTTTTTTTATATGCTAACAGAATATTCATTGTTGAAAATGGTGGCGGTTAGGGTTAGTGAATGCTGTAATGGATACCAGCGTGTCTCAGAATATGGAAAGCAAACCACAGGAGCAGAAATGCTGAATGAGAGACTGACTGAAGTTAGTGGAACAGAGGCTGGTCCAGACGTGATGTCAGGACTTTGGATCTCTGCAAAATGAGACCTAAATGAGAAAGCAGGCCATCTATCAGCACAGTTCATAATCTGATCATAATCAGAATCAACAAGGTAAAAGTGTTATTGTTTTACTCAAATCAAATCAATTTGTGCTCCCGCTGCATTGTAATGTTTGAACAATGTTTGAACAAGGTTTTATCTTTGTTCTAATCCGTCCTGGGCTGTCACATGATCAAGTTGGATGGCTGCAGCTACAGATGTAGATGTGGAGGTCACTATTAGTGTAGATAAGATGTTAATCCTGAGGAAAGAAATGTCTGTCCATAGACACTTTAATCCTGCTTTATTCAAACCAAGGACACAATCTGTGCTAACAACTCAATCAGTGGCACATTATCACGTATTCAAAGGATCTGTGTTGAAGTGACTCGTTTTTCAAGGATTATAAACTCTTCATTTATTCTTTGTTGAAAACCAGCACTGCAGAGGTGTTAAACACAGGCTTTGAGTACTCGTGTGGGGTGACACTCTGTTATAAACAGTGTTGCAATGTCTTAACATGATAGAAGTGCTAAATACTGTTAATGCCCCCAAAATAGTTTGAACATGCTTTAAGATTCTGAAGCGACCTCAAGACGACAAATCACGACCAATAAAAAGGGCAGTGCTTGCCGTGGTATGAACAGTGACTAGGATCCAACGTGGGCTAAGCATGACTCATGTAATTGCACATTATTGACACTGTCTAATTATGGGTGCAGGAGCTGAGCTGCGTGGCGGAGTCAGCATAGAGCCACACAGGTTCTCTAATCTCTTGGCTCTGTCAATGAAAACTTGGACCTAAAATGTCTTCAGAAGAAGACAAAGGTTGACGTCATGTTTTCTTCACAGTACTGTCCTGCTGCAGATTTCAGGCGCGGAGTGGACTGTGACACGGTTAACCTGTGTGGATTAACAGTGTTGGAGGTCACGTGAGATTCAGATGGCAGATGCTTTAGATTAGCCTGCCGTGGCTAGAGAGTGCTTCAGACCTCTTAGCAGTGCTGTCCAAACTAAATCCAACTTGCTGTGTGAATAACCAGAATACTGACCACAACACAAAGACTGTTCATTTAAAGTCCTTATGAAGACCTGTCACACTAAAAGCACATGTGTGTTACACCCCCACCTCTATGCATTGCAGTTAGCATTATGATCAGTGAATATGGCCAGACCCAGGACCAAACACAACCTCCGAAATTGGTGGTCAGTCTGGCAGACAATACAGTAGCCTATCAAGGTGGTTTTCTTGCCAGGATTGGCTCCTGGCATCCTGGGGCTGGTCATCCTGGTTAGCTACACGTCTGACCGAACTAACCGCAGTTAGCTGTTGGCTACTTAGCAGTCTTCCATCATAAAGTCTTTAAATCACCTCACAGTGTAAAGTTTTTCCCTGTTGGTCTCAGAGGCTGTGTTTGAACCCAGCCTGGCAGTTCAGCCTGTCACATTCATTTAGCAGCTGTTAATTAGCATACATCACAGAGAGCTGAAGCTGAGCAGTCAGAGCACAGAGGGAAAGCAGCAAATATATTGTGATTAAAAAAATCTGATCCAGTTTGAATAAATTTCTAAAGTTGTGCTTTTGTACAGTAATCAGTGAGGCCCGGACATAGATGACCGTAGCAGCCCTCACAGTCATTCATAGACTGGATCAAACAGAAGAGAGAAAGCATTTCATTGGATGTAAAATTAGGACACGCCCCCAATTGAAGGATGACATCAACTACTTATGGTTTTTATGGTTTATCAGGAAACTCTAAAATACCATGAAGAATACCTGAAAATACTGAAAACACCGTCAGTGTTGGACAGACACTGGAGGACAGAGGACAGACAAAGAGATTTTAATGGAGGTAAATCGTGTAAAGTTTTTTTTAAAAGAAGATGTACTAGAAGTACAACACAGGCCAAGAGGAAATCATGTGATCTACATCTGAGTCTGAGTGTATGAGTGATGTTTGACAGAAACACCGCAGCTCCGGACGCTCGGTTCCTGTGCTTGTTCAAACAAATTGCTCCACAACAAAAAGTAAAATGCTTCCATGTCTTACATATGCAGGCCAGCTGCTTGATGCATTCTCCTCTTATCAACCAAACAACAGAGAGCCCACACGTAAGCTCAAGAAATATAAGTAAACAGCTCCCATCGTCCTGGACGACATCCTCCAGGGTGCGTTACATGTTGCAGTTCAGTTTGATTCGTTTTTCTAACCGGACAGTTTGCTTTTTACTTTTCTGTTAAATGAAAAATAAGATCTCTCTCCCACCTTTGAGAATCAGGTGTGAATTACAGCAAAACCATCTTGTGTTGGTTTCTTGAGGATATTTTGTGTGGCTTTTATAAAAAGAAGGAAAAATGCTCTAGCCTTTTCCTGGGGTGAAATTCCTATCCGTGCCCCATCCTATGTAAATAATTGAATTGTGGCAACTGAAATAGGCACAGCACTGGAACCATAGCGAAGCTGCATTTTCAATCTTTAATGACTTTGTGTGAGAAAAGGCCAAGATTTTTGAAAGAGTGCCAAATTTTCCAGAAAACTTAAAACACTCATTTAACAATCCAAACAACAACAACAAAAAAGTCCAAACTTCTGCATCATTTGGAGGCAGGACAAAGGTCACTAACAAAACTCCTGAAGCTAAAAATGGCTTTTAATGTGTCTGCCAAACCTCGGCTCCCTTCCTCACTACACTGCCTTTCCCAATTCTTTCAGTGTGCTGTAATTCTACAAGAATGTGTGGTTTCTTAAGACTGCAGTCTGGCTTCCCTGAAAGGTCCAGAAACAACACAAGATGCTGGCTGACTGGTGCTCCACCCAGTGCTCCAGGTTTTACTTTCCCACCTCCTTGCTGGGGTCTCAAGAGAAGCATCATGACAGGTTATAAAAAAAAAAATAAATCAAATCAAAAGACAAGTTAAGAGACAGTGTTTTGAAAATGATGAGAGGTGAAACAGAGAGCTCTAATCGATAGTATGTGCATGTAAAAAGTTAAAAGTAAAAACAAAGATACACTGTGAAAGCTGGAGGCCAGAGGTTGTGGTGGTACATCCCGCACTAAAGAGGAACCGCTATCAAAAAACCACCAGGCAGCAGATGTTTCCAGCTGCTTCTGCACTGCAGGTCTAGAAAAACTTGTCATAAAGCCTCGTGGTCACCAAGTCACACACTGTGAACAGGAACCGCGCTAAACAAAAGCACAGGCTGCAACAGTAAGCAATCATCTTCAAACAGGCATCTTCAGTCGACTCTTCTGAGCTATGTGTCAATGCGATGTTTGTAGGCAGCTCTGTCTGCCACACACAGATGTGGCGAGGTCAGCGGAGTTCATTAGATGCACGCTGTGGGAGCAGGATGCC
Source organism: Nibea coibor (assembly GCA_023373845.1). NCBI lineage: Eukaryota > Metazoa > Chordata > Actinopteri > Sciaenidae > Nibea > Nibea coibor. Next base: position 1,356,099 of record CM041735.1, on the reverse strand, counting down.
ACAATGGAGCTCCACACTGACTATAGAAGAGGAATCTCTAAAGCCAGAGAGGGCTGAAGTTACCACAGTTACCTGAGAAAATTCAGCAAATATAACAAAAGCACTCACTGTGTCTGATCGAGCTTTTTTCTCAATGAAAACTACACTGATCAGCACATTCAGATTTCAGTTTAAAGTCTGTTACAGCCATATATTATTCCACCTCCAAAACACTGCCACTCCTAATGCCCAAACCCCACCAGGCCCGTTCACGGTGTGGTGCATAAGCGTCGCATCATCGCAAGTAATACACAGCCATTCTAGTCAACCGGCTCTGCCATGGTCCGTTTCAGGCACCTCCCAGAAATGTCAACCTACACAGATCACCATGAGCGGGCTGAAGCCAGGCACAGCATAGAAAAGCCGATGGATTTTCAAAATAAAATACCCTGTGCGCTCTGCCGATCATAAAAACAGACAAAAGCAAAACTAATTAACTACGCAGCATATTTACACATGTAGAGAAATGTTTGGAAGAACGTATACCAGGAAAATGGCCAAATCAAATACACAACGCTCACGCAACGCACTGCAGACGGGCACGGTGGGGTTTCGGTAGAAGACAAAGAACAGTCAAGTCAAAGCAGCTGAGGCTGACATATTCTGTTTTTTCCTTCACACAATGTGACTCTACAGTCTTGTTTTGTTAGACTTTACCTTCCTGCTAACACTCATTTCTCTTCCTCCTTTGTAACACAGGTTTTCCAAGCACAGATATTTTCTGACAACAAAGCTTCTCCAAATCTACAGCAAACAGTTCAGCTGATTCTGATTCTGTGTTTGTTGTCTGTCATTATACAGACAGGAATTAACTGAGAAGATACGGGGCACATTCAGAATGAATGAAAACAATGATTTGTTGCAGCACTTTAACAGTGACACAGGACATGGAGGGACGCTGCCATTGTGTTGCTTAAAGCTGCACTGTTGAGTTTTCAGGCAAACAAACAAAAGTTGCAATTGAAAAGTTAAAAGTTTATTTGTGTGTATCTAACAGGGTTTCCAAATTCCGGGAACTTTCCAAGTCAGAAACTTTCCATGGGAATTAATGGGAATAAATGGGAAATTACAAAGCTGAATGTTGGCCCTTAACAGGAAAATATATATTTTACCATTATCGTGACTAAAACAACGAGATTTCATGAGGTACACTTGAATATCTGCTATTCCTCAATCACATGCACATAGCACACTGCTTACTACAGGGCGACTGAGGCTGTGCCCCCTACTGTACATGCACAGGTGATTTATGTACCTGGACCTCACTTTGACTATTAAAGCCACACATTTGAGCCCATGGATGACATAAAGTGAAGTACGTTTTGATGATATTACAGGGTAAATATATTTGATGTATGGTATTAATGTTTAACTTGCAAATAGCACATGAAAATGTGTTCATACAGACATACGTAGATAGCTAGCTGATAGGTTAGATGCTAAATAAGCTACAGCTAGCATCATTTCATTGACCATTTATGAGGCTATCTTATCATGATCCTGTCTTCCCCCCAATTTCCAGTTAATTCCCATATTCCCATGGAAAGTTTACAATCTAGAATATTTCCAAAATTCCGCAGCTTAACATCCCATGGAAAGTTTTTTGGGAAAATTTCCATAAATTTAGTTGACAATTTCTAACCCTTTGCAGCACACATCTAACAATCCTGTTGAATAGAGTTTCTTCGTCCTCACACATTGGAAAGCAGATTTTTTTTTATTTAATCCAGCATTGTTTACATCTGGGTTTACTACAGGAGCTGTCAGTGTTGCTGTTAATCAGAGGAACAGTGTGAAATTGGCAGCAGGACAGGAATCGAGTCACCCGTGTTCAGCATACACTAAAGAGGGACCCAGTCATAAAAACATCCCTCCACATAGAGCTTCTAGTGGTTCAAAACTCCACAGGGTAAGTTTAAGTTTGACAAAGTCGTTGATAATAGCTTCTGTGTTTGCTTAAAAACTTTCATGCAGCAGTACTGGATATAAGAGCCAATCGCTCCAGTTAGCCAAAATGTTCTGAGGCTTAAAGCTTCTTAAAGCTTCTGTCCCTCATTCTTTTTACATCCACTCTTTAATTCTTTGTGGTGAATCTGAAACCCCTGCAGAGACCGCATTGGAAAGCAGGAGGCTCCATGCAGCCTCTACTGGCCTCCCAGACGGAAAGGATATCCTGCTGAGTCTGGAGGATAGCGGCCACGCAGCCACCCCACTCAGCCACCCAATCACTTGATTAAACAAATTATCATCATCAAAGTAATCAGGCTTTGCACCCTGCCTGCCCGCTTCCATTATACCATGAAAATGGTTTAAGCATAGCATTGAGAGGACACGAGTGAAGCTATGACCTTGGATGATGTCTCTGTCAAAAGGGCTTATTTTTGAGGGTGGAAGTAAGACTGAGAGAGCTGAAGGGGAAGGGTGAAAGCAAGAAACCAAGATGGAGGAATCCAAAAAGAGTCAATGAGGACAGTGTAAAAGCTGCTTTTAAATGTCCATACGTTTTTCAACTTGACACTAATAATGCGTTTGAAATCTTTGGCAACACTCCGTTTCAAATTTCCAGACTCCAGTGAAGCCTACAACACAGTCCACCATGCAAAAATAGACTTCCAGTAAAGGGGTCAAGGGGTCGAGCGTGTACCTGACTGTAGACATGACACAGTCTGACTGGCAGCCTCTGTTTGTTTAGAGACCTCTCCCTGAAATTTTCCACCCATCAAGTGGGCCGTGTGGTCGCACCCGAAAGGAGAGCGCCGGCAATGAGCGTGTCAGCGGTATTTGCATTTAAAATCAAAATGGATTCCATCTGACACGGTTTCTCTGGTCTAAAGCCTCTCTGGGCTGAATAATAAACCCAATCCCTCGGCGTAATGGAGGAGTGACTGCTGGGGCACTGAATGCTGCATGGCGCTCCGCTCAAAGGGTTTACAGTCAGCGTTGAGAGCACAGATGGCTGTTAACAGAATGCATTAGTAAAGATTAACTCGCCTGGTAGAATCGCCACATTAGAGCCTGTGATCATGTTAACAGCCACAGCAGAGAGACAGCGTGTGGTATGATAAGGCATGCTATTTGACCTGGGGGCTGCACAGTTAATTGTGTGTGTCAAATGACTTTTAGAAAAGAATATTTGGAGAATATTAGCAGTATTAAAATATAAGAGTTACAAACAGCAGTCGAGATCTTGCAAACTGTGCAGGCGATGGTGAAAGTTTGCACATGGTTTAGCCCATTACTCATTTTCCATTCTTGTAAGACGGCTAAAGCTGGAACAATTAATAGATTTACTGATTACCAGGAAATTAATCAGCAAATATTTTAAGAACTGATTAAACATTTGATGGTTTCAATCTGCAATCTGAAGATTTGCTGCTTTCCTTCTCTCACATGGTCGTAAACTCGGAATATTTATATTTCTTTGGGCATTTTTACTGAGAAAATTACTGGCAGATTAATGGATAATGAAAATGATTATTAGTTGCAGCACTAAAGGCAATGAAATCTGTACATTCCACGTGCTTCTGTACTTTCCATTCCAAATCATTTTGAATATATATAAAAATCATGTTTTTTTCAGATCACATAATAAATTAGTGTCAGATTTGGTGTGATAGTCTCTTAGTTTGACCCTCAGTCACAAATCAAAGTCCACTCTGGGTATTTTCCTTTTAATTTTGTGCCAAGAAATGTTCCCTCATTTACCCCCCCCCCCCCCCCCCCCCCCTTTTTTTTCACCACTGTTAGCTCATTCAGTTTTAGAGTGTGAGTCACTGTCTGGACTGGTTTGAGTTTAGACTTTCAAACATCGGACATCTGCCACAACAGCACACAGGAACATCTGGATGGAGATCTGGTGTCTTGACATCACAGCTCCTCCAAATCAAAATAAGGAAATGAAGCAAACCTCAGCGAAGTCAGCACTCAGCATCGCCTTTGAAATTCAACTGGGATATGAAAATACTACTGAAGACTCAAATGTTTGTTTTTGCCAGGAATATGGAGACAGATGCACATTTTTCTAAGCATGTAGAAATGGCCTTATTATTAAATTATAGGTTATGTGGAAATTATTAAAGGCTGGAAGCATTCAGGAGTCTGCTGAGACTACCCACATGGAGACATGGATGGAAACACATCAACTTCCTGTTTTTTTGGTGTTGTAATTTGTCTCAATATCTCTCAGTAATGAATATTCATGAGTGCTCAAATTGGAGCTTTTAGAGTCACTAGAATTAGATGGGTTTACACACCAGCATGCATTTTGAAGAAGTGCTATGTTCTATGTGAGGAGTTCACTAATGAATTCCCCTCTCCAGCTCATCAGCTTCCCCAAATACCCTCTGGAGTCTCAAAGGTTTCTCATGAAAACAGCTCTAACTGAAGTGACTGTGTGGAGTATAATTTGTGGTTTGTGATACACCCTGCATATAAAGCATGATTTACACACTTTAGCTCACTCTGTGCTGTTTTGACTCAACATTGGAGGAAATAATGGAAACAGCAGACATTAGAAGTACATTTTTCTGCTCGGAGGAACGCCAGGGCAGATATCAATTTGGCGCCTTTTAGAGACGATAAAGCGTGCTCGTAAATATGAGTGAGCACAGATGTGTTAAATGTGCCGTGCCATTTTCCACAGAAATCTTGGGAGCTGATGGAAAAACCTAGCTGACGTCATTGCTTCAAATATCTGCCTTTTTTTTAGTGGGGGATCGTATACAGATGGAACACATTTGGCCCCCGAGATCATTTATCTATCTATTCAGCAGAACAAAGTCAAGCAAGACACTTTCACAAGCAGCATTTGATTTCACTCCGTCCTTTAACAAGCCGACCAACAAAACCTGAACTAACCACAACTACACTGCTGATATTTAATACAGCTTTAAAGGAGAGGGGGAAGAGGGCAAGATGCCTAATGTCACAACTAACAACCATCGAACACACAACTCTTATTCACTTTGAGGTCTCTGGATTATAAACAACATTAAAATAAGATATGTAAATCATTTTATTTAGGCTTTATTTGGTGCTATATAAAGAAAACTGAATAGTCATTAGATTTTTTTTTTTTCTCATTAGACATTAAAAATAATCTGTAAGCACTTTGGGAACCAAGCAACTCATTTTAATAATGCCAAACTTTCACTTCTCAAATGTGCAGACTGGCTGTTTCTCAGCCTTATGACAGTAAAATTCATTTTTGGGGGGTTTGAGACTATACGTCAGATAAAACAAGAGAAATGATCCGTTCATCGATTAATAATGACAACAATCATGACTAACACACATAAAGTTACAGCAGACTGTCCACATCATCCAATCTGAAGTGTTGTTTTTCTGATTTAACGTTTATGATGTACATTCTCTTCAACAAGTAAAGACTCCCAGCTCTCTCAACACGTTTCATTTATTCTCACATGAGCCAGAGTGATAATGGTTTGGCTCTTCTTTTTAAAAACACTGAAGTGAAAGTACTCAGAGGAACTCTTACAAACTGTTACCAAAGCAGACCAGTCCAGTCCAGACATACCAAATACCATTAGTAACACTGCGTTTACCATGCAGGTTTGTCTCCGTCATTTCACTCCCTGCCAAAGACACTTTTCACACCTCGCACAGCAAAGCTTCACACAGGTCCTCCTGGAGGTCCCCCCACCCCACGCACACACACTCCTTTCCCTTCATCTCCTCCTTCTTTAACTCCTGCCGCCTGAAACTGGAAGGCAGCAGGCAGAAAAAAAGAGGGGGAGAAGGAAAGGAAGAAAACAGACGTCCTGACACAGGGGTTTTCCCCATTTTTCTTTGTCACAACCACAATCCCGTCCACCGCAGTCCTGCCAAGGAAGTTTCCATTTGCTAAGCTAATTAAATAGAAGAAAAAAGGGAAAGAAAGAAGGTGGGAAAAGAGAAGGAGTAATGTTCCAGGTCTATGATGTCTAAATATTTTCATCCAGACTGCCACAAGCACACGTAGGGAGGCTTTTGTTGTCCGCTGCTGCAGCTCCTGACAGTCTGCGAGCTAAAAGGTGGCCGTGGCCCAACATAAACCAACGCTGCTGTCGCCGGTTTTGCTGCAGCCACATCTCCCTAATGTGTTTTCCCTTTATGTGCCTCAGTGGCTGGGATGACAATGTATTTTAAAACATGGTTAGAAACCTGCACACATACATAGCCAGAGCAACATAAAAAAGCAGGAACCAGCACACACAAACGCATGCACAGTCAACAGGGTTTGGCTATTTGTGAGTCTTTACTAGTATGCACAAGTCCCTGCCAAAGTAAGAGCCTCTTCCAACTTGTCAACAAGAGAGGAGGAGGAGGTGGAGGAGGTGGAGGAGAGAGGAAAGCAGCTCCTTTCAAACACACATACGTCCTGCAGATGTTAGCAAATTCAATGCAAGCACTCGCATCTTAAGGGAAGGGGAAGGAGGAAAAAAACAGGGTGTATCTTGTGAGAAAAAAAGAAAGGAAAAATATATCCTCTCCCTCTTTTTCCTCCCAGCTGCCTGTGAGGGAAATATAATGCCAGTGTTCTCTGCCTAATCCAAGACTGTGGTAATGATGACAGGCAGCATCTTTGACCACTCTGGTAAGTTGGGAGCAATGCAGAGAGGGACCGAGAAAAACAACAGGGGAGGCCAGTGACCATGTGTGTGAATGTGTGTGTGAGCCTGCGTGGTGACAAAACAGGAGTTCATGCATGGACACAGAAGGATTCAGGGGGGGAAACAGAGGGTAGTGGTGGTGGTGGTGTTGTGCTTTCAGTGGTCCAGCAGCTCCTGCCTCTTGCCTTCTGTAGAGTCCATTAGTGTTGCATAATGCTTGGCAGACAAGAACCGAGTGAATGCACCCCCTGAAGGGTCGGACACCAGCGAAGAGGTAGGCTGCTCTGCAGAGCAAGAAACTCAGTGTTCCCATGTGTGTCAGCGGCAGATTTATTAGAAAAAATGAAGAAAAAGGGGAAAAGAAATGCAGTGGCTCTTTCACAGTTTGACAAAACACAAGATGTTTCATGCAGAGGAGCTGGTCGTGTCTTCGCTTTGACGGATTCTAGGTTAATGCAAAATAAAAGAGCGTCATTAAATATACAGCAGGAGGGGCTGCAGTTGCAGCACAGCATCTGGCCTCTGCTTCTGTGTGGCACTCCATCCTTTCATTTCCCTGCTCCATCATTCTCTCTTACAGTCTAAACTTTTATTATGTTTTTATTTGGCCGTTTTTATCCTCGTCCTTCTGTCTTTACATTTTCTCCTCGTACATACAGAATGCAAAAGGAGGTAAATATTTTGTTCTCCCAAACTGCAGACAGGTCTTTTACTTATTCATCACTATCTACATTAGAAATAAAGTGCTTAGGATGAAACATATTGCTTTTATCGCTGGAGACTTAAGAGTAAATTTTCAGTGCACATCCCCCACTTGAAAAGGCTCTGAAAACCTTGTGCTGTGCAACAAAACGAGTGAAGCGTTTGCATTCAGTTGAGTAGCCTTGAAGAGGGTGGAAAAAGGGAAGCATTATTTGTTCTTGGTGCATCTAGGAGCGTGATGTGTGTGTGTTTTATCTGGACGAATAGACGAGACGGCCTTAAAATGAGAGGAAGGTCAGCTCTGCGTCCGTGCTGTTCATTTCATCACCGGGAGATCGGCACAAAACTAGCTTTCAAGCCAGAAAATTCAACTCTGTAGGGGCTTCCATAATACATCCCTCACAATACACAGCCTCCACTTCCTTTTCCCATCACTCAAGGAGCCATCAAAGGCTTCAAGTTGAAGTATTTGGTACCTTGGCCTTTTCACCCTTGAAATAATATAAGGATTTTCTGAGGATTTGCCTTTTTTTAACTATTTGAGGAGTTTATCATCATGATCCAACCTCACTTGCCCTTGTAAGACTAAGACAGCTTTCATCCTGAGTCGTCCTTGTGTCAGTCTATAACTAACGCCCAAGAGGGAGAGAAATAACCAGATCCTCTCTGCCTCCCTCTTCCACCATACTCCAGTTTTCCTCGACTGTCCTTGGGAGCCAGGCTCATACCAAATCCAGCCCTCCCACTGAAATGTTTCCTTTGAGTCCAGCATGAGAGTGTGAGACAGCACTCAGAGAACCCCCCCTCCGTAAATCACAGATGTAAAGGGAGGTGAACAACACCCACGGTTCCCACCAAAACATGACACAAATTACAGACCACAACATCTGGTGAGTGGCGTGCACCGAAAGATGGCGGGGCGGGCTGAGTATATGTAGCCTAGCCTCAGCCCCGGCCAAACTCTTCCTCCTCTCCTTCACAAAAGTTCTTGGAAGCAGAGGGGAGTGGGAAAACGTTGCAGAAACAGTCTGAGGGAAGAGCTGCTACAGTTCCACGTTCTCCAGGAGCACACAAAGGCGCAACCAACGGCGAGCTAATTATTTTATCAGCAGTGATAATTAGTTTTTGAAAGCCAGGAGCAGCGAGATTTATCTGAAAGTTTGCTGAGAGTTAAACTACCGTACCCCTGTGATGTGACGGGGTAATTAAAGCACGGGCAGATGTGCCTAAAGCGGGTTATCCACCACTTGTCAACACCAGTGCCAATATTGAGAATCGATGTCACGTGTCAAGTTCCAGTGAGGCCTTCAGGGGACACTGATAAAGGGGAGGCAGATATTGATCAGGTTAAAGTGTGTGTGTGTCTGTGGGTGTATGATTTGTCATGTAGATGATCATGGCCTGCGTAGCGTGATATATCATCCCCAAGTTCTGCCAAAATAAAGTGTATAATAAAGTTAATGATTCTAAGTGACCAGTGACCCTGACACTAGTGTATATTATTATAAAGCACCGTGTTCAAATACACAGCCTGGGTGTAATAAACAGATAAAACATGTAAAAAATGTACTCCAGAGGGTGACCTCATGCAAAACAATGAGTCATTAAAACAACAGTGTCGGATTCAGCTAATTGGACAACAGGGGAGGCGGCACAGCGCCAGGCGACATGTCACAACCCACAGAGAAACAACAGGAGGGAACAATAATGACAGAGGCTGCACATGAAAGTGCCAAAATCTGTCATTCCTACAAGCCGGGCCAATTTAACAGGGTGATGCACACTCAGTTAGGAGGCACGACACAGAGCAGGACGGGCTGCTGATGAGGCTGTGTGTGATTATACTAAATGAAAGTTACTAGTTCGATGTTGCTCAGGTGAGCTTGGTTTTTCAAAGTATTTACTGAAAAAAGAGGAAAAGGAAAGATTTAGCAGCAGTGAGCTGGATGGCTCCAATAATGTTGACATTCACTCAATAATGCATCCACCAAAGTGAGCACAGACCTGCACATCATCATAACCTCAAATCACTGTAATACAGCCAAAATAGTGCCTGTAGTGGCTGTCTGCGGAGGCACCGTGCTCACTCACAGTCAGTGAACTTTCCAAAGCTCCATCTGCCCTGATGCAGAGCACAGCCCCGCTGTAATCTGCCTTACAAACAGTTCAAGCCCACATGATTCAAAGGACAGTCGGACTGTGCAAACTACGAATGAAACGTGTCTCGTTGTTTCCTCCATCATTTTAGAGCGCTGTGAAATGAAACAACACACACACACACACACACACACACGCACGAAATCAGCTAACGCTCCAAACAAACTGCTCCGTACGTGGACCCCAGCTCTCCCCCACAGCTACCAGCCCGTTTAAGTTTGCTCTCCAAAAAAAAAAAAGACAGAAAGACAGAAAGAAAAAAAAAACTTACCGTTTCCCCGGAGAGGAAGACGGTCAGCCCGAGGGTGAAAATTATCCAAATGTTCCTCATTATTCCTCTTTATTAATTAAAAACGAGCTGTTAGCGAGCGAAACGTCAAAGCTCTCCCCGTCTTCTTCTCCTCTCTCACTCTCGCGCTCTCGTTCCTTCCTTGCACCCTTCGCTCGCGCTCCTGCCGCTTCTCTCTCTCTCTCTCAGGAGTGGTGATCCCACCGGATACGTGTTGCGTTTTTGGTTATTCCTCCCCCTCCACTTCTCTCCAGGCACTTCTTCCTTTCTTTTCTTTTCTCTCTCTCTCCCTCTCTCTCTCTGTGAACCTCACTAAATGCACACACACGAACACACACGCGCTCGGTGAAGGAGCACGGCTGGAAATGTCTCCGCGCGCCTTGTGTGAGTGAAATCCGCACGAGACACCTCGCTCGCTCTCCTCTCTCCCTCAGCGCTCACACGAAATAACGAGGACAAAGTGTGTGTGCGTGTGTGTGTGTGTGTGTGGCGACTGACGCGCTACCGAGTGCGTGCGCTCATTTCGGCCATGTCACCGCGAGACAGAGAGAACTACGACCAAAGTATCCCCCTGAAGAAGGAGCCAGCAAACAACATGAACTGATTACGTGCAGTGACACACAGCGAGCCATTTTTATAGATGATTACTGATTGTTGGAGTTTTTACCACAGCGGAGGTTTTTCTAACAAACTGCACGAGCAGGCAAAAGAAGCCTCACAGCTAATTGGGACACTTATCTCCACGTCGAGATAACGCTCATTAATTGCACCCTAATGAGGATTCCACCATTCCACCCAGCCACTGCAGTGCATTACAACCAGGCCTCGTGTTTAATATGCAGCAGTGATATGATAAACACGTCTGGCTAGCCGTATTATTTGTATTATCCCAGCATGTAGAGGAGTAAATGTACCACTCTTTACATTAGAAACACACACACACACACTCAACATAAACTTATTATTTAAAGAGCAGGAGGCCATTTATGGGCTGAGTCTCCCCCTGCTGGTGGAAGTGAGCAGCTCCTGCTCAGAATCTACAGAACATTTTGTTTGAAACATTCAGTTTGTATTTAGGAGATGGAAACCGTCATTTGCACATGTGTGCCTTTGCTTTTTAAGTTTCTACCCTCTGCTCTCATCTTAAGTGAACGCTTAGTTCTGTAAAAGCACCAGCAAACTAGAATGTCCCTGCTAACAGCTGGTTAACTGCCTCACCGTGACCGCAGCAGCTTCAAACAAACTGAACTCAAAGTGATTAGTCAGAAGGTAAATGACCCCAGTGGCAGGCTGGGCTCACGGCTCGTCTGCAGGGCTGAGAAAAGATTTTAAAAAAAAAAAAAGAGAAGCTGAATGCACTGCACTGCGTTTTCTCCAGAGAAGACTCAGAGGTTCACTCAGTGTGTCATGGGATACTAGATTCACGACTGTGATGTAGAATTAGTGCATTGTATGAATGAATGAATGCCTTTTATTGTCACTATACGCATGTACGATGAGATTAAAACTGTGATATTACAGTAAAACATCCATCAGATTACGCTGAAGGAGTTTGCTGAGGTAGAATTACAGTACAAACTGTCATGTCTCAGCGCTAAGTCACACACCACCAATAACAACTTGGATTTTACAAGCATTTTACAGAGTTTCTTGATGGACAGGAAGCTTTACCTTTGGCTAAAATGAACTGCTAAACTAGTTAGCTCAGTCCATGCTGCCTACACTGGGAGCTCAAAGAACATGGGGGAGCGTTGGAATTCACACCGGTGTTGTAACACTGCTAACAAAGGAGCTTTGGACAGCCGGGAGGAGAAGGAGGTTTACAGGCCCAGGGTGAGGGTAGCCAGTGAGAGAATGCTGGCATGGTGTGGACCAGAACTGAACCCGGGCAAGTGGACAATGTAACCAGCTTCTGCACACGGAGCATAGACCGAAGCAGATGTGATGGAAGAACCCTTCCTGTCAACTGCTAATCAAAAGTTGACTTTTTAGAGATACATGGTTCTCACAGGACATGATGCATTGCTTTATAAAACTGTGAAACATATGCACGCATACCTGACTATACAAGATTTCAGCTACAGAACTCTTTTCAAGCACACCTTTTGAAATGATACAATTATTATAATCACTGTAGCCTACTGAAGAAGATATAAATACATTTGCCTAAAACGTGTGCAGCTAATGCATCGTTTGTGGGAGGCAATTTGGTAATTATTCAATGAATTTTAAAAAGGTGTGTTTTTTCCATGTAGCAGCCTTCAAATGCTCCACTGAAGACACAGTTGCCAGCACAATCTTCCACCTCACAATTAAATTTCCAGATCACTCGGAACAGTGGAAAACTGAATTTTCCCAGAACCTTTTGAAAACCACTAATCCCACCCGATAACAGTCTGCCCTTTGTGCGTGGTAAACTCTACAACTCCCCTGATCCAAGCACTGCCAGACTGAATTCCTTAGGCACCATCTTAGCCACTTACTATACTGCAAGTTGATTCTACAGCAACGAGATGACTTCCTTCACATGCAGAGACCAGAGAGCTGTACACGTGTGTCACACAGACTGTGTATAACCACATGTGTACATAATCATTTGTCTGAAATGTGAATATGCTTTGCTTGCCCATGTTGTAATATCTGTAAAGGTTAACTAAACTGCTGGGTTCAATCAGATGATATCACACCCATGATGCGTTTAACCAATTAACCTTTAACACACAGATGGGAAGAGACAGATTCACAGCCAAATGATGACGTGCTACTAATTAGTGCCACTGCTGGATCTTTTATTTTGAAAAAGAGCTGAAGTCATTCTTCTGACTGATTATGGAAAATATTTCTGTTTGTGATAAATTGTCATTGTGTATCTTTTCTATGGAGATTTCCCAGGTGCTGAAATCAAAGCAGTTCCAGCGTTTTAAATGACAAAAGTTTGACTAGTGTGCGAAGCGCAGTTGATGGATAATGGCCTTCACTGACTGAGCTCACTGTTACAAGTTTCACGGTAAGGAAGGTGAGCGAACAACATCAGGTAAGACAGTTCACATCCAGCTGTGCGGTGTGTTTTAAATCAACACACCATGACTGGAAACAATAAGAGAAGAAGGCATGAAAGGTAACTTTTTATTTCTAAAAAATAAATTAAAGGAATAGTTTAACATCTTGGGAAATATACTTATTCACTTTCTTAAATCTGCCTACTTCATGCCATTTTAAAAGAACTATGTGCAGGATTTCTTAGCCATTGCCAGTTGTTTTGGAGTCTGGTTGCCTGGCAACAGGTTCCGCCTGGTCTGGCACAAACTCACCTGTAAAATGGTAAATTGTGTTTTTTACACTTTGCTTCTTGTTCAGATGAAATAAACTGAATGTAAAGTGAGCTTTAGAGTTGCTGTCAGAGAGAGACCCAGGGTAGCTGTGTAGCTGTGTCTTCATGCTAAGCTAACTGGCTCCAGCTACATATTTGACTTCAGAGTGGTTTGGATATTATCACTTAATTCACTGCAAGAAAGCAAATAAACCTATTTCCCTAAGTGCTGAAATATTTCCTAAAGACACTGGTCAAGATAACCGTAATTTATATTGATTAGAGAAGTGGTCTGTGCTCCACTGCCACTGTAGCACCGCTTTGATTATTGAGTCAGGCTGGGGAAAAGGACATGTTAACTGATAAGGCAGGTTTCACTCTGTCAAGCCTCTGACTGCTGGACTGGTATTAGCCACACTGCACTGGAGGAGGAAGACAAGGAGAACAAGGGAAAGTTGTCATCAGGGGACGAAGACGAGACAGCAGAAGAAAAGGGCAGAAAGAAACAGGTCCCATTTCTCTTTGTCCTCATCAGTGCTCATCCTCTGCAATCACACAACACAAGTGAGAGCAGTTAGCTTCGGACAGTGCCCGTCTTAATTGTTTTTGATGTGGAACAGTGTAAGTTTAAATCAAGAGCACTTCATTTTTTTTTTAAAACTAATTTAAAATCTGTCTTGTGACCCATCCCCCATCCTAATACACAGGCTCCCCAGGCCTCCTCCCTCTCCTCCTCAGAGGGCTTAACTCTACTCCTAGTGTCCCAGATTATTCAGCCAATTAGGGCGAAGGCAAAGCCCCTTCTGCTACCAATCCTGGCTAGAGAACGGTGTGACAATGTGTGTGTGAAATGTGGTGCTAGTTCATGTTAGTGTCTGTTGTGAAGCAGCACAAGCATACAGAAGCCTTCAGTGATTAAATTAAAATACAAATAAAATGAACCAATCGATATGACAAACACAACTGTATAATTAGATTTTAGCCAGTGTGAGTAATGCATGCCATGTGCTGGACTTCCTTCATTTTCACATGTGAACTGGATATTTGTTTTCAGACTCCATAGAAAGTGCAGACCTTCAAAGTTGTTATGGATTTCATTATATTTTATTCAGCAGCACCACCAGCTGGCAAATAAGACACTGATTTAAATTCAGGAGCAAATCTCAACAAATATGGTGTGTGTGATGACAGTCCAGGGAGGTGTGTGAAAACTCAGCTGCTGCTTCCTCTCTGTGTTTGAACCTGTGGGCTGCGCTCAGGAATGCATTTGCACATGTAGTGTGTATATTGTGCCTCTGAAAATGCACACCTGCACACACATGCGCACAAGTTATTCGGCATCTGAGGTCGCCACCTCGATGGTAGCTGCTGAGTTTCTAGTGTTGTGGGCAGTGCTGCCGTATCTGGCGAGACCTGTCAACTTGGGTCCTATGAAGGACGAGCTGCTACGTGGAGCCATACTGAGACGATCCTCACTGTTGTTATTAACATCACTTCCTGCTTCATGGTTGTCAGCCTCATCTCGGTTGTTTTTGGGTTGGCCATAGGCGATCAGGGTGCTGTGTCTGAACTGTGTCAACGGTCTGCCAAGAATCCCAAAGCTGATTTAATAAATGAAAAGAGAGAACATGAGTTAACATGGAATCTTTCTTCTTTGTTTTCCAACAAATTTCTAAATGTGTTTCTTTTCTTCAATGCTATTTACTACAAACAACACGAAACACATGAAATAAACACAATATCTCTACATATGTAGGAAGTATTAGTTGTTTAAAGATTCTCATGACATAACAAATATGACATTATTCACTCAATTATTATCATCAGTGGGCAACACTGATGATCGTCATAAGAGTTAAGAGTCATTTAGTGTGAGTTCCAGAGTACCACTTTAAATTAACACGGAATCAAACGATTGTCCCTGCAATTCAACAAAAGTCACTGCAGTACCTGACCTGACCCTCTGAAAAAGACCTCACCCTGCAGCTATATGGAGCATTAAGAATATGCTGTACATGGATGTAGATGACATGACATGGCAGATTGTGAGTGACATACAGGGGATAATAAAACTATTCCAGCAGTCGTGTCTTGACCAGCAGGTCAAGACACTTACTGTAACTAAAAACACATTCTTTTCAGTTGGTGACCTGCTCCAAAGACACAGTGCAGAGTGCTCATGTGACTCTGCGTCCGCTGGATGATGCATAACTGCTTGTTAGCTAGAAGCATTTGAGGCGCTCACAGTGTTTGGAATAGTTCTGCCCATCTAGTGGTCACGTGTCACTTGTCGTCTCTGACTACTTGTGGACCTCATCGTACACAGCAGTGAGTTATTTTGGGGATGGCAGAGGTGATACAGACACATCAAAACAAATCACATCGACAGTTACATGTGACAAATACTCTGATATTTTACACCACCTGACGCTGGCCAGCTGCTGGTTGAGCTCCTCCGTCAGGGCCTTGGTGTCGCAGTGCTCAGCCTGCAGCAGGCTCTGCATCTTGGCCTGGCCACTGCTGAACAGATGGGCTGATCGTTCTTTGGGCGATGGGAGCAGAGAGACCAAGAGTGGAGATCGCTGATTAACTATACTGCTGAGGGCCGGACGCCTCTGGGACAATCTGGGGGAAAAGCCAACGAGGCAGGGATGAATGAATTTAATGACCTTACTGTATATATATTAACACACTGGGGAAATATGCATACGCAAAAAGAGTGCAACAATATATTTAGATATATATGTATATAACTGAGAAAATGCATACATTCTCAACTGAAAAAATAAGAGAAGAAACTTATGAACTTTCATCATCTTTCACACAATAAACCAAAAATTAAAATCTGTCTCTGAAGTCCATTCACACAACAGCTGTGCATACAAAGGAGACATTCCTCACATATTTTGTCATACATACAGTACCTATAGTCCTCATGGTGGAAACAAACATCCAAAGCTAATTCATCAGGAAAGCTGTTATAGGATCCAAATTCTCAAGATCCAGCTGCAAATACAATATAAAAAATAACATATATAATGTAATGGATTTTTTTAAAATCACAATCTTTTCAGTGTCGGGGAGACAGCTGTGCCGAAGCTTGTCCAACTCATGAGGTGTACATCCCCCCTCAGGAGGAGAATGCGCGTCAAGCTTAGCTTTTGATTGTTTAGCCTCAACCTGACAGCAGGAAAGAGCGCCGGGCCTCTGACAGCTTACACAACTGCCAATCTTGTGTTAGACACAGCAATGCAACAGAAAAGCAGCTGTCAGAGAAATCCCTGCTATCGGACAGAGCTATGAATCTGTCTCCATCAATCATGTTCCAGTTAGAGGTCTGATGCAATGTCCATCACACAGACAACTTCACTGCCGGAGCCGTCAGATTATTTACGCTGAGATGTGGATTCAGAGGGAGGCTGCTTAAACATATTGATGCTTAGATTAGTTAAAAAAGCTATAATCCATATTCTTATGTCACTGTTCTATAACTTCTTTATGAAAGGCATCACTGGCAGTAACCCCCACAGAGGAGTATTATCCAGCTCAGCAGGGATGCAGCAATGATAGAATTTGATGATACAATTAAAGCCTGAGGAAAAATCTTTTTCACAGTTTCACCATTGTAATTCATAGATTTATTTCACAACACTACACGTGGAAAATCACATTTGTTTGTTGCAGTTTTGGTAAAAACGAAAGAAGGAAATGAAGAACATCTCTCGTCTTATAAGCAGTTTGATGAGCGTTACATTTAAAGCAGTTTAATGCTCCTTTTCCTGCTTTGTAACCGACACACCACTACTCTGATGACTGTAAGTGACAGAAACACTAAAGTGCTGCTGAGCCTACAGCTTCTATTAGCTCATTCTTTTGGTTTAGTTGGTTTAGTGTCACAGCTCTCCTCAGCCACATGCAGCTGTTTTCAGCTCTTAAAACCCGGCTGTATGCTAACATCAAAGTCTGCATCTAGGTGACGAACACAGTGTAGATTTTAGCGACTCAAAAGCTGCCAGCACTGCACAATCACAGATAGCAAAAAATGCTCTTAATATTTGAAACTGTTGGGCTTTTGAGCTTAATTAGCTGGAGACAGCAGAGTGACAGGAATGTATGGAGAGAGAGATAGTGAGGGGAAAGGACATGCAGCTAGGACCACAGAATCCAACCCTGGGCCGCTGTGATAAGGACCGATCCTTCATATATGGGCTGCACACTCTACCAGGAGAGCTACCTGCAGCCCTTAATTTAAAACAATAGCTAACAAACTGGCATGGAAACTTTCTGGACACTTTCCATGGGAAGTTAAACTTGGGAATTTTGGGAATATTCCAAATTGGAAACTCCATGGGAATTATGGAAATTTAAGGGAATTAACTGTTAATTGGGGGTAATACAAACTGTATCATATCCAAACATAAATCTAAACATTTTGTTTTGTCATAAGCAGACATGCGAAATAAAACAATTAAAAAATAACATTTCAACAGATTTAATTGTAAGTTTGGAATATTTTATTGAACAATATTATGTAGTCCATAAGTTTAAATGTGTATCTTCAATTGTCTGTGTGCTCTGGGCTCTAAGGTGTGGTCCAGGTACAGAAATCACCAATAGCCCTGCAGTAAAGCAGTGTGCTATGTGCATATGACTGAATGTGCATGCATGAAATCTGGTTTTAGTCAAATTATGCTAAAATATATCCCCAACTATATTTAAGTGTCCTGTTAAGGGCCAATCTTCAACTTTAAATTCCAGGTTTCTGTTTATTAACATAAATTTATGTTAATTCCCATTGAAAGTTTCCAGTTTTGAAAATTTGCAGAATTTTGCAACCCTACTCAGACGTGTACAGGATAACCTCACAGAGATGTGGACCTACCAATAGTAGTGAAAAATGTCTTAACTGAAGAGGCAACATGTTCATAAAAATTCCTGTACTCTTAAAAAAAATGACTGACAGTCATGGCATCACGCCGCCTGAACCTTTCCTCCACTTTAAACCTACCTGTGCCTGAATGTGCTGTTACATCCCGTCTCCTGGGGGTCAGCTTCTCCTGTCTTTACTGAACCATTTACAGTAGTGAAGGTCACTCCAGAGTCCACATCAGTCCTGTTCCTCACTGCTGTGTTGAAGGTGTCAGAGTACAAAAGACGGCCAACCTCCTCTTGGATGTCCCTCAGGTCCTTCCTGCCAAACGTCACCCAGGCGACATAACAGAAGAAGCTGTACAAACACTAGAAAGCGAGAGAAGACAGTGAGGAGTGTCAGCTGGTCTTCTTTATACTCAATTATTTCCAGAATTCATTTGATAGTTAAACATTCATTGTGTCTATAATTTCTTCTCTTAATCCTGACTAGAAACCTAAGCAGCCATTTGTGTGTTTTTAAAGGTCACAACAGCTATTTCTGTCTAAAAAGGTCACACACTGAGCAGGCAATAAGCTGCTGCTGCTGTTAGCGTGAGATTTCTCTCCCTGTCCACCCACCTGGCTAAATACTGAGGAGAGCCTGTCAAAGCAAAGCACCTGTATTGAGTCAACATCTCCTACCACAAACTAATTCATTAAGGCCACCAGGCATAACCAGAACTCAATGCCGTTCTGTTCTGCTCACTGCCGTCTGTATTCACAGATGGTGAACTGGCCTTCACTCTGACAGCCGAGGGCTCAGTTTTTCTCTGTGCAGTCCAGGCAAAATAGTTTTGAATGTTTCAACACGCTATTTATATTATATTGGCAAGAAAAGATCTTTAAGATCGGTTATGAGTCAAATTTATCAAGTTTGTGAAAATAAGGAGATCAGTGAGAGACAGATAAAGATCACTAACCAATTCCGACCAGTCACAAAAGAAACACTGGAACTGGAGTGTAAAAAGGATTCTTACTGCACGTACCGCACGTAGCAACCATTCTGTACTGTTTGACATGTGGCCCCTGAAAAACACAAAAGAGTTTGGTGGTGTTGTGACAAACTGGAGGATATGAGAAGTGGGTTGCATGAGTATATGTCTATCAGATTTGAGACTTTATTGAGAGCAAAACTTTTTCAAGAGCTGACCTGAGAACAACATTTAAAGTCAGACCTGAGATAAGACCAGCATACAAGGAACCATGCTCACAGCTCATCAAATATAAGTCACCAAATCAATAAATAATGCTATTTGCTCACAAAGTTCCATTCATTCAAAGAGGTGCACAGTATTCAGTTCTAGATAGTGTTTACATACACTATATGGACAAAAGTATTCAGAAACCTAACAATTATGCCAACAGGGACATTATATTCAAATACATAATAATATGGAGTTGGTTCTGTGGGAATTTGTGCCTATTCATTCTGTAGAACATTTATGAGGTCAGGCACTGATGCTGGACGAGAAGGCCTAGCTCACAATCTCTGTTCCAGTTCATCCAGAAGGTGCTTGATGGGGTTGAGGTCAGGGCTCTATGCAGGTCAGTCAAGTCCTTCCACACTCATAAACTCATCAAACCATGTCTTTATGGACCTTGCTTTATGTGCTGGGTACAGTCATATTGGAACAGAAAAGCACTTTCATCAGACTGTTGGCACAAAGTTGGAAGCATAGCATTGTCCAAAATGTCTTGCATGCTGAAACATTAACATGAACCTTTACTGCGATAAGGAGCCTAGCCCAGACTCTGAAAAACAGCTCCCATACCATTATCCCTCCTCCAGCAAGACAGGTGTGGCCAAATACTTTTGTCCATATAGTGTATGTGATAGGGTTCATAAAGGCCCTACAGACACCCCTCATTAATGTTATATAAATGCAAGTGATAGAGAACACTAATCCACAGTCCTCATTTGATCTAGAAGTAAAGTTAAGCCAAAGCTAAGTCTCTGTTGACTGCTGAGTCCACAGCACTGTGCATTAATCAAATCAAGTGTGTATCTGTAAAGGTTACAGTCCCTCTCTCTTACGGTCTATCCACTGCACAAGAGAACACACAAAGCAAATATTAGAGACTAAAAATACTTTAACTTTGAAAGATACCTGCTTGATTTCTCTCATAGGGGCTTCAGCCTAATTTTAGAATGCACAGAGCAAAGTGGATTTATCCCCTATCACTTACTTCATGAGTAGTATGGACAGCAGTACTGAAGAAGTAATGCTCCCTCAATGTGAACATGTGTGTGAGTTATTATTACTGTATCGTGTGACCATATTTAAATGAGGGAACTGATGTGATGTGCAGTCAGCAGAGCTTATTATGTGACTGTCAAAAGATGTTTGTCCTTGTCATGGTTAATAAGAAAGTCAGTAGAACTTTGCAGTACAGAGCAGTGAATATTTGTGCCATTAGTTATAATACATTTTAAACAATGAGCCTCCCTCAGAGAACATTCACTACTGCTCTCCGATGGCACCTAGGAGGCGTTCTGAAAAGGTGTGACAGGTGACAAGTGTCCTGGTAACAAGACAACTGAGTGAACACATTGCAGAAAGAATTGGATTTCCTGTCTCTAACGCCTGTTCTCAATCTGAATACTCGCTTGTTATGTGCTGAGTGTTGATGTCGTTCTATCTCCAGCTCCATGATTAGGCTGAAGTAGCAGACAGCCAGCTTCTTTTGAGCAATCTCCTTTTTGGCCAAAGTCTTAGCCATCATCCGCTGCTCACTGATGATGTCCACACTGTCACGTTGGTTAGAATTACAGGAACAGGTGGGTGGAGGAAGGAAAAATGTGAAGAAGTAGAGGACAGAGACAATGGTGATGATAATACTGCAGTATTACAACAAAGTCAATAATCACCTGTCTGTAAAATACACCATGACAGACTTGGCATACTTACATTATTAACGTCTTAGGTTTATTCTGCAGAGACTTGTGTTCAAAGAAACAAGACAGGTAAAGGAGAAGGGCCATCAGGACTTCATCAAGCTTTTTGCTCCTGGACACAGACGAGGAATTAGTATCAGTGCATGGTCATACATACAACAATGCAATGTGAAAATGTGTATGTATGAAATCCTGTCTTCATATTCCTTACTCCAATACAGCCAAGAAGCAGAACGGAATGGGAAGTGAATAATTCTCCTGCAGTAGACTGACAGCCACCTCTGCAACACAGAGAACACGGAGCACTAGTTTTATTTTGATAGGATTTAATATGAACATCTATCATTCATGGATCATCTTCAGTTTTTGGAAAAAGCAATCTCTGTGCTGAGAGACAGAAATACCACTGCAAGTAATGCACAAATACAAATGCACGATTCACATGGAGCAATCAGCATCGCTGTGAAAGGAGACAGGGAGGACACAGAGAGGAGCTGAGTCATGCAGCCTCATCGTTATGAGCTCAACAACACTACGACACTTGCGTTTAACATCATCAGTGGTGATGAAGTCCCCTCGCCTCTTCATCAGTGAGGCCCTGTAGGCATTCAGATGAGCAGGGCTCAGGTTCTTTCTTAGGCTGTGGCACCCTCTGTGGTTCACGGTGCACATCTCAGCCAACCTGAGGAAACAGCAAAGAAATGAACAGTGTAGGTTAGTTCCTAATGTGAAGAGCAGCACAGGTCTACATGCCCTCTGCCTCTGAATGATCTTGAACGCAGCTGGATCACGTGCACAGGTGCGTAAACTCAGACTGTAAGGCCTACCATTCTGATCGACGGTTAAGTTCGTTGAAGCTGACATTGGTCTGCCTCCGTTCCTTCAGTGTGGCCTCCTCTGCTGGATGAGAACTAAAGGAAGTAGAGTGGAGATGTTTGCTGCGTCGTGGTTTAACATGACGTCCTCATGGCTGCTATCTTCTTCTAGCTTCCAGGCTCACCTGACAAACTCCACAGTTCGAGCTTCATCGTTCCACACCCAGCGGCCAGCAGGAGGCGCACACACCTGGCAGGTGATTCAATAGACTGTTAAATAACTGTGGAAACTTTAGGATGAATTGTAAATATTAACCTTTAACGCCACAAGACTTTAAACGGGGTATTAAGTTACATTTGCAGCACAGACGCCGGTAGAAACAGATAAGTCATATATTTTTGAAGCCCTTTGATTAATTTCTGATATATAACGTCGTCAAAACGTTTGAACTTGGTCTGAACTTACGTTTCTCTGCTCCTCGGAATGTTTCGGCATTTTCTGTACAGCAAACTTTCCACGGGTTGAGCTCGCGCTCTGTCTTCCTTGCTGTTTGCTAATGTTGGACTGTATCCAAGCAACAGCCAATAGAGCCACGAGGGCCCTATGACGACATCATGACACGTCGTTAAATGACCTTCTGACCTCATGTTACGTTTGGAACCTCAAAACACACACGTGACGATGTTTTATCAGGGTCATATTTTTCATTTCATGATGAGCTCTTCATATGGAGAAAATGACAAATGACTCTGTTCAGG
Source organism: Nibea coibor (assembly GCA_023373845.1). Classification (NCBI taxonomy): domain Eukaryota; kingdom Metazoa; phylum Chordata; class Actinopteri; family Sciaenidae; genus Nibea; species Nibea coibor. The sequence goes on along the minus strand of CM041735.1, from coordinate 1,333,610 downwards.
TTGATGTTACTGGAGTTTCATAGAAATTGCTCCTGAAGGCTGTGCCATCATGTGTGAATGTGTGTGAATGGTTAGCTCCTCAAACTGATCAGAGCAGCTGGCACCTTGCATGGCAGCCAGTGCCATCAGTGTATGAATGTGTGTGAATGGGTGAATGAGATATGTACTGTAAAGAGCTTTGAGTGGTCGGGAGACTAGAAAGGTCCATTACCGTTTACCATCCATCTTGACCCTGTATTCAGTATTTGCATGAATCATGCAGGTTGTGTGTTGTAATATAACACATATAACGTGCATATTTGCAAATGTTAATATTTTCAGTAATACATTATATCTACCCTGATGATTCAATAAAGCCACACATTAGAAAAATCATTTTATTTTAAAACTTCATATGTTTCCGTTCTTAGAGGCTTTATGAAAATGCCTGAGTTTAAATCATTTTTAGAAATTCTCTTGAGATTTTATTTACATGCACCTTCATTTCCCCCCAAAATGCAGCGGTGTCAAAAAGATGTCTAAGCGAGGCAAAGCTGCCTCTGTCCTGTGTTAGCAACAAAATACTCCAAAAGTGCTTTTCTAAGCTCTCTAAACTTTGGAGTAAGTTTTTAAATGCTCTTTGGAGTGATGAGATGTACATTTTCAGTCAGGTAGTCCAGCCCCCAGCCTCGATGTCTGTCTGTCAGGCTGTCCACGGACTGCAGCAGTTCCATATCACAGCTGTTCCCTGAGGGTAAGAAATGCACGATTAAAAAACTGCAAATGAATCTCAGCCTCTTTGGTCCACATCGAACAGGTGCTGTCCATATTGCACTTCATTTATGTGTTTTATGATTAAGCACAGAAACACCTCCTATCAACACTCACCAAACAGGCTTTGCACTTGCTCATCAGGGACAAAGAAAGGAGGGCCTGAAGACAAATACAGATGCAAATATATTTTATCATCACCAAGCTCAAACAAAATAATATACAGCATTTCTTTATGACTGTTTACAGTGTCTGATGTCTTACACGCAGTACAGACAGTTACCTGGATATAGCTCAGGATTGTACAACAATGTGTCCAAAAGGTATCTGCAGTCTTTGGCCATGAGGGAAGTTATGAGAGCAGCATACCTGTGAGGGACAATGTATTAAAACAACATGGGACATATGTGTGTATTCATGTGTTCATGTCAAGAGAGTATTAAAAAGTTTTAATTTCACATTATTGTGATGAATATATATTTAAAACAAAGCTCATCTGCTTTATTGAGCTTCTAAATATCAGATCTGAACAGAAGTGTATCTTACTTTTCTCTGTCTCTTGGGTTGATGGCCACGAGAGAGCCTCTGTCCCAGATTGCCCCAAACTGCCCCTCAATGGAGCTGTGAGACAGAAAAACAGAGTTTGTGGTAGACATTTACCTGTGCAAGGAATCTAACATCGATACAAACATACAGTTTACTCACCTGGAGAAGTTGAACAGGTCACACTGATACAGGGAGATATTTCTCTCTGAGCCCTGTGAACGCAGAAAGTGTGGATGAACTATGATCTGTGTAAATACAGCATGTTTGGTTGCACTTTAACCATCTTATTAACTGGACTGAACACCCTTTTCCTGTGAAAATGTGTCTAAATGGGTTTAAAGACAATATGAATCTAGTGTGAGAGTGGCAAACTCTGCCACTGATAATGAAAATTAATATACAGTGAGATAATCTACATGAGATGAGTCAAAACTCTCATTTTTATTCTGCTGACAACCCAGAAAAATGTGCAGGTCTACTAAACACCATCATGCTCACCAGTGCAGACAGGATTGTCATTATTACAGATGAAGTCAGGTCCAACATAACTGCTCAAGCGAAGCCCTTGGCCTGAAAATTAGAGATTTCTATCCCAACACACTGACTGTAACACTTAATATTTGCTGATCTCATGTAATCTTGTGCCATAGGTGGAGCACATTGTTGTTTGTACTGTATCATCATGGAGTTAATACAGTAAATATATTTTAAGAATAAGACTGACACCATCCGTGATCGATTACCTAATGAAAATCTCCAACTCACCCTCCTCCTGTGCAGTCTACTGACTTTCACAGAGAGACAAACAGAGAGACATTATCTGATGAATGAATGTTGACAACACCAACAGTGTTTATATATTACAAGCACGGATCAGGTTAAGTGACAGTGAACACACCTGGTTGGTGCTGATGTCATGCAAGCTGGTGTGTGTGTGTGTGTGTGTGTGTGAGTGTGTGAGTGTGAGGTCAACACTGAAACTGGTCCTCAGTATGGTTCCATGTGTAATTAAATCTGTGTGACGATCACCGGCCAACCTGTGGCACATTCCTCTCAAGCAACTCACAACAACAGCAGATCTCTTCTGACTGCACATGGTTTAAATAGTAACTTCTCTCAACAGGTGATTCAGAGACCCTCTGTTTAAGAAGAATTCTTTTATACATCAGTCTGTCCTGTTCCCAAATCAAAATTAGTGCTGCTGACTGAGGTCTGAATCCAGGAGGCATAATGTGATCTGTGGAGCTATCATGATGTTTATACGTCTATGCTGCCCCATGGATGGATAGTTTTATTATATTTTGTTGTATCATGTATGTATATGCAGAAAACAAATACACTGACTGCTCTTCCTGAAAATGGCCAACCATAACACATAAAATATTAACAGAAATTTGGTCATAAAATTCTGAAAAGCATCTTGATCCCTCTCTGTTTACACACATGTACAGTATAGATCACTCACCTTGTAAACCTTTGCTCCAGGTATGGCAGGAACTGGCTCCTCGCTGTACGTCATGTTGTTCTCCTCAAAGAACTCTTTTACAGCCTTTTCAGAGATCTCCACCCCGACCACTGAATGGCCCATGTCTGCTAGCCTGGGATTCACACAGGAAGTAGAATTCATTACAGGGTGTCACATCATACAGCAGGAAGGATAAGTGAACATGTAAACACCACATGTGACCTCATGAACATAGCGCACTTTTCCATACCACTTCATATCAACAGCTTTCCCACAGAGAGGGAAGAAGAAACGAACTCCCGTCCGTCCTGCAAGAACCTTATCCAGATTGTTCTCCAGCATCCTGTCAGAAAAAAAACAATAGAACACCAGATATTCATGTGCATGTGTTCTTCATCATCAGGATTAAACTCAAACTTACAGCTATGAAAAACACTTAGAGATGCTGTCTGGACTGAATTAGGCCACACGAGGACTGAATCAGTCCTTGTAAACACGTGATTTTATGGGATCACTGTTGGAATAATGATCATTTACAGCTAATGTCATCTCATTAAATTACACATGCATTTGGAAGATGTTTGTTCCCCCTCATCCCACCGTGCGGGGACATAAAGTGAGGCCTTTACTTGTGCACTTCAGGCTGGTGGAAGCCAATCCTGCCCTGCTGCCAGCGTTCCTCCCACTCTCCGAGCACCATGACCCGATTCTCCTGCGGTGCCAGCATGCTGCTGATGTCTGCTTCAGCCCAACTACAGGAGGACATGACAACAGGGGAGAGACAGAGACGTGGAGAGGATACCGTCCGTATCCAGGGTGAGCACACGTGATGCACACATGATGACATGCGTTTTGCACGTACGTGAAAGTGTGTGTGTGTGTGTGTGCGTGTGTTGTAACAGAGGTAGAGAGTTGCAGGAAGAATGTGAACAGACGAGGTGACTCTGTGATAATGTCCGTTCTCACCTCACAGCAGCAGTCTGACATAACAGCAGCCACAGGAGGTTAAACAGAGAACGTGAGTGCAGCATGGCGTTCAGTGTGGCCGTACCTTTGTTTAATGAACACAGACGATGTTCGATCAGCAGCAGCGTCGATCACGTAACACTTCAATCAATACACTCAAAGTGTGGAGATTTATGTTTTACTCCCAGAGTTTAGTCTGTCAGGCACACCATTCCATTCACCACAAGTGGTCGCTCTGACAACCGAGCAAAGTACGTGCATTTCAAATGTTTAAAGCACCTTTAACCACACAGAGTTACGCTGTGCAGACAAAGAGAAAAACAGGAAGTAACAAAATAAATAAATAAATGTATGGTATGAAATGTAAAGCTTTGCCTGACAGGTCATACTCTGGGATTAAAGTGCACTCCACTACCGGGTTTGGGAGGAGCATGATGGTGCATTCAAGTGAATAGGAAATATGAGAACTCTAAATAAAAACACTCCAAAGACTAAAGACACGTAAAGTATTTTAATGTAATTCAAATGTAGTTCAATTTGACTAACTATTGTACTAGTTTATCTTCATATCGAGCCACCGCTTATTATTCTATAATGTGTGAATACATAGCTGGCTATAAGAATAATCTAATCCAGGGGTCTTCAACCAGGCGTCCGTGACCCCTAGGGAGTCCGCAGAGGTACTACAGGGGGTCCGATAATTTTCTCTAAAATTATTTGTGAGAATTTAAAAAAATCCAACAAAAATATATTGAGTAAACTGCAAGCATTCATATACAATACTATGCTATGCTTTGACAAAAATATTATATTATTTATAAATTATTCCATCATGCATGAACGTTTTTATCAATCATCAACACATATAGGGTAACAGCCCAGGACATAAATAGATTATTGGGGTAAAATAAAAAGTGAATATGAAAGTTATTATAAGTCAGGCTTAAAATGTGTTACATGTGGGGGTCTCTGTTTGTTCTGATCCAATCCATGTGGAAACATCGTATTCGTTATTCTTCCGCCCAGTATGAGCATGTAAACTTATATTGGACTTCAAAACAAAATTCTTCAGGATTGAAGAACATTTTCAGAGCTTCATTCTGGATCTAAAGAGAAAATCAACCGAACCAGGGTTTCCTCACGTATCTCGGTGCGTGGTGTTTTTATTAGTTAAAGTATGGATTTGGTATGGACTAATTAGTCTGTTATTATTATTATTATTATTATTATTAGTAGTAGTAGTAGTAGTAGTAGTAGTAGTAGTAGTAGTGGTGGTGGTTATTATTATTGTGTGTGTGTGTGTGTGTGTTTTATTAAATTCCATTTAAACAGTGATGTCACTGTGTTTCTTTTACTGTGACAGTATTCAGACAGTGACAGCTGTCATTAATCCTCAGAAAGCCTCTGTTCTGTTCTGCTGCTCAGTGATTAGTCAGTGAGCGCTCTGCTGGAGCGAGCAGACAGACAGATCCACAGACATATCCACAGACAGGTCCACAGACAGACATATCCACAGACAGGTCCACAGACAGACAGATCCACAGACAGACATATCCACAGACAGGTCCACAGACAGACATATCCACAGACAGATCCACAGACAGGTCCACAGACAGGCAGATCCACAGACAGATCCACAGACAGGCAGATCCACAGACAGGCAGATCCACAGACAGATCCACAGACAGGCTCTTGTCCCTGAGTAAGACAATGTGAAAGGGGAGAAAAGAAGGAGACTGTATCCGGACACAGAGTGGCGCAAGAGTCTCACAGATGGCGGTTTGACTGTGAGGCGCTCCGACACCCTCGCCTCTGTTTTCCCGTGATATTATCACGTTGTATAACAATAAACGTGTAAATGTATGGTGATTAAACAGCCACATTCACTGCAGCAACACAACATATGAAGTATGTGTTATAAATAATGATGCCGGAGTTGTATTTAAAACATCTTGAATTCTCAGCATCTGATTGGCTGATTGGCAGACCCTTCATATGTGAAGCGTCTTTGTGTAAAATAGTGCAGCCTGTTACACAGACTGCTGTCACTGTAGTCTCTTGGGAGACTCCTGTTGTCCGTCAGACTGAATCCTCTTCATAGCCTCCATCATGATGATGTCGCGTGAGTGTTTGCAGTGATGTGACACCTGGTTTTCTGCAGAGGTGACAGATTTTTATCTCCAGCCACAGTAAACACAAACTCCACACTGAACGGCCCTCAGAGACTTCCTGTGCGTAATCCGGTGTTTCCAGCGCGCTCCAGTTGCGCGGGGTCGCATCCAGATGTGTGTTTTTCTTTACGGTGCTACGAAGACGTCGCGGAGCCTCTGAACCAATCAGTGCCGCCCGGGGGGCGGGTCGTGTGTGGACTGTTGTGGATATGGGAAATGGACAATTTAACACGCACATTCATCATTCACATCCCGGCGGGGAGACCAGCACCTGACCGCCGAAACTGATTCGCAAATGCCCGGCCGTGGTGTGAAAAGGAAAATTAACCAGAGAAAGGGGGACCAGCGCGGTACCGCCACCCGGTAAGGAGCTCTCTCTGTCGGAGCGCAGCGGGGATCGTGCTGGGTGATTCCTGCTGTCTGTGTTCATTGTTGATGCATCTGAGGAATAACGGATAACCGGATGTTTGTGGTGAGCTCACAGGTTACAGTCTGTGTTTGTAGTCCTCATTTGGTTCATTTTGGATCTCCTCAATCACCATTGTGAGCTCGTGCTCATAAAAATCCAACCAAACGTTTAATTGTCCACCTGATCACGGCACAGGTAGGTTGTAACGTTATGGAAATGCTAATATAACATCAGGAATATGTCAATATGAAGGCAGCGTGGACTGCCCTCTGATCTGGTGGATGGTATTGTTTGCGTGGCGCTCACGCAGCGCACCTTTGTCACTCACGCTGCTCAGATGTTGATTGGAATCACATACTAGAGGAGCTTTTGGTTGAACCGAGATGATGAAATAAGAGCAGAGATAAAGTCAGTGAGTGCAACAGGGGGCTCCTAAATCCACCACTGGATCCTCACCCAGCCCGTCTCTCAGACAGCCTGGTTTCTGAGGAGCACCGGGGTGATGATGATGTGCGGTCCGCGGTGCTGGACAATAAAGGAGAACCGGCGAGTGAGAGATGTGGGAAATTTAGAAGACAGACGCGAGGGGGCGGCGGGACACTCCGCCTCGTGTTGTCTGAACGGACGCGCCCCGACGGTGAGTCTGTTTGCGCCACGCCACACTGTAACTTAATCATACCGTGTAGGACTCAGAAATCGAAAGCGGGGTCGCCCCGGGAGGAGGAGGAGGAGAAGTTGTTGTTTTTGAGCCTGTACAGCTGCTGTCATCCAGCAGAGCAGGACACTCAACAGTTCAGCGCGTTAACTGCGCTGAGTCCGCTTCAGGGGGGACCGGAGAGCCAGATCAGAACCGGATCAACCTGCTGCCGCCACCTGCAACGGATCTCAGTATCACTGTGTGACAGGTAGGCTGGAGAGGTGGCGAGGCTGCTAAATGAATCTAAATAGTGTAGTCACAGAATGACGGAGCCTGCTCTGTCTGGATGCTCCACGAGCCTTCCACAAACATCTGCGAGCTTTGGGGAAATCTTCAGCGCACGTTGAGATTTGGCAGATGATCTGCTTCTCCCACCGGGCAGATGGGCTGTGGGGTTTGCACGATACGCGACCCACCATCCAAGAATATTAAATAATGTTACCACTCGTGCAGCTGTCATGCTGTCATGCTGAGCCTGAGTGCAAAATAGTGTTAAAAAGTGAGATGAGAATCGTTTTAATGACTGAATGTTCAAGGTGTTTGTGGAACAGCACATATCTTAGGATGTGAAATGACTTCCACTAAAGTCCTCAGTCAGGCAGACAAGATTAAATTCCTGAAATATGAAGTATTTCTTCAGAGCTATGGGAACTTCCATTTACTTGAAATCTTTTGAACCCACTCCTCATCTAACACCTGAGTTTCACATCAGTTACTTTCATTAGTTTCAACACCACAGGGCTGATCTTACTGATGCAGTCCAAATCAAGACACGCTTTGTTCAGCCCTCCATTTGTCTTTGATGCCTCTCTTGCGTTCAAGATACAGTAGCTCACAGCTCATGTAAGAGCAGAAAATGACCTGCTTTCACATCCAAAGTGCTTCATGTATTAATGAATTCCACAGAAACAAATAAGGCTCAGAGTTCACCACAGGAATTAATCACAACTCTTTCATTATTTATTTTTTGTGATTATGTGATCCTGAATAAAACGCTGTCCGAAAAAAAAGCTCTGTGTGGAGCGGAGGCCGTCTCCTGATGGCTAGCTGTCCATGGCTTCATCTGATTTATGAAATGACTTTATTGTAGTGACATCTCCCTCGTCTTAATGGGATTTTGCATCCATGATGGTTCTGTAATACCCTCCCTGGTGATTAAGAGAAGCCCAAATCTTGTCCTGCTGAAGCACTGGCTGATACAGGCAGAATTTATATTCCAGAGGCGGTGGGCATTTCCATAATCAAGCATTCATTTGAGGGGTTTGAATATCAGTGTGCAACCTTTAAAAGCTATTAACCCTGATGGGTCACTGCGTGGTGATCATGTGTGCTCATGCACTTTTTTGTGTACAAATATGTCACAATAATCAAGTTGTAGACTCAAATAATTTCATTAATGTTATACGTGATGCACTCAGAGGGAGGAAATCTATTTATTTTCTGCGTTATTATTCCACTGCTTTAATCTCTGATGTCAGGGGCACTCCACTAATTGAACCCTCCTCTTGAAATGTGCCTCATCCTCCTCATTCCAGGGTCAGATTGTATATCATCCCCGCCTTGCCAAGGTCAGATTGCGATAGGATCGCCTCCAGGCTGAAGCTGCAGAGCTACGAGGAGCTGCAGGTAGGAGGATGCACTGCAAAGAAGTAGGACCAGTTAATAAGGCAGATGGATTTCACTACACACCGCTTCTGCTGTGTGTGTTGTCAGATCCACAGCCAGAAGCACAGAGCAGTGCACTTGCTGATCAGTGTCCTCAGTAGGCTTTTCCACTGTATACACTCAGAGCTGTGTGCCAGTGTTGGACTGCCCCTCTGTCTCTGCGTGATGCAGCCAGACCGGCGAGTGTTCTGTCCCCGTTCTCTGGGCCTGTAAACAGCTTTGCCAAATTCAGAGTGTGAGCTGGAACCTCCCAATAACCGTTCCTACCCATCTTGTTCATTCTGTTAATTAGCCCTTGTGGCGTTGGAGTGCAGCATATTGTTGAGACATAATTAATCAACCCGGCTTGTAATTATGCTGGGTTTGGAATGTGAGCGTGGTTGGGAGGCTGGTTGCGTTGCAGGGCGTTAAGCTTGAGGTAAACATCTTATTAACCGTGTCACAGTCCCTCAGCCCACACGGAGCATGTACACTTTTATTAAGGTGGAAAAGAATGTTCTGTTATCCATTCGATAAAAAATAGTCTCTTAAAAGAAGCATTGCTTGACTAAGTTTATGGTCATTATGGTTGAGATGGTCGGGCTAAAGGAAAATGCTCCTGTAAGTGTGTGTAGACAGGAAGAGGGATTATTTTTAAGAGGAGGCATCAGAATGCACATACAGTATGTTTGTGTGTGCTTTTATATGCATATGGTGCGTGGGAGTGCCAAAAGCTCCTCCGTTTCAAAGGGCAACTTGTAGGTGAGAACAGAAAATAGAATGTGGATCACATACTGGTTGTAAGCCTTTAAATGCAGGTCTGTCAGGGGAGACAGCCCCCAGTTTTTTACCGCAGCAGGTTTTTCTCTGGCTCACCGCAGACTGACTGATGTGACTATGGGCAAACCTCACACTCTCACTGAGTCCTGCACACAAAGAGATGTGAGAAATGCAACCACGCTAATGCACAGTCCCTTTCACTTTCACAGCAGTGAAATTTGTGCACAGTTAATGAGCGTGCACAAGGGTCACAAGATGAACCTGAGGGGGTCATGAGATAAGAAACAAGGTAGGAGAGCAGAAAATATGAACACTACCTGGCACAAAGCTGCATTTGGTACAGTCAAATGGCTGAGAGGACTACTCTATATTTTAGAATGGTCATTAATGCCATTAGGTTGTAGAAAGTTGTCTTTATAAACAGTGGGTTGCAAAAAAGTTATGTTTTGATTTTCAACCAGAGTAAAGAATAAGTAATAATAAGAAAGTGTCATATGCACATTAATGCCTCTAAGAAGCTGGAATCAGCAGGTGTTGCTTCAGCAAAGCTATGCCTAGAACTTGAAAACAGAAACAGAAGGTTGGTCTGAGGTTTGGACTGCTGAAATTAGATCAAAGAATATACTATAGACTGAAAAATCACTGTTTAATTCTGTTCAATCTACCCGCTGGGCAGACTGCAGAGGGCTTGAGGAAAAACAAAATATTTAGAGCCAAATTGCACCGCTGTGGTTCAGTATTGATCTATATGGTCACTTATGCTTTTCTGGACTAGGAAACAAATTCAAAATCGAAGAGTATTTTGGAGAAAGATGGTTCCAAGAGTGTCCTTTCCTGTCACATGACACTGTGGGGACATCAACAAATGGAGTTTTTAATGATTTCATTCGTTTTTTGTGAAAACCATTTCAAATGTAAATGATACATTTGGTGAATTATACTGATTATGTCTTTGTTAAAATAAATTATTGAAGAAAGAAGAACACATCAATATTACATTCAAACTTTATAACAGTTGTGTAAATTGATATACAATAGATTTATTTTTAAGTCTGTGTAAGGTAAGAATAAATGTGTTCTGAGTTCATCAGACCAAAGAAGAAAGTGTTATTAACCAACCAGCCAAATATAAATGATTAAAAATATCAACAAGTTTATGAAATTAGGTGTCAAAATCAGGTAAAACTGAATTCTCAGCTCCAGGACTGTGGGTCGTGTCCTCTTAATGTGCTGAAGTGACTAAAATGTGTCAGATGAGTTCAAAAAATGACATGACTAACTTTGAAACACTCGAGATGAATGAGTGAGCCAGATGAATTAATTTCCATCTCTCTGCTAGGGGTACAGGGGTATTCCCGGGGTGGCCTCAGCGTGTCATCGAGCCACCCTTTAAGGACCGCCCACAAAATCCTGGACAAAAACTGTTTGAACCTCCAAACCTCTCAGTAATATATTGTTCAAAGTCTTTTCACACGTTTCAGCAACTACTTTACAATATATTTAATGAAATCTCAGAATTGCCTTTACACAGACTTTAATGTATAATAATAATAATGTTAATATATTATTGTATATTGTCATATAAGGATTTTCAAGAAATCATGAAGATTCTTTTGATCCAACTATTTCTGATTCACAGAAAATGAATCAGAACATAATCTACTGTAATTTCATCTCAGTGATAACAGCGACACCTTTTACCGTTCACGCTCTTCACACTGACTCAGAGCTAAGTTACCGCTGTTGCAAAGCAAAACATTTACTGCTGCTTCACATTAAAAGCATTCAACTGGAAAAACTCAGGGTGGCGTTCATTGTGAATACATTTTGTGACTGCAGATTAGTTTTCAGTTTTGCAAAGTGTAATAGAACAGGAAACAGCAACCACAGCTGCTTACTGCAAGGTAAGGACAATTATTAACTGATTCTTTGTTAAAACAAGATGAGTTTGTTTGGCTTCACTGTAAACAGATGCGCCACTTACTCCGCTGTTGTAAGTCAGAAAACACATTTAGCCTCAGAGGGCTTTACAATCTGTACAGGGAGTGACACCCTCTGTCCTCAGACCCTCGGTTCCAGTGAGGAAAAACTTGCCCACAAAAACCCTTTAACAGGGAAAAAATGTGGAAGAAAGCTCAGGAAGAGCCACAGAGGAGGGATCCCTCTTCCAGGACGGACAGACGTGCAATGGATGTCACATGTACAGAACAATCAACACAAACATATTGTACAATTACCATGAATTACAATGAACGGTAGAATGATTACAGTAGCAGTGGAATCTGTGATAGAGATAGAGAGATGCACAGCAGCAGCAAATCATTAACTAACTATAAACTGTAATGGAGATATGGTAACAATTATGACAGTAATAATATATGTAGTGGACGTCATGCAGGACCACAGCAGCAGCCACGATCCATGAGATCCTTAAAACTTTAAATCAAGCTCTGACTGACCAACTCTTTCGTCAACCTGTACTGAGGGGCCACACGTAGACATAGCTTCAATTAAAGGGGTCACAAGTGAAAAAGATTTGGAACCACTGAAATAACACAAACAACGCAGCGTGGCTACCTCGTGGTTAAGTAATGACAGAGTCTGGGATTTAATTTTAGCTCGGCCGAGCCTTTCACCTCACCACAAGATTTGTGTTTTCTTCAGAACACTTCATTTTGCTGAACTAATATGTTGCCAGCTTTAGTCCAGCAAACACACACACACATGCCAGATGTGTATTTAAGTATAGTGTAGTCACATGCACACACTCAGGAACACAGCACCATAAAAAGTCACTGAAAGGCTTGCTGCCACTGAACACTGGCATTTGTACAATGCAATCATCCAGGATTTATGTGGGTGAACGGTAGGATTTCATCCTTCAGGTAGACTGTCTTCACAAGCTAACCATTTACGAAGGAATGGAAATCTCATTTTACCAGGCATTTGGCCCATCCAGTGCCAATTTACAGCCTGCTTTGTGTCACTACCCAAATCATTTCAGACATAATAATGCTGCTGCTGCTGCTTCTCTTACACTGGCAATGACTCTGCTACTTGGAGAATGACGGTAATGGTAGTGGATTTCATTTTGAGCATTTACAGTGTCAGTTGTATTCAGCACTGGTGCTGTGGCCAGAAAACAGCAAATTGAACAAATAAGGGGAAAGCCAATCTATCCCTGAAAGGCAAAAAACTCTTTATAAAAATATCCTATTTGGTGAAGGAGAAAAACACAAATTGACAAATGCTGAATCTCTTGCAGAAGGCCATCAGCGGTGACATTCATTTCAGAGAAGTCAGTTTTCATTTTCTATCAAAGCCTGTATAAACATGGCTGAGTTAGCTGCTGTGTAAACACAATTCAAGAGGCAGATGGGTCGACAAATTTCAGTCGTACTTTTTCCCCAAATTACTTAATAGTGCAGTTCAGTTTAGGGAAGTCCTTAGACTAGAAGTCCTGCAGTCCTTAGAGAGGAAGAAATCATAGCAGGAACTATAGGGATATGACATATCCATCATTTATCCCCTTTCCTCCTCGCCTTCATCTCCTTCCATGCAACTTTAATGCCCTTCATCCTCACCTCGTATTCCCCTTGACTTGTTCTTTCAAATACTAACCTTACATGTCCTTCAGATTGGACTATACTCAACAGGAAGTCCAGTTACAGAGTGACCGTAAGTGTGATCTAATTTCATGCTACACACAGTGCACACAGTTTTTTTATTTTTTTTATTTTTCATATACAGCAACAGGGAATGGTAAAGTTGCTTACATTGTCACCTTAATGTATGTTTGGTTGATTCAGTGCTTTTAATTTGACGCAATGACAGCAGGAAACGTTCGTTCGGCTCTGATATGGCTGCTGGTGAATTAACAGTGAACAGTTTATTATAGAATGGAAATACATTAATGACTGTTGCTGACAAAATGCTGTATCAGAAATGTGGTTTGAAAATCTCAACTCTTAACACTGAATATGTTTGGCAGGAGAGTGCATTTTTTGTAGCATTTTCGAGAGGTAAGGTGAGCAAACAACGTGTGAGGTACTTCCTTTGCAGTTCAGATATGGAACGTTGTTGGTTTGCCTGCTCTGATGGGACATGATCCACCTGCCACTTTATGTTAGCTGATTTTAATGCAGTGTGCATTATTACATTTTCCTCCTCTCCGCAGTGTTGACACACTTTCGTTGCTTGCTCGGTACATTCCACATGAACCTTCCTAGATATTTCTCTGCACTCAAGGCAAGGGAATGATCAAAGAACTGTTGGCCTTGCAGAGTGTATTCCTCATGTCTGTGATTAAGTGTTTTGTCCCCTTTGCTTTTGTGCTCCACATCCCACAATCCCTTTAAGGATGAAGCAGGAATTATTGAAAAAGGAAAACAGTTAAAATTAGTATTGTTTCTATGTGGAATCTCTCTAGTCAAGCTTAGGTAGGGTAGTAACAGGAGGCCAAAGAGGAGGAGAAAGTAGAAGGAAGGGATGATGGAAGATGAATTGAGGGAAGAAAGTATAGATGGGAAATAAATGACGAGGGGTGGAATTGTAGGGCTCTGAATCCTGCTCTCACCTTTCCTTGAACCCGGTCCTTCCACCTTCAGGCCTCTCTATTCAGTGAGCCTTGTGGCATTTTGCAGTGCTAGTGACCCAGCCATAATGATCCATCATTGATCCATGACAGAGGGACTTCACTCACCACTTAAAGCCACTTATGTGTGTGTATGTGTGCATCCATACGTGTATGTCATCTCACTGATTTGCAGATCTGAGGATGATGTCAGGCTGGTTCAGGTCTGGGCATGCCTCACAGTTTCACTGGCTTACATTCGTCATTACTTCTCGGTAATGGCCACACACTCTTGTATACTTTTGTCTTTGCACACAAAGGTAGGGTGGTAGGGATCAGCGTAAGAGTTCAACAGAGGCTTTTACACACCTGCAGCTGTCAGACAGGAATGGATTTGCCTGTGGTTAGTTAAAAATGGGTAGTTTTGTGCCATTAATTATCTTTGTTGATTATGTTCAACTTGCATACAGTATTATCCTCCATCGTCCTCTAAACCTGTCATACCACACTGCCTCAGAGATGTCTCTGTGTATTGCAATTTTTAAATCAATTCACATTCAGGCTTTGAGCTGCTATAATCATGTCTTATTGTAAAATGTAAGTTTAAAGGGAAACTGCTTCTGTTGATCCAACAGTAGTAGACAGACCTCAGTGCACTTAAATCAATGTAAATAATATGAGGTAGCTTGTTTTTGCAAAGCAATGTCGCCCATTGGCATGAGATTAGGTAAGGCACCAGAATAAATTCTTCACACCCATTACTATTACCAAGATCATAATGATACCCTCCGTCACTTTTCTATTACACCTTCTTGCCATCACTATCAATTATCTCCACAACCACAAATCACAATGACAGAGCTCGTACATCTCTCACTGGAGTGTATCCTGATGAAGATTGAGGTGTAATTGTGCACATTGGTGGCGGATGATCTAAAGCATGAAAAAAATAAAGAAAGGAAAATCAATGCCTTAACTAAAGGAGCAAGTGAATTATTGATGAGGAGTATGTAATGGGATCCCAAGTGTCTATTTCAACCCAACTTAGACTGCTTGCTACTCAGGCTGCTGCAGTCGTAGCCAGAGAAGTAGAGAGAAGGAATGTGCCAAAAAAAAAACAACAAAAATCAGCCAAAACAACATCTCCATAGACACATTAGCTAGTCTGATTTATGTGGTGCAGTTTGGCTGACTCTACCGACTGTGCTGTTCGCATGCTGGTACAGTGAGAACGCATTTTTAGAAAGGGTTTGCTACAGTCAAGCTATATAGTCAAGTACAACGGCTGTCACCTTTTGAAAAAACAAAAAAAAAAAAGGTTTGAATAAATTCAGACAAAAAAAAATCACACAACTTAACCCTGAATTCTGTTGCATACATTTGCTTGTGGTCCCTCCACTACCTTTGGCAGGCTAATGTTACTGGGTAAGCTAGCAATATAACAATAATAACATTTTTCATGTTTTTTCCATCTCACATTCTCGCTCACATTCAGCACAGCTCATGAGTTTTGTTTCGTGATAGCAAAGAGACAATAGAAGCACATGTAGGGCTGCAAACTTTTCTATACTGATGACTCTGTATTCTATTTGACTAATCTGGATTGAAAAATGACATGAAGCTAAATGCGCCATGTAATTTCTTGTTTTGCCCAACCAACAGTCGACAACCAAAATATATTTCATGTACAATAATTTCAAATAGAGAAAATCCCCACATTTGAGAAGCTTGAATCAGCAAATATTTGCAATTTTTTGCTGCATAAACAACATCAATTATGAATAGAGTCATTTTGTGTGGATTTACAGAGATGCAGCACCACTTGCAGGTACAAAAACATTCACAAACAGCAACAATGTTGCTTTTCCATAAACCTAAAACATATAGATATGGCTGCATGCATCTTTATCTTTTTGCATATCTATAGACACATTTTTGTATATGTAACTCATGTGGAGCACGCATTTCTGGCTTTTTTGTGAAAGTGTAATCACTTTAGATGTTAGCTTTAGTTGCAGAAAGTTTGTGGATTCTAATGAAAAGCAGTTACACATGAAGTAAACATGCATGGTGGTCAAGCTGGGCCTTGGAGAAATCACACATAAATCATTATTTCCTCTGTCCGTTTGAGGTGGAGAAATGAGAGGATACATTGTTTACCCACATTACCAGTGTGCTGTTTGTTTTATTGCAAGCAGAGAAGGCAGGCATCACTTCTGCTTGGCTGGAGAAGAGGCAGAAATGGGGAATGTGAATGAGAGGTTGAGAGAGAGAGTGGCCAGGTGAGACCTGAAAGCTGCCTTTGTGTGGCAGCTGGCAGTACGAACACTGCCCTTCACTGTGAAGCGTTCTCCTCACACACACACACACCCGTGCATGCACACACACACACAATCACGTATACTGTACATGTCAGGGAGTTATGGGGGGATGTTTGGCAAAAATATGAGGCTGAAAAACCGTTGCAAGTTTGTGAGTGTAACAAAAACAGCCTTCACTCCGTCTCCCCGAGGTAAACGGACGTTTCAGAGTCATAAAGTGCCTCTTGTTTTCCTTCTGCGTTTCCAAATCTCCATTTCTAAACACTCTCTTATTTTCTCCTCCACTTCATCTCAACTGTATCTGGCTCAGTTCAACTGGAGCTTGAAGAGCATGATGATATCTAGTCCCATATGCTGCTCCAGGTTTAATGTGCTGTCTGAGTATTCCAGAAGTCACTGTGTATCATTGCAGCACGGCATATGGGCCTGTAAATATCCATCGTTTTCACAGGAATGTGGAGGCCGGGAGATGGAGGGGAAGGTGGACTTCATGGGGAGGTGGTTTTGACGGCTGGATAATCAGGGATGGATGCATTTTTTAAGAGTGCACTGAGTTGTGCTTTTCTCAATTTTCTCTTTATGAGCTCGAGCTAAAGAGGGACAGTTTATAATCCTCTGCTGCCTGTGAAACACTACCCAGCTGTGCTACTTTATTGCTATTTCATTATGTGTGTGTTTGTGTGTATTAAATGTGGTTGGGGTTGCAGATTACATATGTCTGTCCAAAATGAAAAGCAAATGAAAGTTTATACCCGTTGGCCTATCAAAAGTGTTGGCTGTGGCATATCTTGACGGCAATTTTATGACTAATCACAGTGTTGGTTGCAGAACTGTGGCTCTGTCTGTGTACTGATCTGTATTCTTGTTTATTTACTTCTCCCCAGGAGGGGCCCTGCAGACAGGAGTCGCGCCAGGCACCATGAGGCAGCGAGCTTGGCCTGAGAGAACGGAGAAATCACCCTTCATCACTCTCAACCAGGCTGGGCAGCGGAAGAAATGCACACAAGAGCAGCAGCAGCGAATGCCACAGCAGAGACGGGATAGTACATACATCTGAGAGTACAGTGGAGGAGCAAATGGGGAAGGCAGAAAGAGAGGAGAGTCAGTAACTCAGATTGCGTCATCCTAAATGGCAAAGTGGACTGGGCCACACTCAGAGGCAGTGATGTCCTTGTTAACACATTGTCCTCCGTTAGAAGCTCCTTGTTAGAAATCACAGATCACCCCGCCCCTGTGAGGCCACAGAGCTGAGGGGCAGAGGAGAAGAAAATCAGAGGAGAGAGAGACAGAGTGGAAAAAAGAGACTGTGACAGGCCCCCATGCAGGCGCGTAAGAAGTATGTTCTGCTGGGCTTGTGTGCGTGCTGCTGGCTGGTCCTCTTTTACTGGGGTGGAGGAGTCCAGCTGCGTCTGCTCCGGCTGCTGACACGGCAGCGGGGGGAAGTAGTGCGCCCCTGGCCCAACTGGACTGACAGGGCCTTCCTACCCCGCTATGCCCACCTGGACGAGCTCCAGACAGACCCCGGGACGGCCGAGTCGCCCCGCCAGCGCCGCCAGGCGTGGTCCGCCATTTATAAGGACAGTCGCTGCCGCATGGAGACCTGCTTTGATTTCTCGCGGTGTCGTCGTAGAGGAAGGGAAGGGTTCAGGGTGTATATATATCCATCAGAGAAAAATGATCGCGTGTCGGAAAGCTACAGGAAGATCCTGACGTCTATAGGTGAGTCTCGGTACTACACGTCAGACCCCCGCGAGGCATGTCTGTTCGTGCTTGGGATAGACACCTTAGACCGGGACCAGCTATCAGGACAGTTTGTGCCCAATGTGGATGAACGTATCCGTGGTTACCCGCTATGGAATGATGGGCGGAACCACCTGATCTTCAATCTGTACTCAGGCACCTGGCCTAACTACACAGAGGACCTGGGCTTCAACATTGGCCAGGCCATCTTAGCCAAAGCCAGCCTCAACACAGAACATTTCAGGCCAGGCTTTGACGTCTCCATCCCGTTGTTCTCAAAGGATCACCCACAGAAGGGTGGAGAGCGCGGCTGGCTGGTGAGGAACACCATACCGCCACGAAGAAAGTACCTGCTGATGTTCAAGGGGAAGCGTTACCTGACGGGCATTGGCTCAGACACCAGAAACGCACTTCATCACATCCACAACGGGAAGGACATTGTGTCGCTGACGACCTGCCGCCATGGGAAGGACTGGGAGAAGCACAAAGATGCCCGCTGTGACCATGACAACCTGGAATATGAGCGGTAAGACGGAGGTCACATGGCCAGTGGGGAGGGCAGTAATGAGGTGATGTTAAAATGAGAAGTGAGGTGTGAGTCAGTGTAGCGCTGTACGGGGATTAAAAGGACAGGGTGTCAGGTGTAATTCTTTTATTAGGAAATCCACAGTGGTGTTGTTCCGTTTGCCTTTTTATTTGAACTTTACATGCTGTTTCATTGCTCCTTTAGATGTCACTGAGTTTCTACAAGCAGTGTCAGGAGTAGCTTTTGTGTCCCACTGGTTATTTCTGTCTCTTTTATGGCTGCACAATCTTTGACTATTTAGGTTTATGATGTTTGACAGTTGTTTTCGAGATCAAAGATTGGAGACAGACACAAGGCTCTGGAAATTTCAATTCAGGTCACAATTCACAGCAGCTCTCTTATTCCTGTAGTAGCGCTGTTAAAAGTACAGTAAAACAGTGGCTGTAACGTCCTCAACTTGTAATTACTGACCTTGAGCTGCTTTGTTGTTCAGAGCACAGTATAACAGAGGAATATTCAACGAAACATGCAGTTATTTCCAGTTTGTATTTGGGTCTTTAAGACGAGGAAATAAACACAGCTCCAGCTAATTAATTACAAGTGAAAGTACACAGTGTAATGAGCCGAAGCAAAGGTCGCCACAAAGAACGGCTTTGTGAAATCTCTGATTTCTGCAAGTAAACCGCTGCTGGATGTACAGCGTGAATGATTATTACTTTGCTTCATGTTTTCTTGCCGTTGCTGCATTGAGATAAGCTCACCACTTTAATTTAAACAATATTTTGGTTTGCTGATTAGACGCTGGCTGGAGTGGATACAACACATTGGCAAATTGGATTCCGGCAATGCAATCTGCAATGCTTAGAGCAATCATTCATTATTAAAACCAATTAACGTCAGCATATGACCTTTGCTGGGGTTTGAAAACAGTCAGTGTAAAAAAGGCATATACTATTGTACAATTCATTTCCACTTCAGCCCCATGTGTTGCACAGAGTGGTTTTCAAGTATGTGAGCGCCATTGTTGAGTTAATAAAAGCTTCAGGAAACACCCATCTGCCAACAATACAGCAGCTTGGTAAACACGTCTCGTCCTGTGAGGGTGACACTGATTTAAAAACACATGAAAATAAACAATGTCACACATACTCAAAACACACAATAGGAACTTATCACATTTGTCATTCATATCTCTTAGGTCCACCACAGTTATCTCATTACAGTAGTGTGTGGGAAAAGTGTGCAAAATAAATGTGGTGTAAGCTTTTAAGGCTTTTAAGAGCTGAATGTTTGAGGGTGGGGGTCCTCCATGCTGGTGGTGGGGATGAAGGAGTACCACTGAAGTTTAGTTTCATGCAAAGTCATCCTCTCTTATTCTATACAGTCCTAATCACACAGTTGATGTGGAGAATCGACACTGTGCCTCTCTGTTTCACTTATATTCTTGCTTAACTTACATTTTGCAATAAAAGTGTGTGAAGCTGATGTGCTGACAGAGCTCCTCATTATAAAGTCTGTGCCTGTCCATTCATACACGGATACCAAGAGCAGGATAGTGATGGCGCAGAACATCCAGAGACAGGAGGAGATGGATCTCAGTGAAAGAAGAAGAAAGAAAGAATGAGAATAAGATGTTAGACACACAAACTGTATATTTCTGCCTTACATGGGACTCCTCCGAACAAGAGCACAAAGCAAACTATGAACACTGTCATTAGTTTACTGAAGTGTTGAAGTTAACCTGCTGGTTGCCCGTTTTCCTAAACTTATTCTAATACTTGCCACAGTTCATTCTTATAAATAAGGTGGTAACTCTGAGAGTGAAACTGTGCCCATGAATTAGTCTAATTAGCACTTACTATCAGGCCCAGGACTCAGTGATAGGACTCGGACGGAGAGATTGGGTAGAGCTGATCAAAGGCTTTATGCCGAAAAATGGAGAACATTCAACAGAAGGCGCCTTGAAAAAGAGGAATGGCTATGAAAACTACAACTGAACTACAACTATGAAAAACTAAATGCACTGACTTAGGTGGCTATGAAAAAGAAACGGCAAAAGGCCAACAAAAAACCCTCTAATCGGGGCAGACAACTGTGAAAAATATTCTCCGACTACGACTAGACAAATTTCGGGTGGCTCTGCAGACAAGACACACTGGCACAGGACAAAGGGAGGCGCAGACTATGAGCACACATGTGGGGGAAGGGGAAACAGGTGGACACAATCAGTGAAGACAATCAGACTGAGGCACAGGAGGAAGGACAAGTGACCCGTGTGACACTAACATGCTAACCAACCGAGAATATGCTGCTGATAATTACATTAAGTCAGAACTTAACAGAGACATTCAGGGACAGGGACATTCATTTATTCTAATTCATTTTAGCTTGTTTCATTCATTTATTATTGTTGTGCATTATTATATGAATAATGCACAACAATGAAAAGTAGAACAGTGTCACATGACGCTGAAACCATAAAATGGCATTTGACAAAATAGTTAATGATGGTAAAAGGTGAAAATAACTTCTAAGTTAAATAAACTTGAAAAGAATAAAATATGTTGACTTAATGATCAGAGATCATCCCATTCTAATGAAGCTGTGCAGTGTCTAAAATGTTTCCTCTGCCTTGGACTAACTGAACGTTTCTGGCGCGAGAGAAGCCAACTGCTGAACCCGTCTTGAATGGAAGCCTCTGGGACGTGGAAGTTGTTTTCAGGTGATATCAAATGAAGGCCTAAAAAAATGTTTTTAAACTAAACAATGTGACTTTTCATCATGTAGCCCGGAGCAGCAGACAGGAGGTGCTTCTGATCCACACACACACTCTGTGTTGCTGTAGCTTATAACTAGCTTACCTTAGGCTTGTTTACATTGGGCCGGGCAGCAAAGGGATGGAGCTGCTCAACACTGTATGAATGAGCTCATTTATTCCACACAGCCCGCTACTCAGACACCCGGGTGGGCAGGGGGTGTGAGGAGGAGGATAGTTGGGGGGTATTTTGCGGTAGATTTGGATACAGCAACGGCTCTGAGGGTGTAAGGGTGTGAATGGGGGAGGCAACGTGAGAGACAGCTGCTGTTTGTAAGAAAAACACAAAAAGCTGGATGATTTTTTTAGCCCTCTTCCCTTTTGTATAAAATCTCTTTCTCTGGAAACACGAGGCTTTTAGCCTTGGAGAGTGAGGTGTGAAGGAGGGACGTGGGGGAGGAAGGGAAGGAAGGTGAGGGATCCATCTGTCTTTTAGCATCTTTTGAGTCTCCCTTTGAGAGGAAAGAAGAGGTTTGAGAGGGGAGAGCATGAGAACTGCGCGAGCATGGAATCCAGATGAATGAGAGAAAAAGAGATGAGGACAATGAACATGCATGAATAAATTGCATGCACAAGATTTCTGTGTGAAAACGATAATGTTCTGTTCAGGTAGACACACACCATCACCTCTCCATCTGTCTGCTGACACAGTCTCCTTCTCTCGTGTCTCTCTGTCTCTCTCTCCTTTTCTTTCACTCTTCTCTGAAGTTTTTGTCAAAGTGCACCTAAAAATAATGTCACCAAGCGAGCATGTGTGACTGTCACTGCTATATAAGTGTGTGTGTGTGTGTGTGTGTGTGTTTGTGTATGAGAGTGTATGAGACAGTGTCACGGTCAATGAGGCTCTTAGAAGGTGGCACCAGGTTAATGAGCACATGCATCTGGTACACCAGCAGATTAGCCCTGAGGGGACCTGGACAAGACTGCAACCAACGGACAAAGGGCATGAGGGGGAGGGACGGACGGACGGAGGGAGAGTGAGACGGATGATCAATAGACCGTCATGACATCATCTTTATCCCAGTCCACTTTTAGACCAATGAGAACATAAATAGAGCTAAAGGAAACTGTCTTAATTGTTTTTTTGCAGTGAACTTAATTGATTGACTTTTATTTGTATTTTTTCTTTAATTTAGATAAAGATTAGATTAGATTGTGTGAGTACAGCTCATTGATGTGAAATTGATTATTTTCATTATCAGTTCATTAATCAATGAATCTCTAAATAAGAGTCACTTTCTGCTTTAACTGATAAATTAATCAAATATTTTTCGACTCATTGTTTCAGCACTAATTCATTTCAGTGAGTCAGAGCAAGAACCACAGCAGCTGAAATATTGACCCAACACAAATGCAACACCATCCAGCAAGATGCTACTGTGGCCAATCAAAGAAGAGCAAGTGCACATTCCTGTTAGATTGCTGTGTACTGAGAACAGTGTATTATTTCAGACCTCTGTGCAGTGTTTGAGTCTCTGATAAACCTAAGTGGATCTATGAAGCAAACTGACTCCCCCGAATGGATTTCATTGGAGTAACATGCCTCGATCACTGCAGCCCCTTGTGGCCTGTTTACAGTAACCTCATGTCATTTCTCATCATATGAACAGGACTGCTGTCATGCTGTAGGTTAATCTCAGGTCATTACCATTCACAGCGGCTGTAGGTCCTTACACATTACCGCTGAACAACAGAAGTAAGAGTTGAAATGAATTATTCCAAACCACACATTTTCTTTTTACCCTGCGGCCGAAGATTTGGTTTTATTTTCTCAGGTTTTCAGGACTTTTCCCTGTGATGAAGGGGAATGGAATGTATCTGTAGTCCTCACAACACTGAAAACAGCAGCAACAACATCTGTTTTTCTCCAAACTCTATAATCCACAGAGCGTTCTATCAACAGGTTTCATACTGGATATTTCTTTGGTTGAAAAACGCTCAAATGAAGAGTGTGAGTTATCCTGAATCATCCAGCAAAGACGCCTGTCCACCAAAAGAGAGTGCTTTGCAAGCCAAGAGGACACTCACTTACTGCTAGTGCAGGTTTAAACCACATCCCTGTGACAGTCACAACTAAAGGCAGCTGTGTACAGCTGAAACATTTATGTTACATGTGCTTCATGAAACAATGATAATGACTCCACGGTTGTAAGCAAAACAGTTCTTAAAAACAGATTAAGTTTAAATACGTTTTACTTTTGTCCCCTACCATTTCTATTAACATAATTTGACTCTTTAAAGTAGAGGATGATTGGTAAATGGTGCCCAAAAATCCCATTAAAATCTGCCATAGGGAAAATGAAATCTGAATAAGAACAGAAGGTTCCTGGAAATACTTTTCTGGTCTATTGAATTGGTGTGTTCGTTTGAGTGTGTGTGTGTGTGTGTGTGTGTGTGTGTGTGTGTGCATGGATTATGGACGATAGGAGCAAAAACAGAACGAAGTAGCATAGAGACAAGTTGGAGGTAGGACACAGTGGAACCCAAGGCAGTGAAGAGCAGCAAGACAGAAAGGAAGAAAAGGAGAATGTCGTGATAAAGATTACAAAAAATGGAGGAAAGACCAGAGGATACCGCGGGCGACTTAAGGAGAAAAGCGAGAATGAGACGGGGCAGGAGGGAGGGTGACGAAGTGGGATAGAAAGACAGAGCAGAGAAAAAGGGGAATTGGAAGAGAGGGGATACTTGAAGCGAGGGAGAAGCTGTGCTGCAGCCTAATGGCCTAGTTTCCCTCACTTTAGAAAATTCTCTAAGAAAGGGAAGAGAAACGTGCATTGTACAGTGAATGTAAATGAGCAAGAGTGTGAAAAACCAGAGGGTTGAGGAAGAAAGCGAGGGATATTTAGGAGATACAAAAGGTACACCAGAGAACACAAAGTTCTCAGGTTCTTTTCAGATCAACTAGTGTTTGTACGGGCGGGTGAACCGCTCTTAGAGAGACAGACAGGATAGGAGGGACGAGATTGAAGTGGCGGGGAGGATGTGTAATGGCGAAATGCTGTACCCCTCTGTTTGTCTTAAATGGCCTCGGCCTCGGCGTGTAAGCGCCGGTGCTGGAAACTGATGGGTCATTATTCATGACCCTCCTTGAAGGAACTCAAGGTTGTTGAAAGAGAAAGAGTGAGCAATCAGACTTTAAAACCTGGGTAGCAGTTCAGGACGAATGCAGCATACTAATCAGACAAAACACAACTGGAGGACTGCAAGAGAGAGAGCCATTTAATAGTATACTGGCTACGGTAAATGTTAGAAGGAAATGCTTTAGAAATGCTCTCATGCATATGTAATTTGAACAGGAAATTTGTAGACTTTTATGCTGTAAACGCTGCCCTATAAAGGCTTTCAGCATGCTGCATGAAAACTGAATCCGGATTGGAAAAGAAAACGGTGTCATTGTTATCTGCTGGGAAACAAAAAAAAAATCCTCTTGTTGTGTAGTTGCTACTTCTGTAGATGCAAAATTCAAATGAATATGTTGGGATGTGTGCATGCACAGTTGTGTACGTGTCTGGATCTGTAAACGCCATATGAGAGTGTGTGTGTGTGTGTGTGTGTGTGTGTGTGATGAGATTTTGGTAAACCAAATAAGAGGCGCTGCAGCCCACTGTAATTAGGCCCTGTGAAATTGTACCTCTGAAGATGCTGTGGTCTGAGCGTGTGTATGTGTGTGTGGTTGGTGTGGTCCGTCTCTGCTGTCTCTGTTTAGAATACTTGGAAACGAGAAGCAGCCTTTGCGATTCTCTGGCACTTGTTCACTCCGTCCTCCGTTCTTTTTCCTCCTCTCCTGCTCATATCTTTCTAATCCCACACATCAGTCTTCCTCCTTCGCTGTGCGTCCGTGACGTCTGGTCATATGTATTCATAAAGTCACAGACTGCTTCTTACGGTGCAGTGCAGTGCAGGTTTTTTACAGAGGGCTTGAAATAAACCTGCTTCCCTACCAGCTGACGCAGTAGATTGATTTTGTTTTTCTTTAAAGCTGCAATAATCAATATTTTTATTTTTTTTAAGTAAAACTTGATGTTTAAATGTCTTTGTCCCGTCTGTCCTCTGTCCTCCAGTGTCTGTCCAACACTGACAGTGTTTTCAGTATTTTCAGGTATTCTTCATGGTATTTTAGAGTTCGTCATTTCCTGATAAACCATAAAAACCATAAGTAGTTGATGTCATCCTGCGATCAGGGGCGGGTGTTAATTTTACATCCAATGAAATGCTTTCTCTCTTCTGTTTGATCCAGTCTATGAGTGACTGTGAGGGCTGCTACGGTCATCTACGTCCGGGCCTCACTGATTACTGTACAAAAGCACAACTTTAGAACTTTATTCAAACTGGATCAGATTTTATTCACCATATATTTGCTGCTTTCCCTCTGATGTGCTCCGACTGCTCAGCTTCACCTCTCTGTGATTGACACACTTCATGATGGACAGATTTAGCTATTTTTTTTAGCTTTAGGCTAAACATGCTAAAGCAGCTAACTGATAAAATGCTGTTAACTGAATCTACCGTCAGCAAGCAACAGAACCAGGCTCAGCAGCCGGATCGGCCTGGATTTGAGCACAGCCTCAGGGAATAATGTTACACTACTGAGGTGATTTACAGACTTTAATGATGGAAAGACGGCTAAATAGTGAACCACTAAACTGTTGTTAGTTCAGTCAGCCGTGTAGCTAACTGAAGTGACTCCAGGATGCCAGGAACCAAACCCGGCAAAAAGAACCACCTTGGTAGGCTACTGTATTCCCTGCCAGCCTGGCCACTGCTGGTGTCAGAGGCTGTATTCATTCCTGATCATGTTCACTGGAAGTGACGCTGATCATAGGATCTTTCAGCTTGTTGTTTTGGTTTTTAGTATACAAAAATTTAAGGTGTAACTGCAGGCCCAAAGACTCAGCACAGACCTGCAAAGGACAAACAAGGGGCCGGAGTGAGCTGATCCGTCAGATCTAACCAAGCTAACCAGCCATGAGCAGCTGCTGTCACCCCAGCACACGTTTCTGTGTGGTACCTGTGTTGTAGCTAAGCTAGCGATTGTGTCGTAGCTTTCCTGTCACCTTTAATCTTTTCTCATGTGACTCATGAAATGTGTCATTTATTGATAACTTCATCTACGACTTACTTGTTGAAATAGATTTTAAAACAACAAATGAATGCATATTTTATTTTAGTTTTAATACTCTTCAATAATAATGAGTTGGATTTGTGTAAATTGTATAATTTTATTACATCCAGACTTCAGTTTTCTTTGCAAGATATTATAACACACTGTCTGACTTTCATGAATTCCAGTGGACAGATCATACTGGCCAAGGAATCCTTTGTAAAGTTTGGCTCTATCTAATCTGAAATTACAGCGTTTAGATGATTATTATGTTTTGGCCACAACTATGATGGGGGTGGTGGGGGTGGGTGGGGGTTGGGGCTCTAATATCCAAAAGGCATGTTTACAAGGTCACAAAATCAATTTTGACTCCACTTCAGCTGATAGGAATGATGTCTTTGGCTGTAACATTGACTTGGAAGAGTGCTCAGTGTTGGCGGAGGTTTACGCTCACTGAGAGTTCTAGTGCAGACTCTCCAGACCGCTCATCTGCTCATCTGAAAGGCAGGAAAACCACAGCTTGCATTCCTTAGTCTTGCGACAATGAAATGTGTATTCTGTATCAGGCCAGACACAACCTGCTTGTTGTTTCCCATTAAATGTTTCTGGTCATATCTTCACCCCCTCATTGTTCTCTCAACCGCTGCTCACTGTTTAAAGACTTGAGTCATACTGGGAGTCTCCCACTTCCTAAACGTAGCCATTACTTTTCGTGTCTTGTCATTTTTCAAAATAGCTTAGAATTTGTGTGTTTAGTCTGAGGGCATTCAACGTGACAAAAGCTTGTTTACAAGTCGCACTGGCAGAACCAGTGGCTCTGGAACCGCACGAGGCAATCAAGGTCGCAGTGGCTTTGTGTTGTACAAGCTTTTTTTTAATACCGAAACAAAGTCAGAAAATGCCTGATGGACACGTCTGCCACGCCTGGGCTTCGCAGTCTTCATTTTAATCCCTGCATTAAAAACACCTGCTGATCTAACAGCTGTGATAAACTGCATGTTGCATGTGTGTGCACATATATATGCACATATATGGGCTTTGCAGCTCACGGTAATTCTTTTTCTGTCTCTAACTCACACCTTAGCATGTATCCTCTGCACAACCCCATAACTTTTCTTCCAGCATCTTGTCCTCCTCCTCCTCTCTCACTATTTTTTATACACTGTACTGTACAAAGTCCTCCTACAGTTGACTGCATGCCTCCTACCGTATTTCTGTGCTCCAGTATGCATAATTTATCAACAGACCCTGCTTCTCCATGAAGGCAAACTTTTTTGACAGCACAGATGTCTGTACTGTTACACACAATAGTCTGGCACGCCATTGTGTTCGTTACAATCACATGAATGCACCTATGTGTGCTCACCAACTCTGATGAACAGCCCCCTCTCTGCTCTGACTTCCTAATCTAGGCATCTCTAGTCTGACAATGTGTTTCCCCATCACCCTCACACCACCCACACCCACTGCTCACACTTCATATGTGGATGAGCTGGACAGCATGGGAAATGTCAGGAGAGGAAAGGTCTTAGGTGTTACTTAAATGAGCCGCAGACTGTCAAACAAGGTTTTATCTAATCCAGTAAGTGACAAATCAGGGTTTGTCCTCTATGGGCAAGCCCTACAGCTGATCAGCTGCATGGGTGATTCATTCCCCACACAGTGCGCTGATGGATTAATTCCTTATCCAGAAATTTGTAACAATTTCCAGTGAGATACCATTTTAGAAGGTTTATGAGCTATTCAAAACTTTTTAAGTTTCCAGTTTGTGAAAATGTCTTTGACTGACTGGACCATTCCACCACTTAAAATCTATTTTAATATCAGAATTTTTGATGGATTACCAACATTTATAACTTAAAGGAGTCATATATACCATTCCACAAGTTCACACGATTCTCAGGTGTTTAGGTGACATGACCCTTGCTATACCCTGTTTGTAACGCTCAGTGCTCAGTTTCTGTGTCTGTTCCGGTTTCCGTGTCTGTCTGACGGTTTCTGTGTCTGTTCTAATGAGCCGCTGGCTCATTCTGCCTGGAACCAGAGTTTTGTCAGGCTAACACTGCAAGAAACATGGTTCTGGTTCTGAAATATGTTCATGAGCATGTTAGTGATGTCACTAGGGGTTGAAAATCTGAACAGCATGTTTTAAAGACAAGCCACAAGAGACAGTGTGGCTGCAGCGGCTCACGCAAAATGGAGGCAGTTGATTTTAAGACTGGGGGGGTTTGAATTAAAAAAAAAAGGCAAAATATTTGTGTACATAACATAACTACATAATTACATATAGCTTATACTAACATCACTGATTACACAAAGAGCAGAGGGATTTTGTTGCAATTATTTAATAAATGCTTTAGAGTGTGATATTTTGCAGTGGCCAGGCAACCAACGGAGAAGCTACTGCTCAGAACTAAATAGTCATAAAAAACAGTGGCTAGTCATTTCACTGTTTGTACAGTAAAAACAAGCTCTCTGTGTTAATTACTGAGCTGTAAAGGTGCTTGTGGTGAATTTGGTTCCTGCTGGACAGACTGTTTTCCCCTGTTTTTCAGTAAGCTAACCAGCTGTATCTTCATATTTAATCCTGTAAAAGATTTTTATTAAATGACGTATAAAGGATTAATAAATGGTTTATTAATCAATAACAATGCACTTGGTGAACATATACGCCTGTTATAAAGGGTGCTTTATTGGAAAACCGATAAAATCAAACACCAAATGCTAAATGCTAATGCTAAACTAGACCCAACAATTTCTACAACCAGTGTTTACATGCTAGTAATCATTCTGAAAGAATGCACTACCCTTGTTAACGTATGGTATTTCATTTTGGGGATGAAACATTTGATTTTGTAGGTGGAGGAAACAGACCTGCCTTCATTATTATCCCAAAAATCATAAAACCTGCTCACGTTGTGCAGCTAATACAGTCCAGCTGCTTCAAAAGAGATCATCTTACCTGTAATATCCGCTGTCTGTTGGTTGACCTTGCTGTGTTCACTTATTACACACATATGTGAAAACAGTGTTCATTTAAAAATACATTTCGACTGATCGTCTCAGCTCACTATTTACACAGGTACAAACCACAGCTAGTGAAAACTCCTGCCAGGCATAACCTCAGTTTATTTCAAAGGATTTCAAGATCTTTTTAATCCATGTAGACTGTATAAGTGGTACTGTGCAGTTACAGTAGGGGCTCACTGTCTCAGTGATAATGTGGGAGATTAGGCTCACACAGTAGTTATGATAGTATGTGTGATGATTACATTTTTCATTAGAAACAGTCGAGAGGAGAAGGCTAACCAAAGCCAAATGTAATAACATGCAGGACAAGATATTGATGTTAGCTTGGAGAAACATTCTGCAAATGAAATCTGCATTTTAGCTCACTTTTATCACCTTGGAGATCAAATAAAATACAAAAGAATATTTTAGAGTTCAGAGTTTTTGCAGAAAAGAATATCCTGTCTGAGACCATTTCTCCTTGATAGGGCTGGATTCTGGCTGAAACATGCAGTAGCTGTTGACTCAGAGAGGAGTTTCAATGACATGAGATGAAATCAGGATATAATTTCCAAAGTCATGTGTGCATCCTGACCGCGCTTGGTGGACTTGACATATTCAGGTTGGTCATTTTCACGTGCATACTCTGTGTTTATGGAGAATAAAAAGAAAACAGGTGAAGGAGAACTTTGAATAGTTTCCAGTTTGTCAGTGTCTGGGTGTTCTGTTCTTTACACATTTATCTACTTTGTCTTTTGCGAGCGTGCTTTGTGTCATTGTGTTCTTGTCACATCAGTGCCAAGTGATGAGCCAGTTTCGACGTCTGATTGTTAGGATTGTTTTCAAGTTTTAAAAAAATGGCCTCAGGCTTCCTGCTGACTTGGGCTTGAGCATTTTTGTTGAGCATGTGTCAGGCTCAGGTGTGGTTTTGGGCTCTAATGAATCAGGCTGGACCAGAATCAAGGCCCCACCTTATGATGTTGAAATCATGGGGGGCTGCATCCAACACATTTTGCAGCTTTCCAAAACCAATAACCCAACACCCAGTTCATACAGCGATTGGCCAAGTGTGTAGAAGATGTGAAACCTCTCTTCTGTTTGCAGACTGTAAACAAATAAGCAATCCTGAGTTCTTTTGCTGCTGCCATAGCAGTAAAGTTTCACACTCGCAAAGCTTGTGCTGCTCACTATCTCATCCTTGTTTCTCAATTACCTCAAGTCATGCTTTGTTTTCTCTTTTAGACTCTGGTATATCTGGCATATCGAGTGGGCGGCTCCAGTCTGTCAGGTGCCTATCAGGTTTCTTAAGGAAAGCTGTTTGGCCCTGGGGCTCCCTCACTAGAGTGGGTGTCCTCTTAATGGGTGCCCATTGAGTGCCCTAATGGGTCCTTTATCAACCCTGGCTAACACTACAGTGATCATAGCAGGAAAAGCCTCTGGCGACCTCGCTCGTTTTTGTCCAGGCCAACTGGAGCGTAAAAGCTTTGACAATGACAATGCAGCTGGGAGAGAGAGACATCGAGGGAGACATTTTTCATTCCTTATTCAGTTAAGGAGCTGAACCTCCTCTGAGTGGCCTGGATTTCACTTGTTTACTGTTTTTGATAGCATCTATTTGACCTTAGACCTCAGCACCACATGCTGTGGTTTAGTGATTACAGAGGCGAGGAAGATGATTCTGTGATATCAAGGGAGGAACAATGCATGTAATTAATATAGTGGGAAAGTGGAAGGCACATTTGTTTATGGCTAATGAACATTTTAGAATATTTTTTTTAATATATATATAATATTTTTTTTACAAAGGATATGCAGAAAGAGTCTGGGTTTAGTTCATACCATTAATGTGGAGAAGAACAGAGCAGCCAAATCATTACATTCACACACACACACACACACGACATCATTCAGTCTAGATTTTGCCTCAATTAGGCCGTCCCAAACCAACTCTCAACATGTTTCTCACGCACTTACTCACAGGACCCAAAGTGCTTGCAATCTATGGTGTAAAATTAGGTCAGAAAATATTGTGTAGTGTAAGTTGCAATAAGATGAAAAGGCTTTTTAATAATGTTTTTTTTTTCTATCTTTGATGTAAAATGAAGCGCTCTGATTGGCCCAGGCTTGAGATGAATGACTGATACACAGTGATAATCCCGAGCACTGCAGGGTTCAAAGGACTCATTAATGTATGCCACATTAAAATGATCCATGTATCCCGTTTTTTTAATAGCGCAGTGGGGTATTGGGGTTAAACTAGGATTTGAGAGTGCGTTTCTAAGCAACGTTCTAGTATTTCTAATGCAAACTATTTCATAACACTCT
Source organism: Nibea coibor (assembly GCA_023373845.1). Classification (NCBI taxonomy): domain Eukaryota; kingdom Metazoa; phylum Chordata; class Actinopteri; family Sciaenidae; genus Nibea; species Nibea coibor. The sequence continues at coordinate 1,301,772 of CM041735.1, read as the reverse complement.
GTGTGTATTGCTTAATTATTTCACTCACACATCATCCTTTATCGGAGTGTTTGTAGCACATTTGTGTGTGTGTTGTTTTCTCATGTTCTTCTTCACAGCCTGTTTGGACTGACAGCTCACGTACAGACTGTCTTCTGCTTTCTCACCCACATTTGACCAAATAGTTCGACTCCACTTCATTGTCACTTTACGTGTTGGAAATGGCACGTGTTGGATGACAGATTGTTCAGACACTTTGTTGGAACCCGACCTGTATTTCATGCCATTATGTGAGGAGTACTTCTTGTACGTCTTGTGCGAGTAAAAAAAGAGTACACTGGGTACTTTTGAAAATGAATAAGTAAGCAGCTTGGCAAGGTTGCTGTAGCAGCCTGTGCATAAGTGGAGCACAGTCTCTCCTAACCTCTTGACTTGTGCAGTGTCAGAGAGGGCTTTGAAGTCAGATCTACTGTACTCCTGCTGCAGTGTTGTTTAGCCAACATCTCTTTGTCAAGGGTGGGAACCACTGCCTCGACTGCACAACTGTTACAGCTGATAAAATCTGTCTTCTACTTGTTTTCTCGTGTAGTTTCACTTCAGTGCACGGCACCGTAAGAATAATAATTAAGCTTTTCAGGGGTATCACCTGTTTTCCTGCTTCTTTCAGAATGTCATACCCTCATCACAAGTTTTAACGTGCGTGCATGAGTCTGTGTTTGCAGGCATTAGTGTTGCCAAGCCCAACAGCAGACAATACAGTACAGGTGTCCCAGATAAGGGCTTTTATTGTGCTAGCTAGCAAATAAAGAACGTGTAGAAGATCATGAATTACTCATGAGTCCTGGTGTTGAACTCTTATTTAATGATAGCCGTGCTGGGACTGCTCAGTACCCTCGCCTGTCTCCCTCTTCATCACCTTTGATGAATGAGAAACAAGTAGAGAAAAGGAAGAGAGAGGGAGTCAAAACTTCCCCTTAGTTGCTCTCAAAATGTCTTTTACGCTGTTAGTCTCTGAGAAACTGCACCATAGACATAAACCCTACAAGCCGCAGTCGCACTTCTGAGTGTATGATGTATGGCCTGCTGGACTTCCTTGTCAGATGGCCTACTACACTGAACACTCACCTACAGCACACTACAAAACAGCCTTCCTCCAAATGGCACTGTGCCGAATATACACACACTTTGTCAGGTCTGCGTGTCATGTGAAAAATGGGCTTTATGTTGCCTCCGCCTGCTCAACCCAAAAGTCTCCTCTCTAGATTAAAACCTCGGCACACTGAGCTCCTTCACACCACAGCGGGCTCTGACTCATTCCAATCCGCCGCTCATTTCAGTCCTCATTTCCTTTACATTATACACACCATTAAGCATATTAAGTTCAATGCCTGCCATTGCATTGTCCCATGCTCTTAATGATACAACCATCTGTGTGCATCTCCATTCCTCAGTGAGCAGGTGCGTCGGGCGGGTTAGGGAACAAAAATGTCCAAAATGTTATAGAAAAGATAAAAGTTAATAAATGAACACAGTCATGCTAGTGGTGCAGCATTGCTTTGAACTAAATGCTAACATCAGCATGCTAACATTCTCCATGCAAAGTGGAACTTTAAAAATTTAGCTTCTTCGGGCACAGATGTTGCCAAAAACAGAGTTGAAGAGTTGTTGTAAAGCCCTCTGAGCCAAAATGTGTTTTGTGAATTTGGGCTATACAAATAAAATTTGATTTGATTTGATTAAGCAGGCAGCCAGAAAGACGACTTAATGGATAGGATGTTATCAATGCTACCTGCTAACATATTACCAATAATTAACTTTTTATAATAATTTCATTTATAAAGGTTGGTAGTATGTCGGCATTGACATGCTTACAGCTTATTCTGCTGCCCTTAAATGACAATAAAACAAATGACTGATACTCTTTCATTGACTTGTGTTGATGCATTATATTTATTCTGCAACCATCATTTTGATCCAGCTTTCATCATTTCAAGCCTGACCAGAACCTGAAGGGTAATTTTTTGGCTCACTTTGTAGCCAGCCTCAAGTGGCCATTTGAAGAACTGCAGTTTTTTCTGCGTTGGCTTCACTTTACAGCTGCTTGCTCAAAAACTGTCAGTCTACCAGTCGTAGTAGAGACAGAAAAAGTAATGGTAAAGTCATAAGGAGGCGTCCTCTGGGAACCACAAATGTCTGTACAGAGATTTGTGCTAATCCATCCGGTAGATGTTGAGATATTTCACTGGCTAAGTGTAAACTTTGGCCAAGTGGCGGCACAAGATAAAAGGTCAGAGGATCACCAAAGTCAAGAGGATTCGTCCTCTGGGGACCATAAAATTTCAGGGCTGTCTCTATAACTCATGAGATATTTCTGTCACGGTGCTAAAATTAAATGAATATGATATATTACATATTCCTCCAGGCTGTTCCTCACACTCCACCACTTGTCTTGGAGCCATTCATCTTTAGCCTGCTGTATTTATTCCCTGCTGTGATATACTTATACCAATTCTACTATTAGCTTGCTGTTGGCATCTACTATAATGACCTCTAGCAGTCCGGCAGTGGCATTCAGTGTCACTCCCAACCTTTCACCCAGCACCGAGCAGCAGATAACACACATGCATACCCCTCGTATGTCCTTACACACTCTTTCTCTCCTTCCTGTCTTTGCTGCTGCTCTTTCTTCCACTCGATCGTCCTCTCAACACAAGATGCATGTAGTCACACACGCCCCTGCTCATGTTTCTCGCTGTGTGCCCAGCCGGCAGTGCCCTGCTCGCTCAGCCCTGCTCCGGTGTTTCCAGCTGTCCCCTGGTTATCACTCTTTCTGTCTCTCTGTCCACTGGCTGCCAGTAACCAGAGCACTCTGTCTCTGTCTCTTTCTCCGTGCAAGTGACCTTCCCCTTACTGTAAGATGAGGCTTTACATATTTCCTTCTTTTCCTTCTCTTTGTTGTCTTGCCTTCCACTCTCCAGTTCTGTTTTATATCCTTCAGGAAAAGGGATTTACTGTTTCTGCCTCTTTTGCTTTCATTTCAAAAATTCATTCATTCGCTCCACTGTTGCCTGTCATTCCGCTGCTCCCCCATCCCCCCCTTGCCTTTCTGCCCATAAGGATATAATGTGATCAGGTGCAGTGTGTGTGAACCTTCTTGGTTATATTCACTTCAAAAAGTAGATTATGTCTCTGCTCTCCTTTTTTTCTCTTTTCTCTCTCTCGTGTCATTTTCCTTTTCCTCAGTCACTTCGTGAGTGTGAAGTGGTGGAAGAAATATTCAGATCCTTCAAGTAAAACTACCAATACTGCTAAATAATAGTAGTAGTTAAAATTTGAAATCATCAGACAAATGTAGTGAAAAAGTGAAAGTACTAATAATGTCTGTTGTCTGATATTATCATGTGTGACAGTGACATTCATGCATTTTACTGTTGTAGCTGGTCGAGGTGGTAAGTAGTTTAGTTCAGTGGTTCCAAACGCCTTTAAAGGGTCACAAGATTAAAATCATATTATTATTATTTATTACTTGCAGTTTATGAAATATTGACTATGTTTACTTCTTTGATCCTCAGATGGTTTTCAATGAATAAACATTTGTTGGATCTGAAAAACATCTCATAGATGTCTGAAACATGATGAGGGGCTTCAACTAGACTCTTACTTTCCAGTGCTTTTGGGGTCATAATAAACCTGATTCAAGCCACAGAACTATGTCACACTTCCTGTTGTGCTAATGGCCTATACTGTATATGTCACTGTCCATGACAGGTACTGCAGTCACCTTAAGCACAAATAAAAAAAGAACTGCTGTTTCGACCATAGGAAAACTGCAGCTGTGGTTGCCATTTTACCGTAATATGTACAGTATAACTTTTTCTAATATTATGGTAAAAGGATATTAGTACTGTTGATTTTATTGTTAAGGTTGACATTTTATTACATATTTTACTATATAAATACAACTTTTTCATCAAAATAAACACTATTTTGCTGTAGTTCACAAGAAAATGAATAAAATATATAAATGTATAAAATAAATATTTCACCATGAAATATTAGTGTTGTACTGTACAATTAACAGCCTCTAGTGTAAAATACTACTTTATTTATATTTTATTCTGTATAAATTCCCTTGAAATGTATAAATAAAGGTTTCCCACTCAGTATAACTGTGTTTTACTGTAAGTGGCTGAGTTGACCTCGTGAGGTCTGTCTGACCATAAGCCCTAACTCCTTTGGGTGCAGCCCATGATAGTGCAGCGCTCTCATCACCCCTACTTCCCCCATCCACAGATCACGTGAAGAACCATTTAAGATGGACCGGAGCGACTGCAGCAAGAATTTGCTTCTAACATCTTGTATGTCCGGTGCATTATGTTCCCACCCAGCCTCTGCTCACTTACTGTGCACATGCGAGCACTTACACACACTCTGTCACACTCCATCATGGCCTCTAATAGGGTAGAGGCTGATGGTGAAGCCGGGCCTGCTCAGCAGACAGTGGTAGAGTGAATCTATATTCAGTCTCTGCACTTCTTCCTCCTCCTCCTCTGGAGCCCGATGAACTCGAGGGAATTCATGGAGCCAATAAACGTACTGTGATCTATTGAGGCACCCTCCCTTGAATGCAATCCACACTCCGTGGGGCACAGACTGGTTTCTGTGAAGGCCCAGTGTCTCTATGTGGTAATATTTTATTTGTCTTTGTGTGTCCATAGTGCATGTGAGTGTGCATTAGCAGTCCAGTGAGTAACACAGAGCCGCTAAGTGAATGCGACACAGTCGGAGAGAGAAAAAGAGAGAATGGATTAGGTAATGAGTCTCTGTTTTCTCAGTGTTGCGGCTATCAGGTTACTACAGGGCGACTGCAGCAGATGAGCAAGAAGAGTAACAACGTTAGTGTCCCATAAAATGCAACTTCCCATGAGAGCGCCCTCGCTGCCACATCACCTCTTAGGTTAATGCTATGATGATTAAACATGCGGGCTGTTATTGATCCCTGTAGAAATATTGTCTTCACTCTGAGGTCAGGAAGAGCTACAGTACAGGACAGGTGTGGGCCTTCAGCAGAGCGACAGCACTGATCACTACACTGCTCCACCATGGACTTCTCGACTTGGGGCATGACTTACAAATAGGTTTTGAACTGTGACCAGTGTTAATGTTTATTTAGTATTAGTAGTAGTATTTAGTTTATTTATTTAATAATGTTTTTGCTTTTTTTATTTTACAAGCAAAGCACATTATCAGCTCGGGGTGTTTGAATCTGACTCAGGCTTTTTAGACACATACTTTGAACTGCACCTGCAAATGTATCATGTCGTCGAGTTGGCATCCGATGCTTGTGTCCACCTCGTGCTGCCATCCTCATTAATGTAGGCGTGCTTTAACAAGTCTGACAAATGTATTCAAATCTACTTGAACTGATCAGGACCAGCACCTTTTAACATTCCCACGAGTGGTGACAGTGACTGGAAGTGAAAGGTACTTTATCCATAAGATGTATCTGTTGTTTTAAGAACCAAAGACCATCTCAGGGTAGTTTTACATCGCTCACACTCCTCTCTGGAGGGACTTTCGTGTTGTGTTTTGCCTCCTTTAAAGGCAAAGTCACTGAATCTGTGTTATGATACTTTCACAGTATTTATTGTAGAACCTGAACCTGCTTCAGAATTTAACAAAGAAAGAAAGAAATCCAAATAAAGAGGCAAAAGCTGAATGAATGAATTACTGAATGGCTGTAAGGTCAGACACGTCGAGTACTGAGTGTCATTTGCACATTAATATGTAAACTCTCCCAGGTGCAAAAGAACAACCATTAAAATAGAAACTATAACGAGACTAAATCCTGGTAGTGGATCACCAAGCTGAGGCAACACTCTGTGAATCGGTGAAGGGCTGAAATGATGAGAAGAAAAAAAAAACTGAATGCTTCTTTAAGACAAACTGCAGAGGAGATGGGCATGCTGTCTCTGGTGATGTCAAACCAAATTGTGGCCACGCGTTCTATCGACAGTGGCCGGTAGTACGCCAGCAGCTCAGCCAAAAACAGCAGCAGTATCATCCTGAGAGGCTTTTGCGCACTGTTATGACACAAAATGTTCAGATTTAATTGGAAGCAAGGCTTCTGAAGTCATGTTTGATTCTGTGTGTGTGAGCTTGACTGACCGTGGGTGTACAACAGTGCCATTAGCCACCAGTAGCCTCTTGATTCATTAAGCCTATAATCAGGCCTTCATTTGTAATGAAATGGTTTTGCTCAGTGGTTATCAGCTGGAAAGCTGCCATCCTGGTCCTGTGATCACCCTCTTTGATTATCGATATCATTGGTGGGATTTAAGTGAAAGAGAGATCCGCAGAGAGAAGCGCTCGAGGCAGAGACAAATTATTAGTTTGTTACTGTCTTTCTCTCTTTGTCTTTTCCCTCCCTCTGTTCCACCATCCCTCCCTCTTTCCATCTCCCCCTGTTTCTTACGGTAATGCTCCATTGATCTATGCTGGGAAAAGATATTGCTAATTCACTGAACCCTGCTCAGCCTCTGCTCTGCCCTGGGCTGATTGCACTAGTTCATCCCTAATGTTCCCCTTTCTCTCTCTCCGAGCCCTCTCTATGCTTTCCTCAGCTCTAACCAGCGTCCCAAACGGACGCGTTTAACCCCTTCAGCATTCCAGTGCTGCCGGGTGGCTGCCAGCTAATGGCGAGGCCGACTCGTCTGCAGCGAGTGATGCTAATGATGACAGCGGCAAGTGAACTGAGCTGGTAAAAGTGATGATTTGATGAGCAACGCTTTCAGCAATGTGAAAGTCGTAGAGAAAACTTCTGCAGCAGTTGAACTTTGAGAAGTGATAAAGTACAGACAAATTAAATTTAACGATGACTCCAAACTTCTGCTTTTTCTTTTTTCTCCTCATTCTCATCCACTTTCATCCAGAGAATCACATAAATGTAGGAATATCAAATGAGGTTTGGGTTCAATCATGAAGCCGCTCATTAAGTCATAGGTAGCTCTTGATCATAATCCACTAGCTGCAACAAAGCTGTGATTGATGCAGCAAATCATAAAAATATAAGGAAGTAGAGAGTGGAGGTTATTATTGCCAAGTTAATTTGACACCAGAAATTGAGAGAGAAATGAAAAATGAAGCCAACTAGACAACAACTAGAGGTGAGAAGAGCAGTAACAACAAAAATAATATAGTGCGTAGGTAAAAAAATGATATAATGAATGTCCACAGGGAAATATTAGATATCAAATATTAGTTTTCTGATTTGTATGCGTATGTATTTTTCTGCAGTGCATTCTTTTTTATCTCTCACTCACCACACACACACACACACACACACACACACACACACACACACACCGTCACACAAACAGGCCTCAGGCCTCAATGCTCCCTTACCCTCTCAGATGTCTCCTGTCCCTTGCTCCCTCACTGCAACATAAGGATACTCATTCCTACCCTCATTCATCATCTGAATGCCAGGTGGGGCAACCTCTGAAGCACACTGCTGCAATTAAACTAAACCCATTAGAATTGTGCCTGTGGTAACTTCGCCAAGGGCAGAGATTTAAAAAAAAAAAAAAGCTTACAGCTGAATGCCAGTTTTATTGAAACCCAAATCTAAAAATAAAGGAAGTGCTTCTGTAGACCTTAAAGCCTTGGGTACAATCTGTTTGCTTTGTATTGATATTCGCTTTCAAGAAAAATGAAATTGTCCAACCAAAGTACTGTGGGGTACAGATAAACAACAAAAAAGAGAGAGAATTATATGTTTTCTGCCAGAATTATTCAGTGAGGGGCACAAGGTCTATCTCGTGTGCATCAGTGTAGTAAACAATGGCCTGAAATGCTGTTCTTTTCTTCAGGTGCCCTCATGCTTACAAAAGGAGAAACAAAAACAACTGTGGCTGTTTAACTAAGAACAATATATAAGAAACACTTCCACACTTTTGGAAATAAGCTTATTCACGTTCTAACCCAGAGTGAGATGATAAAATTGATACCACACATGTATATGTGCCAAGCTGCAGCCAGGTGTTAGCTTAGCTTCACAGAAATAGTGGAAATAGGAGTAAACAGCTACCCTTGTTCTGTCAAAAGGTAATGAAATCTGCCTAACAGCACCTCTAAAGCTCAAAAAATAACCTGGTCCTCACCTATTTTGTTTCTATACTAGTCTGGCTCACAGGAAGTAGGCTGTCATTGTACAGGAAACAACAACAACAACAACCTCTGAGCTAAAATTAACTCGCTAACGATACAATTGCAAACGAGCTAGCAGCTCTTACATTTGTCATTTTAATGCCAGGCCTCGCCTCCTCTATCCTGGGCTCAGTGCCCAAGACTGAAGACAAGATCGTGAATGGTTTAAAGAGATACAGACAAGACAGAGCATTTTTCTTCAACAACAACAGAATGATGGCTGCAGCCAGACCTTTCCCTGGTGCTCACACAGCAGCAGAGATTCAGACTAGAGATTCAAGCCAGGCTAGCTGCTTCCATGTTTTATACTAACTGGTTAATGGCACTATCTTCATTTATCATGCAGGCATGAAAGAGCACATTAGCATATTCCCCAAAATGTCCAAATACTCCAACAACAAAACCTTTGATTGAATATAAAATGTCAGGATGTCTCATTGTTTTTTAGAGTACAATATAATCAGACCCACAGCACCACTGGAAAACAACCTAATCATCGTGACCTTGCTCCGAGTAGACCTTCAACTCGCCTGAGTGTTTGATGTGATTTCCATGACCTGTTTGGTGCCATGAAGGGCAATTTACATGTCTTTCAAAAGCAGAAGGTTCTCTTTGATGGAGCTATGAAAGGGAAAAGCTGTAGTGTTTTGTGAAGTGGCTGGTGTGAGGTTGGACCTTGTCTTTCTCTGTCCCCCAGAGATATACTGAGGTGTGTGTAGGGCCAGTTGGCGAGGTTGGGGAATGGTGTTTATGGTTCGACTGAGGCGTGACATTTTAAAAATGCTACATGCAAATCTCTTTTCCTCTCCGTCTCCTTCCTCTTCTCTTTCATTCAATATCCTCAAGTGTTGCATACTGTATCTCCCCTCTCCTCTCCTCCTTTTTTTTGCATCCTCCTGCACCTGAAAATGTAAATTTACATGGCTTTAAATATGCACAGCGAGCTAGGTGTCAATCACCATTTTGTTTTCATTACATGTTCCTTATCTAGCCTCTCCAGATGTGAGAGAGGGATGAGAAACCGAGGAGTCAGGAAGTATTGGTGCTGCTTTTGGCTACAGACTAGTGTCTTCCAGTGAGCTCTCCCCAGAGGCTGCGGTAGTTCTGCTCTTGTTTTCCGACCAAACGAAAACTCTGATTGGCTCGAGGGCTGTCAACTCGCCTGACTTAATTAACCACTAATCTCTCAGCTGTCAGCTTCTGAGGCGGGTGCTGGAGCAACTTCAATCTCCTGCTCTTCTCTGTACTTTTTCCCAAGAGCTTTAGGGTCCCTGTAGAGAGCACCCCAACCCAGCTCAAACCCAGCTGACATCAAATACTCATCAACGTCATCCCGCTTCGACAGCCAGCACACGTCAGCCACCCACAGGAAATTGAAAGCTGGTTTGGAGAAAGCAAAACGGCACTGTAATTTTTTGCTAATGTGAGAAGAAAAAAGAAGAAAGCAAGACAAGTCACCCCTGCCAGGAGGGAGAGGTTGATGGACAGCTGAAGAGGAATGTAATGAATTTTTCTCCGATGGAATAATGGAGGAGGGAAGAGGGATATAGATGTTACAGAGTCAAAATACTTAGTCTACATGTCACCCACAATCTGAATCCTTGACTTTCCTGTTCCTCTGCTTCATGTTGCTCATGGTAACTGATACTGATAACTGATACATATTTACTTTAAAGGTTTACAGTACATACATGTTGCCCTCAGACCAAATCTTCAGCAAAGATTCTGCTCAGTTGTGCTGTTTGCCTTCAGAATGACAGCACGATGGATACACATACATTATTTGGTCTCAAAATCAACTTGAACTTTATCGTCCCTGAGAGGAGATTTGTCTTGCAAGGTGAAACAGAACAAAAACACAGACCTAAACATAAGATACTCTACATAAAACATATAATAGATGACATAAAATGTGGAGGACATCTGGCCATCATCGTGTACTCTGTCATCAGTGGTGTATCACAAGCACTTACTTTTTATGAAAGCATTTAACAGTTTGATGGCATGAGAGACAAACGGGTTTCTCACGAAGACAGAGCAGAGCTTTGTTACTCTGTCCAGAGGGAAAGACCTCAAACTCTCCATCCAGATGATGGAAGGACACTCGCTGTTGTTTTTCTTCTGTCCACTGTGGACTTTGAAAGAATCTGTCAGTGGGTTGAACTGGACATTCCTGTCTGTCATCGTGTTCATTTAGAAAAGCTAAAGAATAACTCCACATTATGATCTGGGTATTCAACCAGAATTATCCTTGAAGTTCTTGGTGGGAATTTACAAAATCCGTGGTAGTATCAGTATGTCAGTCTACCAAGTACACGACTCCATCCCTGCTGCAGAAGGCTACATTCAATATAATGCATCAGCACTTCACTCAAAGTGATAATTAAAGCAGTATTCATTGTTTTTTGCATTGCCATTTGGGGACAGCAGAACAAGGCGCAAACAAGATGGTGACATATTATCACCTTTTATAATGTTGTCATTATGTAATATAAGTAATGTGTTAACAAACAGTTTACATATGCAGAAGGCATAAAACAACAATAGCATCCATTTGTACAGTACTGTAAATCCAATAGTCTCTTCTCAGCTCTGTTTTTGGTCTTCATGTAAGCAAATCCTTACAAAGTAAAAAATATAAAGAAGATAAAAATGAAGTAGGAGAAGATACATATATGTAGTAGACTGACTGCAGAAGTGAGTCAGTCTCCATAAGTCCCCATGTTAAAATGTCTAACTTCACAGCAGAAATAAACATGTTTACAGCCTGTTCCGCTAAGTTCATGACAACTGTACTGAGGGTGAATTTATATACACCTCACATGTTCACATTATATTAAGGATTAAAGTCATGCAGGATTAAGAGCGTGGACACGTTGATTGACAGGTAGGTACTGTCATGTCTTTGGGTTAGCTGGGAGCTAGTGGAGTCAACACTGCCAAGATGGTGGCAGCCAACGTTTGAACTACATCCATTTTTGTTCATGCAGTCTGTGGTCTGTGCTAACTCCTGTGGGAAATATCTGGCTCTTTACCTGCTAAATCCTCCGCTGTGTTCACCAGCTAGCTGCTGACTCTGTCTCTGAACCCTTCGGTGCTAGGCAGGTAGCATTCAGAGCAGTTTTTGCTGCCTGCTGCTACTTTATGAGAGAAATGAGACCACACCTAAACACTGATATTAACGGGCCATTAAACCAAAGCAGTGAGTCAAAAGATCGTAAAAACGTTGTGCCGCGCTGAGGGAAACCGCAGTTGGTTGATGTAGATTTGTCACTATCTGCAACCCATTCACGTTACACATTCATTTGAACCATTGTTAAGACAAGAATATTCAGTTACAGTCGTGATCCAGACTAGATGAGGAGTAAGGTGTGTGTGCTGTTCATCCTGTTTCAGTTCAGTATGTAAACTAATTATTCGCTCAGATGGTTTGTTTCAAACTGCCACTGTCACTGGAACAAGAGGACGGCTTTCAGATCAAGCCTCAGACTGACGGTCAACAGCACTTGCACTTTGACGAGGTCACATCGAGAGAACGTTCCCACAACTTGTGCTGACTGTAAACAGAGATGTGTGTCGCCTTGCTTTGTTTCCAGTACAAACTTTATCTGCATGAGTTCATTCCACCAGACCGCTTCCTTTTTAAAATTCCTTTTTTGTCCATTTCGTCACCAACTTTGATCTTGGCATTCATATCAGTCTTCTAGCTTCAGGCAAATTCTCCAGCGATGCAGTGAAAGCGTATTTGCATATTTGTTGGATATGCCCTTTTATGTATGCTTGTACATTACTTCTGCACCTCTATGAGCCCACTAGGCAAGTTCAGTGAGAATGTTCTCTTCAATATGTTTCTGTAATTAGATGCAGCGTGTCGTTATGAATGTGCTCAGCAGGGAACAATAAGGACTTTTGTAGTGTGGCCACACATGCTGCACAAGTCGTACTGTTTAATTACTGGATACCACTTTCCCGAGGTCCCATTGCCACTCCTTTAATTCCTCACTCCTCCTTGTTTCTTTCATCCCCTCTTTTTTTAGTCCTATCCTCGATATCTTCCAAAGCCCCTCACTTGTTTCCTCCTTTTTTACTTCCTCCATCTATTCTTCTTTTACTGCTGCTTGTTCCTCCTCTGCAGTACCTCTCCTTCCCTGTTTCCTTCCCTTCCTTTGCGCTTCCTTCCTCCCTCCTTCCTTCTGGACAGACTGTTATCTGAGATGGCCGCTGGCTCATCTTGGCCCAATTAGGCATAAACAAACATTTGGACTTGTCCCTGCTGAGCCCCTCCCCTCTTCCTCTATTCTTTCCCTTTCAGTTTTCTGCTCACACAAGTACAACACAAGCCTTCCTTTCTCTATAACACGAGGACAGGAGACTGAAAAGGAATGAAGTTGGAGACAGAGGGATTAAAGAGATTTATCAGCAGAAACAGTGTCTGACGAGCAGATGGCACCCGATGCCTCAGAAGGTGTTTTTTTTTTTTTAAATCTGCACACCAGTCAGATTCTTCTGCATTACTTGTAGTGTAAATTTGTTACGTGCCCGTAAGGTTTAAAAGATAAGCGCAGTGTTATTCTGTCAGAAAATCCCATGAAAGACCAAAATCAACAACGTATTAGTGTGTCTCTAAATACTTTACCCGATTCAGTCCCAGCAAAGCAAAGACATTACAAAGTAGTTTCTGCACACTGCAGGGCATTGTAGTTTTTACTTAATTACTCAAAGTACTCAAACAGGAGCGAGTGCAGTAGTTGGGGACTATTTTCAGCTGTGGATTAATACACATTTGGTTCTCTAGTGAGTATTTACAGCAGCAGGATGATTTCCTGAAAGGATCCTGAGGTTTATTATATGTAATATAAAGTGACAAGATACCTGCAGCTGAAAAGCCATTAGTTTTATTGTTTGTGTGTGTGTTTTAGTGAAATTACATATGAACTTTGATCATTATGTTTTCAAAATCTTTTTTATATATATATATATATATATATATATATATATATATATATATATATATATATATATATATATACACACATCTGAAACCAACCACAAAAATAAAAGTGAACTAAAAGCTATGAAAGTACAAATAAAACCGTAAAACATAAATGAAATAAACTGAACCTTTTTTTTTGTTTGTTTGTTTTTTTTAAGAAGAGGTAGGGTTTGCAGCCCTGGTCTCCTCAGCAGGTCAGTCCACAGTCTCCGAGTCAGAGACAACAGAGAATGGTGATCCAAAGACCACAGCAAGCTAGAAGGGACAAAGGGAGCGTCTAGTGATGAAGGCATGGATATCATCTCCAGACATTTGGCAGAAAGAAAAGATGATCCCTGAAAAGTCTCTGATGAAATCAGGAGTAAACCATTAAATTAATGTTTGTCTGAGCTAAGGGTTTGATCACATTTATGTGATGCAGACAGATGTGGTATTGACAGATATTAGTGTTTGCACACTCTGGACCTGTGATCAATATCTGTATCTGATCAGCATTCAGCTGCAGGAAATGTTTGACTTCCTTAGTAAAGAGGTATTTCCACCAAATACTGACGAGGTCTGTGGAGACAATGAGTAACCAGAACATGGTTTGTGGAATGTTTTTAAAAAACCCTTGATGCATTCACCTCCACCGTATTGGGGTGGAGGAAGAAATCTTTGAGATGAACTACCCTTTTCTCTGTCTTACTCTTCAACAGCATAGAAACACACACACACAAACACACACACACACAAAGGGGTTGTGTCGTATATGGACTAAAAGAAGCTGCTCTGAATTCAAATGGTGGCCGAGCTGAGGCTGCACGGAGAGCAGGGTAAACAGAGAAGGATCACTAGATAACGCTTGTGATGGACGGACTGCATGCATTCTCATGCTCAGACGTTATCCAGGAAGCTGTCAGACGAACCTGTGGTCTCACTTCACCTTGATCCAAAGGAAGTCATAACGGGTTGGAGAGACGCAGGCAGAGAAAGTACCGCAGTGTTTATGTATCATCTAAGAGCTGACCGTTTGTGAAGTCTGATAATGATTCAACTCTGTGTTGTATTTTAGGCACTTTCACAGCAGTGAACTGAGACTCTGAATTTCTCTCTCTGCGCGTTTGTTTATCTGTCTGAGTGCATACTGACTTCTATTTGTTGCTGCTGCATGCATGCATTTTTCTGTGTGCATCCATATATGTAAGCATGTGTGGGTGCCTTTGCGTGTATATTAATGCACAAACACACAAACATACTCGCGGCCCTTTTCTCTCTGAGAGGTGCAGTGTAGATGATTGTGTCACAGCAGGAAGAGGCTCTCTCTCAGCTCCATGTCTAATTAACTTTACGCCTCATTTTGTGTGCGTCTGTGTAGTGCGCGCGTGTGGGCTCAGCTGCGCATTGTGGCTTTTGTCGGTGCTAAAAATGAGAGCGAATTATTTAAAATGAATGTGAAATATTTAAAAAGAGACTGAAATATTGGCCTGGTATTGCTGCAGAAGGTGGAGGAGGCGGAGGACTCGGCAGAAAAGGAGCTAGAGAGCTGTGACGACTGTGTGATCGTGTTGGTTCAGAGAGAGCAGGGATTATTTTGGTGGGGTGCTGATGTGAGTCTCTGAGTGAAGTTGCAGAGAATCAGCAATGAAAGATGTTATCACAGTGCATGAGCGTGTCACACTTTTTCTTGGGAAGCAACACAAGATGTGTGTGACCTGCTTTTAAAGGGTTTATTACAACCCGACTGTCGTGGAAGACGCACTCAGATCTTTGACTGACGTAAAAACAGCAAATTACTGTGTTAAAAGTCCTACAATTCAAGTAAAAGTACAAACATCATTTGGCTAAAATTCCATATTTACCTTTCAGCACGTTGTAGTTTAAGTGGTCTGAGACAAAACTAGACTTGGCACCTCCTCTTCGTTTGGAGACTTTGTCATTTCAGACACCGGGCGTTCTTATTGGCTCTTTACTCAGGCAGTCTGCTTTCTGAACTGTGGGTTTGGTGGGAGGGGCTTAGCAGAGCGATAACAAGGCAGTACAGAGACAGAGGAGGAAGGTTTGTGAACTGCAGCTTCAACAGGAAAATGTACTTCCAACCCTGATGTTGGGGACACTAGATCAATAGCAGGGTTAGTAACAGGGTGATCCCAAAGAACCGAGTTAAGAACAGTTTAGCCATGGTGTCGAATGGTCTGGAGTCTTGGTGGATGAGCTGGTTATATACTGGTCAGATGATGAGATGAACATTTGTTCATCATGTTGGGATGGTGTTTAAAACGTAGATAAAAAAGTGCATTGCAGTACTTGAGTAAATGTACTTCCCACCTCTCCACCAATGCATCCTTGATCTTCACTTCAGTGACTTTCACCGGCCTTCGTTCTTCTTACTGACAGTAACATTGTATTTCAAAAGGATGAACACGAGGTTCACTTCAAGGCCAACACTGCAGACCTGTTACTTCAGTGCTTGTCTGAGGACTTGGATTGTTTGTCGGCCAGTTCATATTTTCCGTATACGCATGCTGCAAAGCTCCGTGTGATGTCATTTTGTCACGTCTATGTGGTCATAAATTTCAGGCTGCACTGCAGACTGTCAGGCAAATACAAATCAGACATTTACTTTTGTTTATTCTTGTTGGCATGTGAACAAACGTGGGAGCACATCTGTGTCAGACACCCAATTTAGTCTAGTATAAACTGAACTGTTACCGGAGCATTCGAGCATATAACACCATCTTCCACAAATGGAACTTTCTCAGGTGACACCTCAAAGGGTTATGAGCTCAGCTTCATACTCCGAGCTGAAAACTTCATGGCTGTGAAGCCAACATGGAAGCCCAAAAACTGCAGCTCCTCAAAGCTTTAAAAATAAGTTGTATTCAGCTATAATTATATATAATGTCAGACTGTGTGTGTGAAGACTGCACTAAATGTTATCTCAGGGGAACTGAGGGTGACGGCAGTAACGAGAAGTGTTAATGTGTTAATTGCAGTAAGTGTGTGTGTGTGTGTGTGTGTGTGTGTGTGTGTGTGTGTGTGTGTTTGTGGTAATGCAGAGGGAGAGAGGGGATGATAGAGGGCTCACACTGAGTGGGGGTATATGCTCAATATTACTCACACATACACACACACACACACACAGGCTTTTTATTAACAACAGCAAACTCGGTGGGGTTCAATCATTCTGTGCGGCCTCCTGTTGTCACCGCTGTATTTACTCATTAATCACATGTCCACTTTGAATTCACAATGCAATTCACAAACCCCGAGTCTGATACACACCTCCACAGCTCGCTCATCCTGATAAGATACACACACACCTGGCAGCACAAAGGTTAATACAGACAGAGATATTGAAATACATGCAGAGGCATCTGAATTTCTAGTAACACACAAATAGACACATGAGAATACAAATACTCAAATCTACCTTCACTTAGAAATCAAAGGAAGAGATGCACTCTTGCACTCTTGTATACACACACACAAACAGTGTTTTGAATGCGTTTGCATATGACACACCGAGGCCCAGGCATTCACATTCATGGCACTCCCCTTACTCATGAATCAATAAAAGTTTCAATAAGCGTTCTTATCCAGCCATGCTGCACTGTTTACTGTTTGCCAGCATCTGTGTGTGTATTATCAATTTAAAATATTGTTTTAACTGGATGCTTTAAAAATAACAAAGCATGTTAGAAAATGTCCATTATTTGTTAAGGAACTACAGGAGTACAATGTCACTTTCATGCAGAAATGGAGCTGATGGAAAACAGAATCAAAGTAAGAGACCTTATTCAGAGTCTCACTCATGTTGGTAACACTAATAACTAAAATTACAGCCTTGGAACAGAACTTTTCTTGAAAGTATATGTGGCTCACTTCATAGGTATAGATAAGGCCTGATCAACATGTGCTGTAGCCCAAATCAAGCCTGGCTTATTACATCTGATCCATGTCTGGCCCACACACAGTATGTGCTGTAACCCAAGACAAGCTCAGCTACACTTGCCATAGCCCGGCTCATTTGGGCCATGTCTAATCCACACAACACTTGCCATACAAGTGTGTATGTGTGTGTGTGTGTGTGTGTGTGTGTGTGTGTGTGTGTGTATATATATATATATATATATATATATATATATATATATATATATATATATTCATGTGTATGTGTGTGTGTGTGTGATCTACAGTCAACATAAAATTGATTTCACTGTCGTGGAAGGAAAGTGTTACCTACATGCTTGTTACTAAAGTGCACAGGCTATTTAGCCACATTATTTTTCAGGTTGAAAGGACTGTCAGCACTCGGCACCCACTCACTGCTGTTTCAGCACATAATGACATGATTGATGTATGTGAACTAGCAGTGTTTGGCGTGGAGCTCCAGATGCTGTCAATCAGCAGAGGTCAGCTAAACTCCAAATGAACGAGTCTTTGTCTCTCGGGGTCGTCTACTTTCCTCATTAGTTTAATCTATCGAGATTTTGTGTGAATCTACTGACTGAACCATCACTTACATGAAACCAGTTTTTTTTAGGTAAATGCTTTATTTGTGCATACTCTTCTGCTCATCACATCCCTTAATGCTGTGTGAACCTGCATTTGTCACAAAAGCTGTCACTGCAGACTACTGTGAACCCTGCTAACTCAGAGCCCCCCCATGAAACAAATGCTCATTTAACCCCCGCTGCTCAGTTGTCACATTATCAAACAGATTCGCAGGAGCTGCTTGTCTTTAAAGGCAAAAAGTTACTATTAAAGAGGAAGCCGACTGGAAAGAAATCAGATGCTGTCTGGTGGACAGCTGGCGCTTGTGGAACACACTGATAATTTATTCTGTTAGTGGCTGCGTTTAACAGGCTTTTCTGACAGGAATACAGCTGTATGACAAGCTCTGCATTCCCAAGTATCTTGCAGCTGAAGTGAAAATCCAGCCTAAAATGAGGAGTTTGAACATTAAAACAGGCGTAACATCCATTACAATGGTTATGGTCAGGAGCCGTAAAATGAGCACTTACATCCCTGTAAAATTATCCCAAATACTGTAATAGAATCAGCAGAGCAGCTCTGCACTGATAGCATAATCAAGCCTTTTACAAATTGAGGCAGAATTGTCAGAGATCACAGGAATAATATGACGGGTTAATCGGCTTGCAGAATGGACGCGTTTTTCCTTTTTTTCTCTGTAGGAATTATGTTGAGCCGGTGTTGTGTGTTGTTTGGCTTGTTTACCAGCAACCATCCAGTCTGCCAGCCAGCGGTCTCTCAATGGAATGCTCTGGAGAGTCTCTGGAGCGAGGCCAGTGTCTCCACACTGCACCCACTGTCTCCTCATCTCACTGCACTGAGAGTTGCACAGGCGGAGGATGGCTCGGCCAATAAGGAAGCCCGAGAGAGTGTGCACGGCTATGTGTGTTTGTGTGTGATAGGGCGTGTCGGACGCCTGAAGTATCCACACTTGTTTGGACACTTTAAACCTGCTGGGACATCAGATTGTTCTTGCTTTGTGTGTGTTTCCTGTTCAAAAGGTTAGAAAGATGTATTCAGATGCTTATGTTTAACTTTATCAAAGAACATCAATGCTACACTTTAAAATCACTCCACTAAAAACGCTGCTTTGAAATTGCAACTTGAGTAGCAATTTTTTCAACAAAATGCATTGAAAGTGGCCATAATTTGTATAATAATGATCTATTCTCACTCTGCATCTGCTGCTCCTTTATGGCTTCAAATGGAGCCCAAAGAGTTAATATTGTACTTACATCCATCATGAATGATAATATTGCTTCGTAACTTCACAGTTTATATGCACATTATATAAAGAATCAAAAGCAAAAGTATTCAATGTGGAAACATGGCCTCTGTCAGTGTCAGCTGGACTTTGTTGAAAGTCCACTTGGTGTTTTTCCCTCTCTGACCTGACCTCTCTGACCTCTTTGGTTGAACTGCCTATAACCACACTAAAGCCAAGTCAGTCTGTTTTAAAGGACCAGATGAGATGAGATGAGTCCATGGTTGGTTGTTGCTGGTTTGTTTTTGGCAAAATGTGAATTCCTGTGTCTGGCGAGAACTGGCTGAGCCTGTCTGAACTCACAGTGGCAGAATGCTGAAGAGAGTTTTGAGTGCAGGTGAAGGCGGTGGCTGCGATATGACAACACCAAAATCACATTGTGTTTATGACCAGTGAGAATTCCATTTATTTTTCGACTAAACATCTTTTCTTCATCTTCCATCCATGTCAGGGACGAATCTCATAATCAGCATAATTCAGCATGATGAAAATAATAGAAATAATAGAAAATATAAGCAAATCTAAAAGTCACACGCCACCAACAATATGACTGATTTTAATTTTGATTTTATTTTATGGACAAAATGTTTTCTGGTCTGCCTCAACAAGTCATTTACAGAGTTTCCTGATGGACAGTAAAGTAAATCACAACCAACTGTAGCTGCTGTTAGCTCAGTTTCTTAGCCAGGCTGCCCAGACTGTGAGCTCAGAGCACCCAGGGGAGTGTTAGTGCTTGTACCAACAGGAAGAAGAAGAGGAGGTGTTCAGGCTTGGGGTGCAGGCAGTGCTGACAGGGAGCAGAGCCAGTGTTATGCCTAAAACAGACCCAGGAACATGTGCGATGTCACTGGGCTCAGCTGCCTCTGCGGACATAGCAGAGAATAAGCTGACCATAATTACCACAGTGGGATTACACTCTGAAACTGGAGGTGTTACATCACAAAAGTACCAATTTCTATACAGTGTTGCTTTAAAGACATCTGTCAGTTATTTTCTCCAAATGAACACAACTTGAAAAAGTGACACTGTGTGCTACAAAAATAATTTCTGGATATCATATGTGTAATAAGAACCCATGTGGTTGAGTCTGTCAGAGGTGGAAAAGCGGACATATGGTGGTGTTAGCACCAGGATTAGCATATGTTTGGGGAAATGACTTTATGCTGTCCTTGAGGAGACATCATGCTCAGACAAAACTTCAAAGGTGGAGTGATCATGTCGCACCAGGGAGCTGGTTAACATTTATTAACCTGTGCTGTGTCTGACGCACCAGTGATGCTGACAGGGTGTCTTGAGGAGAAAGTCCACCATTAAGCTAAATTTAAGCACAGATAGTTCATTGTAGCTCTATTTAGGAGAGGCTTTGCTCTCTGTAAAGGGACAGACAGACATGGAAGGTTGAAGCTGGACCCTGGAGCAAAGACTCAGTCAGGTGGCAGAAGGTGACCCTAACTTGAAAATGATGTGACTCGAAATAGCATAAATATCAAACGCTTTCATGCATTATTAGAGTGGACAGATTAGGGACTGTATGAAAGGTGGAAGCAGAGAGGGTATTGCTTTAAGGCAGTGGTTCCCCACTGTTTTGGCTTTTGACCCATTCCAATAAAGGAATTTTTACTGGAGAACCATGGTCAACCGCTGCATGTGTGCACGGTTAGCCAAAAAGTGATTATCTGGGTCATTTTAGTGTCCTAAATAAGACAAATGAGGCGAAAACATCCCTGTCCCTACTTCCTTCTATGAAGTATTGTCTGTCTTCACTGTGGCCATCATGTCTGTAAACCAGACAACATAAAGCTTGACATTAAAGGAATAGTTTGACCATTTGGGAAATCTTATATACTTATTTTCTTTCATATCTATGCATTAAATACCAAACTGGAGCCAGGAGTTAGCTCACACACACACATTTCCCCAAATTTGTTGGGAATACCACAGAAAATCAGACTGGAGGCAAATGCTCCACATTCCATAAATGCCTCCTGTACAAGTGTATGTGTGTGTGTGTGTGTGTGTGTGTGTGTGTGTGTGTGTGTGTGTGTGTGCACGAAGAGGCTGGTGATATATGGTTGGGTCATTGCAAAACAAGTGAGGTCACTAAATCGGACTGTCTGTTCAGCTCAATTGAGGTCATATGCTCCGTAGTTTAGCTTATAATGCGTGTGTTTGTGTGTGTGTTTGTTGTGTGGTCACACTGTTTTGAGTGTGTGTGCGTGTGTGCGTGTGTTTTGTTGTGATCCAGATAAGCAGGCGACTCAGTAAGGGTCAGTAGTTGATAGTGTTTGTGCCTGGAAGCAGTAAAACTGTCTGAGTGAGCATGAATGCCATTAGACACATGGCCATACCTATCAATGCTGCCCTCCAGCACACACACACCTACACACACACATAAAATGCAACTGGCTCCATTGACATGACCTCTTGTGTCTGCTATTTTTCTGAGCAATCTGTGTTTATGCAGGTGTCACATACACAGTCACACAGACTCCATATGCCCATGCTCATGTGTCTGTTTATACACACACACACACACTCCTTACCCATTCCCCAAGAATGCCTAAATATCATTGGGACAAGCATGCATGAAGATAAACGCAGGTTTCATGCGTCGCTGGATTTAGCGGGGTTGAGACCCCCACCAGGGGTTACAAGATAAAGCAGACGGTTATGAAACACACACACAAACACACACCAGGACAGGAGAAGAACAAATATTCAGACTGTTCTTTGCTTTTTGCAGCTTATTTCATGGCTTTAAGGATGATACAATAAAACATAGTCTGAATCAAAGACACATAACCCAAACACACACACTCACAGTAGCAATCAGCAAAGCTGACCAGGAGGTCAGTGAGCTCTCCTCACGTCACACCGAGCCGCTGCTTAAAGGCCGTGGCCTGCTTCATCCTTTGAAGACCACAGGTGACCACCTCAGAACACACACACACAGACGCCTGTTCATGCAAACACACACTCTTAATCACTTATTTTGCTCATTTCTGCTGCTTGACATTGTGTCAGACAAAGTGAACAGAGGTAAATTAAGTTAAAGAAAGAGACGAGCGAATGGCTGACACAGTTCAAATGCAACAACTCAGAGCAGAGCAGGCTGAATGAAAGACTTTACTGGAATATCTGGTCAAAGAAGAAGCTGTCAGAATCAGGGAAATGATTCCAGAGAAGGAGAAGAGCAGGGAGGCAGGTGACAAGAAGGCAGGTCTGAAGATTTAGCAATGCTATGGCAACAAAGCAACATAGATGATGTGACTGATGGAAATAAGAATGTGTCAGATACACAGTGTGTATCCACTGGACATGAAGTCAGTTGATGGGCTGAAGCAGGAAGACTGATGAAGGCTGTTGCACAAATGTGGAAATGTTCACATCATGTTGTCATTATCAAGTTATCACTCATGTTTACACACATTTTTGTGCTGAAGAAACAAACCTGGATGACACATGGGAGGCAAAGTCTGTTCACAGTAATTAAACACTTTTAATACAAGACAGCCATCTTGAGTTCTACAAATGACATGAAATACCAGGCTAACAAAAGTACTGATACCTTGATACATTTTCAACAGGACATTGATGAAACCATATGATCTCCACTAATGAAACATTCAATAGTAAAAGTACTCGAGTTCTAAAAAAACTGATCTAGAATCAGAAGGACGCCATCCGTGATCGATGAAGTGATGGATAATCTCCTCCTCCCGTGCGGTGACGTTATTGGGTATCATGCTGAAGACACAGCACACAAGCTTGGACATTAGGAGTAAACAGTGAACACGCCCGGTCAGTACCATATTAGTTTTG
Organism: Nibea coibor; assembly: GCA_023373845.1. Lineage (NCBI taxonomy): Eukaryota > Metazoa > Chordata > Actinopteri > Sciaenidae > Nibea > Nibea coibor. The sequence goes on along the minus strand of CM041735.1, from coordinate 1,278,991 downwards.
AGAAGTTTTGAGAAACAACAAGCACACACACACACAGACACACACACATGGCTCCCCTACCTCGAAAGAGTTATCGAGTGTCATTTTTTAAGACTAGTGTTGTATCAAACTGTGACAACCTTTTGTCTTCTCCAAAACAGTCTGCATATGGGATGTATACTTCAGAACACTTGTTCATGTGCACTGTTCATGTGCACAGAGGAAATGAAGACGCTACTCCCAGCAGCAACAATAACAGTAATAATAAAATAGTAAGTATTAAACTCTAAAAACTAAACTAGCATTAATTGCTGGTCCCATTCTGGTGCCACAGTTTGACTGACATCTGTCTTTCTGGTTTATGGAGGAGTATGGAGAGATTTTTGTAGACTGACTGAAAGCAGAGCACGACAATTAAGAGTCGATACTGCATATAATACTGTAAGTAGCTGATGTGGAATGAGGACACAGCGCTGATCTGGAAATAAACACCAGGCTCCTGGGGGGAAAGATGAAGTCTGAGTCTGACTGGGGTTCCTCATATACATTGATTCAGAGCACACACAGAAGATGGCTGAAAGTCTGTATTTTACTTCAGTTTCTGCATGAAAAATATGAAGTATTTTGTAGCAACAGGAGTTCTGGTCACAAAGAATTAAAAGATGCCACATTTGGTCTTAACACACACATACACAATAGAAAGGCATTTTCTTCTAAACTGTAACTCTGCAGTTCTGTAACTGCTGAACATAGTCCTACCACTTGTATTTGTGGCCTATATAAACACCCATGGGAGTTTCTTTGGGAAATATTGCTGCTGTCCTTAGAGCATGAAGAATTAGTGTTTGAAATACAAACTGCTAGGAGCTGCAAGGCCTGCGCCACAAAGAAAAAATATAATCCGCCACGCAAGGAGAAAAAAAAAAAAAAAAAACATCCACGGTTGCCTCGCACCGAGGTTCTTATGTAGATTACTTGAGTATTTTAAGGATTTAATCAGGGCCCGACAACGCTGCAGCGCCTCATTTTTTTCCCTCCACAGTAGCGTCTAGCTCACTAATCTGTAAAATCAGTCACTACACTGGGGCACACAGGTAGAAACAAACAAGTTTGAGCACACACGCACACACACACACACACAGACACACACAGATATGCAGATCTCTTCGCCCACACGTATGCCTGTTCATGTGCGACTCCCCAGGGTGGTGTCAGGGCCCTGACTGATGAAAACACAGCAGTGGTGCCGGTGTCAACGCCATAAAACAAAGGCTGCAGTGTAGATGAGCTGCCAGCCGTACCTCCAGTGATGGATTTCACCGCGAGCACATTTGCTGCTGAAAACAGACCATTTAGTCTCTCTACCACTCTTTCTTCTTCCCTCCCTGCTCTCTTAATTCTTCTCCTCTACCTTGTTCTCTCTCTTCCTCTATCACAGAGAGTTTTGTATATTGCGTGTGCTGTCCTCCTCCTGCCGCCGTGCTCTGATTTCTGCCCGCGCTTCCTGTCTTTCCACTTTTCTTTACAATCCTCTGTGCCCTTCGGCCATCTTCAAAGTTGAATGACTCATGTTTATGACCCTTCACAAAGGAACACATCTGTTCTCTGCCCAACCCATGCTGTCTGTTTCCCTGTTGTTGGTCTTCTCTCGCCTCTCTGCTCCACTTGTCTGCACACGTCTGCAGTGAACCCGCTTCAGACTGTCTTTTGTCCATTCAATATCCTTCACAGGTGAAGGGGTCACCCCCAGCTCCAATATCCTCTAAAGGCACTCTAAAATAAGGGCTGTGTGTATACGTATCTTCCACAGGTGAAAACTGTCAGGCAGAAAATTGTCAGAGTTGTGCTTTATTTCAACAGAAGTATGTTGTGTGGCTTTAATATCGCTTTAGCTGCAGGAGCTCATTTAAAGTTTTCACCATTTGTGCTGAGATAGTTTCAGGTCGTGTTGTTATTTTCTGCTTTTTGTATCCAAACCTCTCACTCGTGCATTAGTCAGACAGAATAACAATAGCAGTCCGCATCGACAAATCGGTGTTAAGCCAGGCTTCATCATGACTCAGAGTTTTCTGATGTTTTTCGGCGCAGCTCCCTGAAATATGCAAAAACCCTCTAAACCGTGTGACTATTAATAGAAGATGAAATATCACGAAGACAGATCCCCTCCCAACCGCCATCACAACAATCTAGGTTGATATCATGCAATTACAGTTCATATGTTTCATTTTGCTGTTTTGCAAACAGATTAATGATCATACTAAATTCTCCATGTAAAAACATAAACATGTAACATCTTCCATTAATGAGAAATGTCATAGCTTTAAAATAAAATGATAATTATAAGAAAAGACTACTGGAGATTCCCGGATGCTTCGACCATAAAGGTGGACTTTATCTCTGTTTTGGTCTCCACCAGCCATTCAGAAAAGTAGCTTGTTAGCTAGATTCTCCTGTGAGCTGTGCAGAAAGCATGTAGTGAGCTGATCTGAGTTTTTTCTTGCTGAAAACGGCTTCCCGCTGTGTCCTGTTGAGAGTGAACTAAAACAGTGAAGCTTTTGGACCATAAAATCAAACAATGAGCTGAAAGATGCTGTAATGCTCCATGGAGCGCGGGCAAACTGGAGAATTGGATAATAATAGTGTGTGGGTTCATCAATATGAGCGAGCCCCTTTCACATTTCACAGCCGCCGGATCGACTTTTAAGATAAAGATTTGGATTAGAGCAGCTTTAAACATGCAATCATCTCATATTTTAGTTTGCAGGAGGACACAGGACACCCACCAGTGCTGGACATTCAATCATAAGTTTAGTCAAGACACTTGCAAGAGCTAATCCCACTTATTTGACCGTGAAGGTTTATGATAAATGAACAGACTTTATGAATGGCGGCTCTATTTAGAGATGGCTCCATAAAACAAGCAGCCGTCCACTGTTTTATGTTTCATCATAAAACCTAAGGTCAGTGCTGTTTGAAGTCCCAAAATGAGATTCATTCGCTCAGTTCTGCAGGGCGGCAGTTAATCTCTTGTGACATAATGTTCATTAAAGTAGAAAATAAGTAGGACTAGTGTTTAACCTGAGTCTGGAAACTTTAGGGGCTCAGTTGTTTTAACATCACGTATGTCCTTTAGGGCAGAGAACACAGTCTCATGGCATTTATGTTAACAGAGGAGCTATTTGGAGCTTTGTGGGGACATGAAAGGAGGCTTTTATATATAGATATATATGACTGATGGTCATACACACACACACACTTATGATCCTATAGTCTCTGTAAACTTTCCCTCTCACTTTTCCTCTCATTTGACTTCAGAAGAAGCCGCCACATGACAGCCATACCTATTGTAGCTCCACCTGTGCATGGGCGTTTCAACCACTGCTATTAGTACAGCTGCTTGTCTATATGCGGCCGTGTTTGTTCAGAGTTAAAATAGCTTTAATGACGGTGTGTTTGACACTGCGTTCTCTAAAGCAGCCCTATTGTCACTGATGTAATGTCTGCTGTTGTCTCTTTGGCTTAGAGGCCCATAGGTGGTCCAGCAAAGGCAGTGCTGTCGGGATTTGCCTGGCTGTGTGTGTGTGTGCGTGTGTGTGTGTGTTTTATTGTTAATAGACTACTGGTTGAGCTGCCAGTTGGCTTGTTTCATCACAAGGACCTAAATCTGGCAATTCTTAGTCAGGCAGGAAATAAACAAAACATTTTGTTGGCACTGTCCTGTGGTTAAACAATTAAAGGCACACAATGACACATGAACATGCACTCTGCTCGTCTCGCTCCGTCTCACACATACACATGAGCGGGCTCACAAATGCAGCGTTTCCAACCATCCGTACGAGTTTCCAACACATTATGTTTTCAGCATGCGGCGGAGGAATCGTGAGGGGGAGAAAAAAAAAGTGTCATTGATGTGTAAATTCACCATAAATAATTCCTCTCTCGTCTCACCCAAAAGACCGTCTTGACGCGTGCTCGCTGCTCCTGCTTTCAACTTATGCTGTTCTCTCTTTCCCTCCCTCCTGTTCCCATCCCTCCCAACATCATTACTTATGAAGCACGGTAATGAAAGACTTTCATTTTCAGTGTTTTCCAAGACCCTCCGTCATCCGTCCTCGCTCCGCGATGGGCATATTGGATAAAGTATCCTGCCGTAATGGGAAATGAAAGCAGGGTTATGGCCTACGCACTTGCACAGAGTGAAAAACCGAAGAAGTGGAAGAGCCCTCACCCTGCTTGGCTCTATATTTATAGGCAGAAAACCTGATTTCAGATCAGTCACGCTAGACTTGCAGCAGACACCTACTGCTCGCCGGGGGAGGCAAACAGACAGACAGACAGACAGTGAGCTTTCTTTCTATCCTGTCTTGCAGAGAGTGCATGCTGTGTTTTATTTTCTGTTTCTACATACCTTTGCTTTCTCTCTGTTTCTGTGTGTCCTTATTTACCTCTCGCTCCAGTGATACTCTCCATCAAACGCGCACACACACAGAATACTTTGTTCACACTCGTCAGTTTGTCTACTCTCATAGTTTATTTTCTTGAAACATTTTTAAAAATCTGCTAGTGTCCTGAGCTCATTTCATCCTGTCAGAGAGCAGCGAGGTCTGATTCTGAAACAAGATTGGTTCATGCATATCAACCACAAAGCTGCCTTTTCAGGTGACTCACCCAGTGACAAATAGCAGAAATCAGTGAACACCAACTAATTTGAAATTCTCTTACCACTTTCATATCTACAGCCATTCACCTGTTAACTCAGCATAGCGTAAAGCAGGGGTCTTCAATCAGGTGCGTGAAGCCTAGGCAGTCCACAGAGGGACTGCAGGGAGTCCACCAATTAATAATTGACAATTTTCACTAAAATCATTTGTGAGAATTAAACAATAGAAAATTGCGTAAACTGCAAGCATTAATAATAAGAAATAATAGGCTACATTTGACAAATACTATTTACAAAATAAATCATTCTTAACTTTTTTTTTATCAATCATGAACATATAGAGGATAATTATCCAGTATACAAGGTGAAATAAAAGGTGATAAAGTACATAAAAGTTATTATAGGCCAGGCTTAAAATGTGACTTTTTAAAAAATGAATCACACGTGGGGGTCTCTGTTCTGTTTGTCTCTCGTCCAAGGAGTCCTTGGGCTGAAAAAGGTTGACGACCCCTGGCATACAGCCAGGAACCAGCTAGCCTGGCTCTGTCCTCGGAATGCAAAATCCATGAACACCTCGAAAACTCACTGTGTAATGTGTTATATCATGTTTTATGAATCCATTAAATAGTTCTAAGCTAAGCTAACAGGCTGCTAGCTGTAGCTTCATATTTACTGTACAGACATGATGAGTGCATTAATAATAATATATTTTGATACAGGGATTCTAGATGAAGTCAAAATGGACTGACTCAAAATGATCAGTATGATGAAATCAGTTGACAGTGAGACTTGATGAGATGAGGCGGTTGCCCACTTTCCCTGAATGATAATCCAGACATTTGTGGTGCGTCATGTTGAGTCGGTTAAGGCTACTGTCATTTACCAACTGGTCAGAAGTTTCCTTCTTTTGCTCCCTTTCCTTTGACCCTGCACATTCTGTCTAATCTTTAACAAACCCAGCGCTGTCTGCGGTTCTTAGCTTGCATCTTTCCTCTGTCCTCCCTTCCTTTTCCACGTTCCTCTCTGCAGCCTTGTTGAGATCTCTGTTTCAGATCTTTGTCCTGCGAAAAAGGCGAGAGGGCCACTGACTTCAGGGCCATGTTCCTGTGCTGCTGTGCTTTTAGCCTAATGGACAGACAGCTGTGCTCCCATTTCTATATATAACTAACAGGCCCACATGATGAAGTCTGTCACACCCTCCTGACCACCATGTTAATGCCCAAGGAAAAGCTGTATGAGTGAGTGTGCTCATATGGCTTTGTAGCGATAAGACCTAAATATCCCAAATTTAATCTGCAATCTTTTTGTCCTCATTTCCCAGAAGCTCTTTTTTTTAAACACCAGCACTTTTTGCAGCTTTTTATTTAATTTGTTTTCAGCCAAACATGAAAAATGTGGTTTAATGTACAAATAAAGCTACATTAAATAGATTTAGTGAAAGCACTTTGATAAGCCTGGATCTGCTTAAAATACGGTATTTAATGTCGCTATAATCTGCATAAAACCACAATTTTGTTATTAAATGGGTGCAGGATACAAAAAAGACTTGTCAGTCTGAGCAGATTGTGTCTTTAAAGGAGAAGTAGCAGAAATAGTTCCTCTTTTCTGAAACAGTTAGAGGATCTTTGAATCCAGACACATTCACAGGCCTTGAATGTGTCAAAATTTAAATCTTGTTATGCCACCTTCACTCTCTCTGACCCCATGTTGTGTAATGAAATGAACACGATTAAGGACACAAATCCCCCTTTTATTTTTTTACATGCTCTGTATGCATGAGCGTGTGTGTGTGTGTGTGTGTGTGTGTGTGTGTGTGTGTGTGTGTGTGAGAGAGAGAGAGAGAGAGAGAGAGAGAGAGCACTAGAGAGAGCTGGATTGAGGTATAAGTAACAGTGTTAAAGGATCAGCTGTGGTGGGGTCGTATCCTTTCAGATTAGAGAGCTTAGTCCTCCCGTCTCTGTGTAATTAATGAGAGACAGAGCGCAAGAAACAGATAAAGACAAAGAGGCAAAGAGGAGAGTAAGTATGCATGGAGAGAGGTATTAAAAGAAGCTGATGCACGCATGTACACACACACACACACACACACACACACACACACACAGGAACACACTCAGCAGAGGAGGGATTGTGTGTAATGACAGGGTGCCTGGTGGTCAGTGTATTTGTGTACATGATGAGCGTGTGTGCAGCAGAACATTGAGTCCAGAAACAACAGCACATAGGACATAAAAGGGTTGGTCTGGATATGTGGTTTGTCTAGCAGAGTTCAGGACCTCTGTAATGTCAACAGGGATAATAACTGCAGGATGGCAGGAATGCAGACAGGAAGCTTTAAATGCAGCAGATGCAAAAACCTGCATCTACGCAATAAATGATATTTTTGCCTTTAAACCTTAAATAGAAAGTGATCTGTGAGCTGTGTCAAAGGAACATTTAGTTGAAATTTGTATTTTTAAGCCCCCAGTTTCAGAGTGTACTCGAGTATTTGTTCTGATTACATTGCTTTGATCAGAAACAGCCACGAGATCAACAACATAGCAGCCAGCTATTATTACTGACTAGTCCAACAGCAGTCAGCCCAGCTCGGCATCTGTCTTTCAGCCTTTTATTTCACCAAGCTCTCACCAACCACTAAAAGTCAGTCCCATATTTACTCTTGTCTGACGGCTTCTTGCTCGCTCGCTCTCTCCTTTTCTCTTCATAGCCTCCTCCGTCTTTGGACTTTTGTCCTCTGTCATTATGTCACAGGAGAAAAGTCAGCTGAGCCTGGTTATACTGACCAGGTTCCAAGCGGCTGTTCTGCCACAACATTTTACTGTCCATCAGGAAACTGTAAATCACAGAGAGTTGAGGCGGAGCAGGTGGACATCAGAAGGAAAACCAGAAAACATTTTCTCCATGAAATATGATCCATTTTCACCAAAATCAGTCAAATAGTTGGTGCTGTGTGACTTAAAGTGTTACATACTTCTTATGGGATGTACCATTCACCTGATGCATCAACATGATTTAAAATCTGTTATGGTCACATAATGGTTACACAATGTCGCTTTAACACAATCAAATGTTCTAACGAATAAAGTTGCTCTTATGAGATAAACATTTTTTGTAATAATATTTTATAATCCAACAAAATAAACAGGTTTGAGGTAATAAGAAAAAGAAAAAACAGAATAACTTGGCAGGGTTATTTGTGAAGCATCATTAAAAAATATTAAAAAGAACAGAACAAATAAGACATAAAGACCTTTAGACAAGATAGAAGCAAAACACGAGGGAATGTAAAAAGACACAGACAATAGAACATAAAAATATGATAATATAGAATAAGTCAGATGAAACAGTTGAATAAAAATGACTGCTACAGCACAATAGAAGATATGGATAAACAGCCTATATTCCATTCAATAAAAGGCAAACAGTAAAGCTGTGATTACCTTGTACCCTGTAATCATGAGAAAAATATCATATCATAACAGAAAAAAACAAAAAGTATTGCTGTAACATGAGAAGGATCTTATCATAGGAACACATCTTACTAAAACAAGAATCTGAAGTAAGATTTTCTACAAGAACAGAAACTACATTTAAATATTTACTGTGTATCAGGAAATATCTGATCAAAGAAGGAATGAACAAGAGATACTGGACACTTTTCTATACACACGCATGTTCAGTAACTGAAGACTGATTCTTGGATTATTTGATTTGAATCATTTCATTGAATCAATCATTTTCATTTCACTTTTATACATTTCTCTAAAGTGTATTTCCCCCTGTTCCTTTCTGTCCTTGTAATCATCCTGTGACCTCTGAGGTTTATCTCAGCCCTCCTGTGGCCTCCACTTCTTTCAGATGACACCCAGCATGTCGACTTGGTTGCTGAGCTGTGAAAGGAAGACACGTCCGACAAAAGATGAGCCTCCGCTGCGTTGGCTTGTGTGCATCAGGTGATTGTGGTGCCATTTATGCTGCGAGGGGTGTTAATAAGCGTTAATTTAAAAGGTGAAAATGTGAGCTGATGCCAGCATAAACGACTCTGTTAACTGATTGATACTATGCCACAGAGAGAGGGTCTCTGCTTTATCCTGTCTGCTTGTTTGTGTTGTTTATATGATGCTTTAAACATCTCTATGGGGAACAACACAACAGTGTAAGTCAGGATGTCATATTTTAAAGCAGGTTTTAAGGCAAGTATATGCAGATTCATTATTATAACAGAGGCGTTTAATTGAATCAATCCCAGGGGAAACAATGACTCACTCAGCGCACTGTCACACAGCAACTGCATAGAAATGCAAAGGCAGAAAAAAATCCTCCTTTTTAGCTCAGCACTCGAGCCCTCAACAGTAATGACTCTTGGTAACTGAGGAAGACAAAGCTGCGTGGCAGAAAATCCATTAGCGAGTCTGCTGCTCGATAGCAAAGAGACACAGAGGAATGGTGGCTTTTGATACGGCGAGGCGACTGCACTGGAGGCGTCAGAAATAACTGTCTTGTCTTTTTTCTCTGCGAGCGTCTGAGAAGGCTGGCAGAAGTTATCCCCCATGTCTGAACCCCGGTGGATGACTAATATCTGAAACACTGTGGGCCAAGGCGTGTGTGTGTGTGTGTGTGTGTGTTTGGGTGAAAGCGTCACTGTTAGTGCGAAGGAAGAAGGGGCCAGAGATTTTGGGATGAATGAGGACAGAAATAAGACCAGTACATTTCAGATCCCGACCAAAACATTAGTTTGAACTGCGTCTGTCCATTCATCTCCTTTAAGTACATCTCTATCTATGCATCTTTTATTTTTCATGACAAGCGCAGCTGTTTGAAAATGAAGAAACGTTTGATGTGAATTGTTGCTGTCGATGTATTTTTATAAACTGTTCTGCAGAGGAGACAGGCTGGGAATCACATGCAACAAAGTCAAAGCAGGGATGTTGCAGTTAGACTCTCGTCAGCACCTTAAAGCTGGAAAAACTGAAGTGTTTCTCCATAACGCTAAATATTCATGACTAAATACACAAAGATATACAAAAACTTTACACTCCTTCAAACCAGAGACACGAGCACAGAGAGAAACAGCAGAGGATCCCGGCACTCACAGAGCGAGAAGTTTTAAGGGCATTTCAACCAATCAAGGTTTTTAATAGGTCGATACAACAACATTTGGTTCATCTGAAAAAATCCATTTAGAAAACGCACTTAGAATTCCGAAGGTGTCAAAAGTAAGCTCATTGCAGAGGAGTAATACGGCAAATGGATGAAATCTGTGAGGTCTGGCAGCATCTCCAGACATACAGCTTCAAAATTAGATAACACCTGACTAACCTTTAAAGCTGACAGGTCAAAGATCATTGACGTGAATGTCATTATTTACAGAGGCAGAGGAGGTACTCAGGTCTTTCCCTTAAGTTAAGCACTAATACTAAAGTGTAAGAATACAAGTTAGTAACCATTACTTTAAGATGGCAAAGGTTACTTCACCTTATGACAATAAATGATAATACATCAGAATTTATTAGCTGATTATTAATCTGTATATGCAATGTAACTAACTAAAGCTGTCAAATGAAAGTAGCCGTGTGGAAGCATCAAGCAGCATAAAATGGAAATACCCAAGTAAACTACAAGTATCTTAAAAGCATACTGAAGTACAGAGTTTGTGTAAATGTGCTTCTCTAATTCCATCACTGAGAATGAGAAGACATACAAACACATGGAAAAAAAAACAGGATGAAGTCTTTCTGATCTGAAACAACCAAAAACCTCATGAAGATTTAAACAGTCTTCGTGATCCACCGACCACTTAAAGCAGTTTCACAACACTTGTCACATTCACTCATTGATGGCACAAACTGCTGAGCCAGGTGTAACACCGCAGCCATCGGGAGCAATTTCAGGGGTCAGTATCTTGTTCAGCCGGTCTCAAGGAGACGGGAATCGAACCGCAAGCACTCTGATTACTGGACGGGCTGTTCTACTAGCTCAGTGGAGAGTGAGCAGAGCAGCGAGGAGCTGCTGGTGGGAGAGATAGTGTTCAGACTTTCTGAAACGTCTGGCTGTCGTTGCCCAGGTTTCTTCTCCTGACTTCCTTCGGATCTGTCCTGGATCTGTGAGCAGGAGAGCTCCTTGTTTCCTAAATGCTTTCTAAATATAAACTCCACTTACCAGTTCAGCTGCACTGGGATTCAACTCGAGATGTGTGTAACTGTTCAATATTTCAGATTGTCTGTCCACTTTGATCATCCTGAGTTTACTTTAATTTGTGTGTGCGTGTGTGTGTGGGGGGGTACATCCAGCATTCCGCACCACCTTCAGAAGTCTCTCCTGCGTTGAGTTTTTTTTTTTTTGTGAGAGAGTGATGACGCTGAATAAGAAGGGGTGATTGAAGGAGAGGCTTATCTGTCCATCTGCTATTAAGACAGTCAATGAGGCTGAGAGGTAGCTCTGTGTGCATGCAACAGCTGCAGGAAAGGATTTAACATCTGGATACACCTTCTCTTGTTGACTTGTGTCTTGCACACACGCACACGCACACACACACACAAACACACACACACACAGTCCATTTTTATTGTTGACATGGAGATTACTGAAACGAGAGGAAAAAGATGGAGACGGATGGAGAAGGGATAATGAGGAGGAAAAAGTGAAGATTATGGGCACTGTTGCTCCCCCCACACACAAAGATGAGCATGAGCGCTGGTCTCTCTCTCTCTCTCTCTCTCTCTCTCTCTCTCTCTCTCTCTCTCTCTCTATGTTTAATGTAAGAGGATACTAGGAGACCTCATTCCTCTGCACACTGAAACTTGAACTGTCTATTTAGCCTCCTGCCTTTCTCTCCATCCCTCTTTTCTATTTCCCTGCATCTTTTTGAACCTTTCTCTTTCCATACCATCTAATCTTCATAATTCACGTTCCCGTTTTTTTTTTTTTCACTCCTCCCCCCTCGCCTTCTTCTGACTCCATCTGATGGCATGTTTAGTGTGGGTTGTAGCCCAGCGCTGACCCACTGCCTGCAGAAAAAGCTGTAGTTTTTCTCTGACTTTCTCTCCTCCACCCCTCCCTTCCTCCTCAGTCCCAGAGGCTACAGCAGCTGGCTACACACATATTTCTCTCCCACCATTGCTTTCCATTATCCCATTCCTGCCCTTTTCCTCCCTCCATCTTTCACCCTCTCATCTTTGTCTGCTCTCAAATCATCTCTTTGTCCTCCCCCCTCCATCTCACTCTGTGTCTGTCACGTTCAGACCCACCCCTACCACCACCGTTTGCCCAGTGAGATGTAGCTGTACCTCATGTCGTCACTTCATCTACAGCACAGGTCTTTTATTTTGTAGCTGAGGAGAAGCGTAATGTGGAATTCATATCATACAGTAGACACACAGTATCACATTACCAACTGGTTGTAAGTCGCTCTGGATAATAGCATCAGACAATAACCATTAATGTAAAAATGAAAAAAGGAAATGGAGTAGCCAATAGAAGATAGAAGTCAGTTAGCGTAAGGATTGCTTTCACATTCCTTTGTGTGATTATTGGATGAAAAGCATCAACACAACTGAAATATATTCACTAAAAGTGAGGTGCAGTGTGTAAGATGTGGGCCCTTTATTTTCAGGCAGACATGGAATATAATACTCATAAAACTATATTTTCATGTATGACTAAATACTGACTCTTGAAAGGACCTTGTTTCTCCTTTACACTAGGAAGGTGAGGGTGATGTGAGGAGATTGCAATGCAGCAAATAGACCACTAGATGCAACTAAATTCTACACACTGGACCTTTAAACATATAAAAACAACCAAAAACATTGCAGAATAGTTGTGTCCACCATGACATTAAATTAAAGATTGAGTTTCAAGAGACTTCCACAAGCTTGAATGAGTTGTTCCAGAGGAAAAGGGTGACTACAGAGAAGCTCACTGGTCCTGGGTGGAGGAGACAGAAGGGGCCGTGGCAGTGCAATATGCTAAGGATTTTTAAGAATGTTGGAGAACGTGTCGAGTCAGAATGCAATGGGTCAGAGTCTGAGAGGCAGAGGTGGACAGGGATGAGTGGAGACAAGCAGTATTTCTGAGATGTGATTTGCATCATGTTTGTGGGAAAGACGATTTTCATCCCACCTGATTTGGTTTTCTGGCAGTTGAGAAAGGATTATCGATGCTGGTGTAACGCCTGTCTGCTGTGATAGCTGTAATATTGTTCAAATCAGTTTAATTGATTTTTATCTCTATAGCACCAAATCATAACAGAAGAGATCTCATGACACCTCCCATACAGAGCAGGTCTAGACCACAGTGTTTATGATATTATTTACTGAGACCCAACAGTTCACCACGAGCAGCCACTGTGTTTTGAAGTATTTTCTGGGTCTCAGAATCAAATTGGGGACGTTGCCACCAAAGTACTATGCTCAGCAGGTGCTCTGTAATAATACTTTTATGTGTCTGAAAGAACCAAAGAAAATCTCATTTGAGGTTAATTGTCTATTTAATAGCCTGAATCCATCTTTAAATGTTCATACAGTCTCTCATTCACCTGATTTGTTGAATTTGTGCATTCCAACAGGCTGAAAATGGAACCGTACATGAAGCACAGCATTTCATTCACAGCGTCAGTGCTGTACTTTGTGAAGCTTGTTTCTTTGAGCCGTGATTGCCCGTGTATGAATGTGTATGCCAAGACAGTCACTTCTGTCACTCAGCTCTCGTTGCGCTCGATGAGGTGCACATGAGAATGAGAAGTATTGACAGTGGCCTGTTAGCGCTGTGGCGGCTAATCCATAACCTTGGTCTGCCGCACACTTGTGTTCACGCACGGGGACAAACATGCACACACACGTACAGATAGTGAAGTACATACACACTCTACTGACACCTGACCTTTACAGGAAGCAGAGTGGACTCGACTGACCAGAAGCTGCTGTCAGTCAAGAAGCATCCACCCTCCCCCCTCCCTCCTGCTTCCCTCCATCCCTCGCCTCTCTGCTTTCACCAAGTCAATATTCATTAAATAGTCAGTGTTTAGTACACATGAGGAATGAGGGTGAGGCAGAAAAGTGAGAGGGAAAGATTGAGCGAAGGGCAGTTTTGTTGATTGCAGATATAAATAAAAAAACACACACAGACAAGATGGAGGCTGGGAAGAAAATGAAGTCAGCGAGGGTGAAGGTGAGGGAGAGAGAGGGATCAGGATGATATGGTGGAGGAGAAGCAGATTTGCTTATTAGACAACAAAAAATGCACACACACACACACACACACACACACACACACACACACACACACACACACACACACACACAACACACATGTGCAGTCGGCGACTCAGAGTGGTGCCATCTTGGTAAACACAGCTTTGATGATAGTGGTGTCACACTGAGCCTAATGCCTTGACATGAAGAGATAGAGCCTGCTGCGGTGTGTGACTGTGTGTGTGTGTGTGTGTGTGTGTGTGTGTGTGTGTGTGTGTAGGTGTGTGTGTGAGGGGTGTGAGAAACTCTGTGGCCTGTCTCTATTTATGTCTCTCTATGAGACTGTGGCTATCTGAGACAAAAATACGAAAAGGGATTGTAATATGAGGATGATCAGGCCTAAATCTGTGTGTGTGTATGTGTGTGTGTGTGTGTGTCCTGACTACAAATCGAGTTCTCTTATCCTTCTACATAGATTGGCTCCATATTGGATGTTTAATATTTAACTATATCTGTCCTCCTGGGAGACAGGGGGATTGAAAAAAGGTGGGAGGAAGCAGCGTGTGCATAGACACAAACGCACACCACACACACACACACACACACACACACACACACACACCACACCATCAGTGCTAACTTCTACAGATAGTGCTGTACACACAATCAGAATCTTTCATCAAAAAACACAAACACTCAATGTGCAATCAAAAGCATGGAATGAGATGAAAATGAATTCAAACGACACAGGGTGTTGAAACGCTAAGTGCGCTGTGTTTCTGTCGTTTGTACACAAAGTCAAACACAGCGACATTGCTGAAACAATTAGTTGATTAATAGAATAGCTGATTAATCTCTTTCATTTCTCAGAAATGCCAAATATATGTCCATTCCACCATCTTAACTGATTTTCTGTTGACGAGGATGGAGCAGAGATAAGCCATAAACATAACAGTGGCATATTTGATAATGTGAACAGAGGACACATAGCAACATTACCATTCCTTTGGAGTCATCTGATGAATTATCAGGGCACTTTCACGCCAGCGCCTTTTGGTCTGCTTTAAACGAGCCAGAGTTTGTTTCCTCGGATAATCCGGTTTGTTTGGGCAGGTGTGAATGCTCATCAGAACTCTGGAGTGGACCAAACATAAACATGGGTCTCAGTCTGCTTGGTCCAATAGCGGATTATCCTGCGAACCAAAGAAAGCCAATCGATGAGCCGGGTTTTCTTCTTCCTGGTTCTTTTTTTCTTCCTTTTTCATTCTATCTGTTTGAAACTTGCCATGTGTGTTCTTTGGACCTTAACAATGAAAAGTTATCAAAATCGTGAGTTTTGGGTTTACTGGGAGGGGCAGGGCCACGAAATTCATGAAATCTTGACGTGCTATAACTAAAAATACTCGAATCTTCCCCAAAGCTCTGATATATAATGGCAATCTGGCCTAGAACACATTTTCATGACAACATTTGGTGATTTTCACAGCGCCTCCTAGTGGCAATAGACACGGCAGCCTGTCAAAGTGAAACATGACAATTTTTTTTTTTTTTTAATTTGTAACTGCATTGACTTTTTGGCAGATTTTCAGGGAAAGTGTTGGGCTTTCATATACTTTCTCAGAGCTGTCTGAAACTTCTAGTGGTTATTAAGACCAATGTTATGCAAATTTCAGCTGCATAAATAATTAGGGGGCAGACAAAATCGCTCTATATTGCCCCCCTGAACTTTTCTTTGAGGCAGCACTGCCACAGTTTTGGATACATAGTTGAATGAAAATTCAGACGAATTGTAGAACAGGGCAAGACCTACAAAAAAGTCTCTTGGAGCAATGGGCTAAAATTAACAGGAAGCCAGATATTTAAGAATGAAAATCACCATTTTTGGTGTTTCAGGCTGGTTGAGAAGGGGTCATATTTGAACGAACTCCTCCTAGGGATTTTGTCCAATTGACCCTTTGACCCAATTCTGGCTAATGTTTGGTCAATTTGAACGAACTCCTCCTAGGGATTGTATCCAGATCTCTTCAAACTTGTCAGGTGTGTTCATATAGACCTGAAGATTAAAAATTAGCAAAATTATGAATTTGGTGAAACAGTGTGGGTTTGGTGCTCCATCAAATTTTACCGTTCATCCCATCTAATTGAAACTTGGCGTGTGTGTTCTTAAGACCTTTTGATAAGACCTTATCAAAATGATCAATTTTGATGAAACGGTGTGGGTGTGGCTATTTTGTCAAATTTGACCCTATGAGAAAAAAGTAGCTTCTTATGTTCTGTTTTAACAAACTCCTCCCAGGGACTTCATCTGATTGACTTAAAACTTGCCTTTAATTTTATATTGATATTGATGTGTTTTGTTAAAGATGATGTGTTTGTCATTTTACAGACTAAACAACCAGTCAGAAAAATGACAAACAGGTTAATCAACAGTGAAAATATGCATTAGTTGCACCGTATACAGTAAACAGTGTTCTTAGCTTCATGCTTACACTATAAATCCATTGTATTTGTTCAAACATGCACTTTGACACAGCAGTAATCTGAGTAGATCTGTTTTGTAATGTAATCTAAAGTAATTCACACACAGCAGATGAGAGCACATTCACAATGAGAGCTCCCAGATAACGATCATGCAAACTACCATCCATCCAGTGCACACAGCATCCATTTATAGCCCCTTCTTTATAGTGTAAGTGCAGGTCCATACGTGTACATTACAGAACATATACTGTATGCATGCTTTCCCACATTAACATGCAGGGAGTCTAATGCAGTACATTCCTTGACACGCACAATATGAAATGACATGCATGCAGTCACACACACATGAATACACAGTGAGTCATTGTTACTGAGCTGAGTTTACCTTCCTACCAGCCCCCGATCACAGACACAATGACTCAATGTTTCTCATGTCTGTATGACACCAGAAGAAAAGTTTCAAGTATAAACATATACAGTACTGTGAAATTCTATAACTGTGTCAACTCTTAGAGAGATATATCTACACCTTTAACATTTGTGGCCGCTCAATTTATTAAGCAAGACTTCTTTATGTATTTCTATATGAGTTTTCATCAATGTGATGAATTTCTTGATTTGTCAGGTTTCAATTGACTGGATTGGCCAAAAAGAGCTGTTCCTGAAAAATTGTTTTTCATCACAGTACATTTTCTAGATTAATTCTCCATGATCAACTGTTGCTTGATCTGGACAAATGAAGATGAGGAAGAAGAAATGAAGGAAATACATGAAATAAAATGTTCAGTCACATTTCTAATGTGTCCATTCATTTTAAAGACTCTTCACTCACCTCCACCATACTGACACAGTGTCAGGAATTTCAGAGATGGATATTTTAAAACCTGAGGAAATAAAACTAGGCTGCAAATTTTTGACATTTCTCTTGAAAAATGACTCAAATAAAAAAATCTAAATCTAAATCTAAACTGTTGATGGATTTTCTCCTGACTGACTTAACTCTAATGTGGGTGGACCGATGCTTTAACACACACATACACAGACACACATTCCACACATGTGGCAATGTATTCATATCCATATGCATGATACCAAACCTACACTGCAAGGTTTACCAAGACAGACAGCGACAAATATGATGCTGAGACAAAGAGCAGGAGAGATGAAGAGAAGGAGAGAGGGCGGGGTGCGGCAGGCCATTTGTTGTTGGAAATAAAGTGCTGTTAAATGATTTACTTGTTCTCTGCATTAAAGTACAGTCCCTCATTAAAGGACAGCAGCTGGCAGACTGGCTGACTAGACTGCTGGATTGCAGACAGACACACACGATTTCATGCACGAGCTGTGGCTCCTAGTTCTGCATCATCAAACACACACACTGATGCAAATGCACGAACCAACACACACAGACAGCAGGAGAGCAGAGAGAGAAGTGGGTCAGACTAACCAGATCAGTCTCACTACATTTACAACATACACGGGTCCCACTGCCTCACATTAGATATATATGCACACGTGTGTATGTACACATACACACTTAACCAGGGACATATTAATGTATTCTCACAGCCACATGACCAAACACAATCTACACAAGGAGGAGTAAATATCAATATACTTTGGAATGCAACACACTCTCTCAGTTATCCATTTATTTACTCACAAATGAGATGAGTTGCACAGCTTTACAGATGCAATCTTCAAATGCATGAACTCATAGCAGAGCTAAATGATGTGTTTACCTAAATCCTGAGCTCAGAACAAGATTTGGACACCAAATCCCTCAGAAATACATCCTGTAAATCTCTTTAACCGCCATGACGGATATTTTCTCTCAGAGATTGATTTCAAATGTGCATCAACCCTCCACGCTGAAGATTTCTATTTCTTCAGATGCATCACACACCCACCCCCACACACACAGGCATATACGCACGGCGATGGTGGCAATGGCAAAGCTTTATCAACAGGTGGAGTATCAGAGCAAACAAGGGTGCCTTTCAGTAAACTGATGCTAGTCAGTTTGTGTGTGTCTGCGTGTTTTGACACATTTATACTGAGTACGCGCTCACACACACATCCATTCAAGATCCTGATGTCCAGGGCTTGAGTGTAGTAGTGTTAAATGATGCCAACATCAGCAATGAAATCCCAATTTTCTCATCCAGGGAGCAAAGGAGGCCTGTGTCTTGTCACTCATGGAGGGTTAAATAAACGACTCAGCGAGGGGGAAGATTAATGACGGGCGTATTTCACACTGACGTTCCCTCTGCAAGTAAACAAGCAGGAATCTGGATGCAGAAACGATGGGAGAGAGCAGGATAAGAGCAAGGAGGAGGTGTGGTGGGGTGATGTGATGAGAAGGAGCAGAGTTGTGGGGTGAGGGGGTACTTTCCCATAAGACCCTGTTTGTTTCTCCGTGTGTTTACTCCATCGTGCAGTTCTTTACCGTGGGACCGTTACACCGCACGTTCGTTGGCGTTCCACTTAGCGGATGAAGGCGAGCATTGATGCAGAGGTTTCCATGTGGCTTCTTTCTCGTAGCACCAGTGTGAAATATGAGCATGAAGTGGTGGAACTCAGCAGGGTGACGCATGGCAGCAGCCTGTGGGAGTAGTGCACTCCAGATTTTTTACTTTGGCACAAGTTCAGGCCCTCTTGTCTACGGCACAAATCAATAGAGGACAGAGATTATGGCATATTTACTTATGAGCGCAGTGATGGATATACTTTCCAACATACAGTAGCTGTCTGTAGTCGTGCCAACATTTCTGTGCAGGGGGAGAAAAAAAAAGATTTATTGCTGCTCATAATCTGAGCCATTATGACTAAACATCAGAAATGAAAGCCACAAAAATCCTGGCTTATTTTATGTGTGACAGATGTTGAATATCATATATCAGACAAAGCATGTGTCGCCTCACTGGCAGGCGATTTATTAGATTTGTTTGCTATCACGAGTGATTTCAGAAGTTAGAGCTATTCTGTTGCCATCTTCACAGGTCCCTGTATTCACTGTTGACATAGCAGTCTAACAGCTTTTGCTGTTTTTGCATTCCTATAATCACTTTTAACATTGATTGACTTTTCAGTATGCATTTCCATTTTCTCCCAGAGTTTTAGCCAACCAGAGGCTCACTATTGTTAAGAATTTCAAATATCTGAGAGCTGAATGGAAAGCTGTATGTTTGCAGTCAGATCAGGTCACATATCTCTCTGTTTCTAATATATATTTCCATGCAGCTGCAAGTTAGAAGACTTTTAAAAAATGGCTTCTTCCCAACCACAGAACTTACTGAACCAATTTTTAAACTCTCCAACAGAGCTTGAGATCTGGTCCCTGGATACATCCTTGTGTAGCGCTTGCACAATCTAAAGCTTTGATTTTCTCTAACAGCTCTCACAGGCATCATTCTTCACTGCGGACAGTCTCACTAATTACAAGAGCCATCACGCGTGAATTTAACCCCAGACCTGCTTTTTACAATAACCACAGCTCGGGGTCTTTCTTTCTATAGATACTATTGGATACTATTTGGAGTAAAATCCACCGTCATGAAAACATTCATACAGATATTTATTAAGTGTAATAATAAACAGATGTTCTCTAATTCTTCAGGAGTTTTGTGTCTCTGTACATAATTTAAGTCCTGTATTATTTTTCTTCATGTTCACCTGAAACAAAATGTAATATATAAATGTTGTTAAGATGTATTTTCCCTTTTCTTCTCTCTGTTAGGTTTGATTACCAAGAACTCCTCCACAACTCCACCTTCTGTTTGGTGCCTCGAGGTCGACGCCTGGGCTCATTTCGCTTCCTTGAGTCACTACAGGTAAATAAATATTCTCTGTGCCACATATCATCAGCAGTATTGATTATTCATGTGTTCTTTGTCATGTGATCATGCTGTACAAGTGTTTTTCACACTGTGCTTCTCTGTGTGGTGTTCTCACTGGTTTGAGGTGGGTGGGGCTCGGTTGGAAATGTACAAGCAAACATCAATGTTTAACAGCATGTGAATCAAAGCATGCTAACATTTGTGAGGTTGTTTGCTTATGTTGCCAGCACTGATGATCAAATCTTACCAAACCGCACCCACACAGCCCTGATGGAGCAGATTAACTTCATTTATGACGATTAAACTCTGAATAAGTAATAGTAATGGATGTTTTTTCACACTATTGTAACTTTGATTGTTGCATGAATAGATTAATCAAGGTTGTAGGCAGAAGTCGGATGAAGAAGAAGAACATTTCACACCCAAAGGCAAGCCAAAGTTCTTTAACCCTCTGGGGCCGGTGTGATCAGATCACGTGGAGTCTTTAAAGCACCGCAACAAAAAAACTCTGACACATGGAGTGCTGCCATCAACTTTACTCAAAAGTGTGGATCTCCCAGTTTTTATTTGGCGCCGATAGACCACGGAAAACCGGAGATGTGATAAGAAAAAGGCACAAAGAAATCAGAAGAACAGGAAAAGCACACAGAAGCGTACAATAATATCAATCATCATCAATGATGGCTCATACAATCAAATCACACAGCTTGGATTTGGAAGTAGTAACATTGTTTCAAGTCTTTGTGAGCAGCACAGAAGATAACCACAGCTGCACAATGTTCTGCCCAGTGACTCTGGGAACAGCCAGTAATCCCAACATGAGAGGTCTGCAGGGTTCATACTGCAGGCCTGATGAGTGTCTTGGACTTAAAGAGTTCAGTGATTTATGGACAAGCACTAAAGTTTTGGAGTTGATTCTGTGAGACGAGTACAATGACACCTAATTTGTAGTGTAGTGTAGTGTAAAACACTGTGAGGGAGTGTGTGTAAAACCATTTGTTAAGAAGCGTGTCTAGGACTTCCTGTTGAACTGGTTACTCTGAATGGTCAGTGTAAATTTATATTTTTTGAGCTGTGCTGCAGTAGAACCACCAGCCTCTGTTTTAAAGGTGTGTAACATTTTAGATGGCTGTGTTTACAGAATATAGCACAAGTGGAATATAATATGCAAAATGTTTGTATTAGTGTAAAATAATCATCAGAATCATTGTGGTGTGTTACCTTACAATGAGCTTTTAGATCTACACTCCACACACAGACACATGTTTAACTGACATGTTTATACAGTAGTCCAGAACAGACAAACTCAACACTGGTTCTGATAGAGACTTTAGCGTTTTCTGTAAGTTTCACCTCCTCCTTCACACTTCACTGCCCATTTTCAGTCCCAGCTACAGACTGCTCCTCTAAGCCCTCATGTTCCAATCACATTTGGAGCCACATGCTAATAAACTACCAACCATGGGCCGCAACAGTCCGAGCCATCTACCTACAGATGGTGAGCCATCGCCCTGTTTGCTAGCTTGATGCAACAGTACGTGTCTGGGGCGGAATTCTTGTTTTTAGTGTCATGCAAGAATTTTTACTCAATGACTTTTTTCTGCTTACACTGTGAGGAATCCTGGAGTTTGTTGATTTAAATCATAAGTAAAAATGAACTCCTGTCTGGACTTTGGAGGTCTGACAGAACAGGTACATTCATGGTATGTTTCCCAAAGCCTGTAGCCATAACCACTTTCAGCCTGTAGTGCTTTGTGAATGAAGAGCTTCCATGTTTACCTCATGCAGACCGTGATCAAGCCTTCCACCGTTACTGTGTTCAGCTCTGTTACTGCAGTCATTTGTCCATATTTAATGTTCTTGTGCAGAACTCAAGATTTGAAACATCTGCTGTACACTGCACAAGATCATGACTGTATGTGTTAACAGGTATAAATCACTTACACAGTCATGCTGTGTCAAATATAGTAACCTAACGCTGACAAGTGTTTTATGTTCTTGTGTTCATGCTGCCTGAGCTCTTGAGGACTCTCTAGTTTCTCTGAGGCCCACATAAACAAACAGCTACAATCTGTACATGCTAACGCAGCAGTCATCAAAACATTAGCTGCAGCATTTCCCTGTTAGAGTGACCAAATTACACTTCTGCAGGAAACAGCTCCGATTCAATGAGATCCAGCTCATATACAGTTCAATCAACAAGGAAGTGCACAGGATGCAGAATGTTTATGTTCCAGATCTGTGGTTTATGTAGTCCTTTTGGTTATTGACACCTTAATGGTCACATCTGCAAGTGTTTTCCCCAGACCATTGTGTTGTGTTGAGTGCAGATCTAGCCATAAAGGCTTTATTTGCTATTTGCTAGGCCTTTTAAACTAAAATGGGTCCATTAACACACACGGATGCACACGCACACACTTATACAAACACTGGTATCGTTCATTTAAGTCCATCAGTGAAATGTGCAAGTACACAAACAATGAAGAAACCGCAGGCAATGGAGTGAGAGAACGGTTTAAAACCAGTCCCTCTGCTGTAGTTCTCTCTCTGCCACCCAGGTCGACAGTCTCACACCAGTGCAGGAAGCAGTAGTGGCTGTTTTTAGATCCGCCAAACACTGAACTCTCTGGCTGCTACAATGTTCCCTGGCCGCACTGCTCTCTGGGGCTGTGTGTGTCTGCATGAATGGTCCGGAAGCATCCACAGGAGTGGCAGCCTGCCCCACCGCTGATGTCTGCTGAATGGACAAATCCACACACAACCCACTCGGCTTTGGCAGCAGGCAGTAGTCATGGTCCCCTTCTCCTCCTGTCTTCCTTCTTTGTCCTCTCTTAGTCCTGTCATCCTGTCTCTTTTCCATTCGAGGCACTTTTCAAGAATCTTTGGTTGCCTGTTTATTTTTTTTTAGTTCGGTGCTAGCCAAGCCCACAAAAGAACTGGCAATTACCAGTGCGGTAAAAACCTCACTGCCAGCTTTCCAATATACACACAGACTCACATTTGCACACTCCCCCACATACACATTTACTCAAAGCCTCACCGTCTTCATCACCCAATGCAAACAAACCAAAAACAACTACACAGCACACAAGCTTTCATATGACCTAACCTCCAGGCGGGGAGGGCTCCAAATGTTTGAAACAGCCTCAGAGTGCCTCATCTCTTGGGGAAAAGACTCAGGCGAGCCCCAGGCTGCATTTCAGAGTTAAAGGCCTTGGATTATCACTCTGGGAGGCTTTGTGTGACCTTGTTGTAACCTGTGGCTGATTCTGACACATATACACACACATACCAGTCATTCTATTTGCTGAAGTGTCCTTCAGCAGGTCTATTCTCAGATGAAATGCAGCAGCGTCGGAAGCCCCGGTGGGCCGGAGAGAGCGTTTGATCTCCACCATTTTCGGCTGTTGCTGCTGCTGTTGCTGATCTCTGGTGGTTTAATTAGAAAACATTTGAGAGGGGGGGGCAGATCTATCAACTCTTCAGACTACTGCGAGGAAAAAGAGGAAGACAGGATGAGAGTGCAGCAGAGAGAAATGGAAAAAAAGGAGAACTGAGAGAGAAACTGACAGGGGCGTGGGGGGACCAAAACCCATCAAACCTGTCAGTGAACGAGGGAATAAGGCAACATCAAAAATCCACTTCAATAAAGCCTGATGCCTCCACACATCAGTTCTTTCCTCCTCATTTTTCTCCCATTCCATTTCATCCCTCTCTTCTCCCCTCAGTGTACCTCCCTCCTCGCACATGTCCCCTTGGTGGTTGTACCTAATTAGTACACAAGACCCGGCCCTGTCAGCCACATCTGTGCAGGAGTGACAGAGCTTCCTGGGAATGGAGAGATCGGAGTTGTTACTCATTGCAGTCACCCTATAGGCTCTTACACACACACACACACATTCTTACTCAGCTGCACATACATTTACACACAAGAGAACCGATCATATTATCTGTTCAGGCTGGGATATCACGGCGCCAAGCATCTGGGACTGAACTCATACAGATTGTGTTATATCAATGCAGCTGCAGTATGTCATGTTATGTTGTTTACTGCCAAAGATGAACCAGCAACAAGGGAGGAACCCAGTCGAACTGCAGCTGATCACAATTAAAGTGAAATATATGTAGTTTGTCAGTGTTCTCCAACTTTTTACAGCACGTACCAGCTCAGAAAATATTAAGCTGTCCAAGTACCAGCATTATGATAGCTGTTAAAAGATAGCAGCGTAGGCCAACCCTGTTCAGACGATTTACACAGCAGACAGCTTTATTCTGAATATGAACATTTATGTCGCTTATTTATGATCCTGAATGGCACGGGGTCAAGTACTGGGGCTAATCTCCTGATCTGGTGGTAGTACACAAGTCAGTTGTTTTATCAGCATCACTGTCTCTCTAAGACTCTCTAAATACTCTGTAATATATCTGTGTCCAGGCGGCCTGTATCCCAGTGCTGCTGAGTAACGGCTGGGAGTTGCCGTTTTCTGATGTCATCCAGTGGAACCAGGCGGTCATTGAGGGAGATGAGCGATTACTCCTACAGGTAAGAGACAGAGGCTCACACTCATTTACAGGCACACACTTACACAGACACACAGGACAGCCTGATGACCACTAGGAGTCAAAGTTCTTTTCAAAATACAGTAATGGCCAGTACTGTACTTTCAGAAATAAAAATCAAATGGGAAAGTGCGATCACCACCGGCAGCAATCCAACAGCACATAGCAACCACAAGGAGGGACATTTTTATCAGTGCATATAAAGAAGGAACTGCTTTATGGTTTCTATATGTAAGGATCAACATGTATGATTTGTACGGCTTTTTTGCTCTTTATTAAGATGTATCAAAATGGATAAAGAGCAACATCATTCTGTTTTTATGTTGGCATGTAGCCAAAAGTTGGGGTGTTACAAAAAATGAGGTCATGTTGTGCTGAGCAGACCTCCTAAGATGCTTCCAGTAATAGAAATAAATGGACAAAAAATGCAAATGAGTTGCTGACTGTGCACCAGATTAATTAAAGTAAATTCAAAGAATCAATAAAAAATTGGAGCTAGCAGAGGATGGATAGTCACCACAGTGAGAGACACATAACCCAAATAAAGGCTCGTAGAGCGAGGCCATGTTTTTCAGGCCAGCTCACGTATGTTTGACAGATATGCTTCTATTTTCAACCAATACACGGTACTGTTGTCTACAGGGGCTGCATACCAGCTCGCATTTCACTCGCCCCGCATGTGTTTAACAGCGACCTGAGCATATTTGTATCCTACGAGTCTATTTTCTTCTGTTTTACACACATAGCTGCAGTGATACAGTGATACAGCTCTGAGTGTTGCCAAAACACAGGTGACCTACAAACCTAAACTTTGTGTTAGTCCTAAACAAGTCAGGTATTTGTCTGCCTTCTGAACACACCTTCCTATCCTGTTCACACTACATGACTGGCTGCTGTGAACACATAGATAATAACCAAACACAGAATCAAGGTCATTATTTTCCTCCTTACATCAGTGCTGAGCAGAAAGAGTTTATGTTGGGCATAATCACCGAGAATCCACCATGCAGGACTACAAAGCAGGTATAGAGTAATCAAAGTGGAGTATGAAAACCTCATTCAAAAACCCACTGACTGCATTAATCATTAAAAATACATGACCTTACTCAAATGCAGGTCATGTGGCTCACTTCAAACAATTTGATATGGATGTTTTTTAGCAACAACATCATTTCCCTAAACGCTGTAGATGTTCACAGGCTAAACATCACAGATGTGTGCACAGATGGGCTCGAACGCTGTAAAAGTTTAACACAGAGATTGTTGGAAAAAGAAACAAAGTTGGACAATGACTTCAGAAGGGAGCCCTCGGTAAGATTGTGGCTGAGCCCCTCACACTCTGGACACAAACTTCTGGAGATAGTCCCCTCTGGCTGAAGGTTGTGGTCATGGCACAAGAACAGTTCCCCATCTGCAGCTGGCCTCATTAACAAGACCCGAGCCCCCTCTGACACTGACTCTGTGTTAAATTAACACAGATATCTTGCTCATTAAATATTCTGCACATTCCTGCACAAACTGTACAGCTCTTTTCATTTTAAAACAAAGTGTGCATATATTTACATTTACACTGATTTTTTATCTTCCTCATATTTTTATATAATGTTTGTTATGTACAAAAATGCAGACACATTTGGCAACAAGCCTGCTTCTGATTTTCCAGTTAAAATTTCAAAGTTGTCGTGCTGCTGTGATACTGATTTGGTGAACATGGAAAGTAAACCTCTGGAAAACACCTGGTTCTTTTAGAGACAGATGAAAGAGACACTGAATGAGAGATTGCGTTGAGTTACAGAAGCTAGCAGAGGCTAGCCTGGACGTGATGACATGACTTCAGCTCTCTATTACCTGTATCAAATGGTGTGATTACAGGTTGGAGCCCTTTGAGATTAAAACACCCACCGAGGCCTTAATCCATCTCCAGTTCAAAAGCTCTCACTCGCTCATCCTCCCTGCCTCTTCTCTCATTCTCTCACAAACACACATACACGCACACACACACACACACACACACACACACACACACACACACACACACAAACACAATGAGAGAAAGCAAAGCCGGCTCACTCTCAGCTACAACCTTTATCTTTCCCCCTCACACAAATTACATCATGTCTCCTCTGCATTGATCCACTTCGATCTTGGCCAATAGAGGACACGAATTGGCATTCAGCTAATGAACAGCAACAAGCCCCTGAGAGCTCAGAGCAGAGACATTTTCAAATTATGGCAGAACTGAATTGAATGAGCTGACCTCATCAGTGGCATTTCTGCACACCTGCAAAACTCTCCCATGGAAACATGGAATACACACATCGATATTGCCTGTGATGTGGGGGTAAGGAGCGTGAGGCTTTTGCTGAAGAGGGTGAGGAAGAACACTCCAGACAAACTTAGGACAATGCTGAAGCTGTCTCCTGATGTACATGTACTAGTGTAAAGAAACAGAGAAAGTAGGAAGGCTGAGGAGAAAGAGAAATGTAGCATAAGGTGGGGTAGTGCAATGTAGGGGGTTGAAAGATCAAGGACAAGAATTAAAAAAAGATTTATCTGCCTCCCGACTCTTGAAAATGTGTTAAGCTGTGTACAGACAAAGGGGTTTAAAGGAGTCAACTGCTCACACTTCTCTCAGTTCAACATGGCCGCCTTCCGCTTTGATTGAGCTGCTGAGCTTAACTCTCTAAGTGATTGAATCAATTTTGGTGATTTACTCAAAACCCCAATGAAGTCCTTACTAATTAAGGTCTAATTATCTGAAGAACAGATCCCAAATCAGCTGTGTGTCAAATGTTTTTAGGGGGGGCAGATTAAGCGATCTTAATCTGATTTAGATCAGATAGTCCTGAAATGCCATTTCCTCTTCCTCTCTCTTTTCCAGACTGTTTTAAGAGACTCACTTTAAAAAACTTCTCTGTTCATGTCACCGTTTCCTCTTCCCATCTTTTGTCCTCAGGTGCCATCCACAGTGAGAGCAGTAGGAAATGAGAGAGTCCTGGCCCTCAGACAGAGAACCCAGATGTTGTGGGAAGCCTACTTTTCCTCTGTGGACAAGATAGTCCTCACCACACTGGAGGTCAGCCTCAGCCGTAACACGCTTGACATGAAGCAGTGAAGGAAATGTATCCAAGTGAAATATGTGGTTCGAGAAGCTTGTTGATGTAATGACTACTCGCAGGGATAGCTGGTAAACAGCTGCAGCTGGTGAACTGACCTCTAACATACTAGCTGGCACTAGTGAGTCAAGAGCTTCCCCAGTTTTCTGTTCTGTGTGTACTGTGCTGTCTCTGCGCCCTGATCATTCAACAGGAAGCGTCATGCTGGGTTTGTTGCCAACGTGACAATAAATTCACACATCCATCCATCCTTTAACAGGCTCACAGTGGGGCTGGATCCTGAATTCACACAGTTTATTCAAAATACATATGAGCAACAAAGTTATTAAAGATGTTTACGGCAGCCTCATTGGAGAGATCTTGAATTTATGTGAGCTACAATATCTCCCATTTGGTGAACTGAAGTCAACAAAGCTGTGGCAAAATGACTGAAATGTCACCGTTGCCGGTAGTTACATTACAATAAATAATAATACCCCCACAGTTGATTCCAATACTATTCTAAAGCTGTAGAGCAGCAGTTAGGCTAACCATCTTACAGGATGTTTTTACAGTTCTTTCTATTCATCCCACATTGCTTGACTGTAGCATTAGCTAACTGGGTAAGCAAACATTTTAGCGCTGTTACTAACGGGACAATAAGATAATAAGATATTAAGATATTCAAGAAAGAAATATGAGCACTGACTCCCCTCTGACTCCGTCATAATAACTATTTAAACACCTCTCCTCTTTTGTGGAGCCGTGTCTACTATGACAGGGGAGTTTCAATAAAAGTGGATATGCTGCGATAGCTTCCACCATTTTAGATTTAGATTTCTGTTTCCCAAGGTCAGCAATGTCAAAACAGTTTGCTGATATTATATCTGCCTGCCAAACAGATTTTAAATGCTGATCTTTACTCCAGTCATAAGTCTGTACGGACTGTATCAAGTCTCATGCGTGTCTATCTCTCTATCCTGAACACTGTGTAATGTTCCTCTTGGCTGCTGAGTATTGGTTAGAAACCTAATTGAAATGTTTTAGAACTCCTGAATGCTCCTACCATACAATTCTGTTCAGGAATGTGCAGCAGCATCCAGGGAAAACATCTACAAAAAGAAGTCCCTGCTGTAAACACAGGTTTTCTGTCAAACCCAGCCACAGTTGCTAACTCTCTGCGGTTTACTGCCTGCGCGCTATCATCAGCCCTCTTTCAGCAAAGCTCTCCAACAGAGTGCTCACATTTGAAGCAAACCCTTCTATCGTTATGATTATGGGGTTGGATCTTGGCCCATGCCATACATTTCTACATTTTACTATCTCAGCTCTGTGTTGCACTTTAGGTCTAGGGAACCGAGGCAGTCCACATCCGATCTGCCTGAAGTCTCACAGAAATCCCCCAACCTATAGAAATGATATATCATCACACTGTAAATATCAGTCTCAGCCTGCAGGATGTTACCTTGCTGAGGCCTAACAGCCAATGTAGCTCACACATCTGTCCGTGTTTTGTTTTATTACTTTGAACAAGCTGAGAAGAAATGAACTTCAAAGATAGATGCTAAGAGAATGTCATCTGAAGGTTAGCCCAAGGGCTAGGCGCTGCATTAGAAGAAATAACAACCTCTTTATATGAGCAGCATAGTGTCAATATTAGCACAAAAATGTGGGGAAACAACAGATTTAACCCCTCTGAAATATGAAAAAAATCATTTTTTAAAAATCACACGATGAGTGCAAGGCTTTGGACTCTGATGTTTACAAAAGCAGGTCTGGAAGCCCCTTGTGTATTTACTGCTGGGGATTTATGCTCGAGATAATAATGGAGAGGTTCTGGAGGTTGGTGATAAGCTGCTTATATACATACAGCATGCACAGGGGGCCCTCTCCCCACGGGAGACAGCTGTGCAGTCAGCCTGAGGTCAGTGAGGCAGAGGGCTGGAGAGCAGTGATGACGGTGAAGCCGCTGCGTGGACACCTCCTGTTGGCGTAAAATAGGAAGTACATCGTAAGGGATTGCTGGAATATGCAAACACAAGTGTGTCAGCTCTCAAGTTTGCATGGAAGTTTTCCATGACTCATCCACCGGCTTAGACGAATGGGGTTTGGGTCACTTTACGATAAAAGTGAGCGTGTTCTCTCTGCTCACCATCCATTATTTCCCTCCACAGATCATTAAGGACCGCGTGTTCTCTCACATATCGAGGAACAAGTACATGTGGAACTCCCTGCCAGGAGGCCTGCTGGTCCTACCAGAGTACTCCACTCACCTCGCACATTTCCCTTTCTACTACCTGGGACTAGGTAAACACACACTTCATTTAAATGAGTCTGCACAACATGCAAATCTTGATCGCACGCCATGGTGATGAGACTATGATGTCAGCGCTGTGGAGGCAGAGATGAGTGATCGACACTCATAAAGAAAAGTTGAATCAAATATTTACTGAAGTTCCTGCCTGTCTTATTTTGAATTTTGCAATCATGCTAAAATACAAAGACAGTTTGTTATCATTTATTTTTCCATTTAAAAACACATTTGGATGTTATTATGACATTTTTCAATTTTAGAAAATTTGGTACAGTCTATATGGGGGTCACCAAAAATGCTGATTATTCTGATGAGCCTTGATGGACTGACACAGATGTGGTATATATATTTGTTGTATAGAGGAGAACCTAATAAATATTCAAAGAGGTTATACATCCTCTCTTACCCTCATATTTTTTCATGACTGCTCAGGGGTCAGTCCTGGTCAAGAGTTCACGGCTGTCATCCATGCCGTCTCCCCATTGGTCTCCCAGTCTCAGCCAATCATGAAGCTGCTTCAGGTGGTCTCCAAGTCTAAATACTGCTCACAGGTAAGTTGTGATCAAATGAAATTATGTTTAAAATCCTGTTTCGACACACACGCACTCTCCCACACTAAAGGGTTTACTTTGCTGACCCTACTGCAGCAGCTTTTTCTGAACAGTCTAACGCGTCTTTCTGTGAATGTGTTATGAAAAATGCCCTTCCCCTGCTGCTCTAGATAATCATTCTCTGGAACAGCGAGAAGCCACCGCCCAATCGAAGCAAATGGCCTCCCATGCCCGTCCCCCTCACTGTGACAGACGGCAGGAGGAAGGTGAGGACCAGTGCCACTCAGAACTCACACTGAAATCGTGCTGATGCCTGACTGACAGCTTGACAAACTGTCAGTTGTCCAGTCTGTTTAAGTATCTCTCTCTCTCTTTCACTTTATCTCTGTTACTCTGGCCCCTCTCCATGATATATGTTTTTCTGTCTTTCTTCTCATCCATGTATGTCTGACGTGTCCACCGATCCATGTGGCGTTCGCTTTCATAAATGTCACCGGCTCTCGATATTTCTTCCTTTCACTTGTCTTTTTTGACTCCCAAGGCAAAATCTATAGCGATTCACTCATCTCAGTCACTCAGTATGATTTACTGTAACATGATCATCTCTCACTCATTCTCATAATCTCTCGAAGCACAGGCCCAACAACATAAAGCCTACAGTGCAAGAACTAAGATTTACTGCTGTATTTCTTTCAGACCACCAGTCGGTTCCTACCTCATGTTGCCATAGAGACAGAAGCAGTGCTGAGTTTGGATGAGGATACAGTCCTGCTGACCAGTGAGGTGTGTGTCCACATTTGTTATTAATAAACACAAAGCAGGACTGCACACAAACACACACACACAGAAATCAGTATTCCTGAAAAAGTTGGAGCACTGTCTAAGTAAGTCCATGTCTGCACTTGTAGGTGAACTTTGCCTTCTTGGTGTGGCGGAGCTTCCCTGAGCGGATCGTGGGCTACCCTCCCAGGAGTCACTTCTGGGATCCCCTAAAGCATGCCTGGGGCTACACCTCCAAATGGACCAACGACTACTCCATCATCCTGACTGGAGCTGCCTTCTACCACAGGTACACCAACAGACTGGAGCAGACGAAAATCCAGTCATTTAGAACTGCATATATTTAGTTTATGTATGTTTTGCCTCTTATTATTATCTAAAAACATGAAAAAGCTGTGCTGTAGACAGCGGTCCTCTCAGTGCTCCTTTGAGCTAAATGCTAAGTTCAGCATGCTAAAATGCACACAGCAATGCTAACATGTTTAGCAGGTGTAATGTTTACCATGTACACAGCCTCAGTGTGGCATGCTAATATTTAGTAAATAGAACTTAAGTGCAGGAAATGGCTGCTTGTCTTTAGTTTTGCAGGTATTTGGTGGATGAACTCAGACCAAAGTTATCCTAGTTAACAAGTTATCCTCTGGGGAACATGAACGCCTGTACTATATTTCACTGCAAAGTGCTTTGTTTTTTAATATTGTCCCATAGTTATGTTTTCAGTATTAACTTCTAACAGGCGTGCATGCATAGACTGTGACACCTAAATTTAGACTTACAGACACGACACTGATGATGCAACTGAGATCAAAACGGATTGAGATCAACAGCTGAAATCAAAGGGACAGCTCCGTGAACTGCAGCAAGCATAATGACACGAATCCTAACATGAAAAGCATAATGGCACAATCAAACAGAATAAGGTAGTATCAAGGATAATTATGTGTATGTGTAGGCGAGAGAAAAGAAAAGGAGAGGGTGAATTACTCGGGGATTACTTCAAGCAGTTTGATTCATTCGAAAAGCCTGAATCCGATACGAGCAGCAGAGGGATGTCAGTTCTCATACAATATGAATGGAATTCCTCCACAGACGGTGAAATCACACGCTTTCAGACAAATAGGCATTTTTGTGAGAACACATTTTTGCCATGCTAATTTGAATCTTTGGTTAGTCCCACCGATGTTTGCAAAGGTCTGTCTGCATTATCTCAAATGCCCGTTTCACCACTTAAACAGAGAATGGCAATGAGTAGTCAGTTAGAATGTGCCTTTCTCACTGTGGGAGCCCTGAATTTAGTCTTTTACATGCAAATGATCTAATTACGTACTGTATGTTATATTGTTAAAGTGATGTGACAGCATGCCAAATAGCTTTTCCACAGTGGGGCTGCTTTACAACAACGATGACAAAATCAAGTAGCAACTTCCCAGAATGAATTGCATCAACTTTCAGTTAATTGTGATTAATTTTAGCTCCTGAGCACAAAACATATTTGAAGAAGTCAGTGACAGGTGCTAAGTCTGACAAATGTAATGCTAGGAAGAAGCCGAATAGAAAACTCTGCACTAAAATATCCAGTCTAAGAAAGTGAAGGGATGGAGAACGTGTATGCTGTTCCACAGGGGTTCAGTTTGTTGTGCACTATAAATATCAAATCCCACCGGTGGTGAAATGGTTAACTTGTCCCAGATACATATCATCAACATACATCACAGCAGCTACTCTTTTGTGTAGATGTTACCACACAGGTGCTGCTTTCCTGGCCTCCTCCTGTGAGAAACTGTGTTTTTATTTTGTGTGATATAGTTTTATTTTAGATGTGCGTCTCTAAAGACGTTTACTGTACTGTGAGTGCAAGTACAGCAGGCTACTGTGATAAGAGACTAATAATAGTGAGACAGAACATCGGGTTTTGCTCTCTGATGACAGATGTGACAAAATATTCTTGCAAGAGGAATAGAGCAATGTGAAACAGGTGAGAAAATAACAGCTATTCTTCTTTACATCCAACTTTTTAGGATTTTATGAGGCACACGTCTGAAAGCTGACTGTGATCCTGTAAATATATTTTCAATTGCTACAACTAAAGAGATGCCACCACCCTTCCAGTGGTAACACTGAGCAGTGGTCAGGAGGTGATGGAGTTCACTTTTATGTTGACACGTCTCTGAAGTCACAGTAGAATAATCATTTTTACTAGTTGGTGTTCTTTTGGTGTCTCACAGGAAAATAAAACAGGTGGTTTTAACATGTTTTAACATTCTCTCTTTTTCTTTCAACTTCGGGTTTGTATTTATAAGATGAGCTGAGGGTATGTGATGAAAGTCTCACCTCTGGGATCATATCCAGAACAATCCAAGACTTCCTGCAGTCTAATTAGCAACTTAATATGCAAGCATGATGAGAATAACACATTTGTGTTCATCTCTGTAAATATCCAAAGATATCCAAAGTACGGCCTGAGGGCCAATCACAACCCACAGTCAGATGTCATGTAGCCTGAAGCTTCATTTTTATAATATATTATTTAAGGCCTGCGAGCATTGTCAGATACTGTATGGCTGGAAGATTTGGCTTTTTTGGTTGACATAATGAAGCAATTGAATGCACTAAACATTAAGGACATAACTGCTGGCGTACTGTAGATTTGACACAAAATATTACTTTCTAAATGATTTTGTTAAAAACAAGAGCAAGAGTGACATGTTTTAAACTTAAATGTTAACAGACTTTGCATTACTTGTAATAAGTCATGTTTAAAATGAACATGAGGTTCAGATTTGTATCAACTTTATTCATCTGACTCCAGATGTGAAAGAAAGGAAGAAGTGGTTTTTGGATTTGTTCATGCCTGATTGGCTTAGATTTGGTGACATTGCCGTATTAAAAAAATAATAATAATTGTACGTAACATTTACGCATTTGTTCATTTTTAAATGTTAGTCTGGCCCCGGGCATCTTCACACTTCAAATCTGGCCCTCTTTAAAAGAAGTTTGGACAGCCCTGCTCTATATGTTACATTAACGTAGAGTCTACTGACTCTATGCGCTGCATTAATACACTCCACCCATCTGCACATGAAAATCGAATAAGTACTACACTGACTACAAATGGAAAACAAAATGCATCCGGTGCCAAAATCTTGGTCCCCATGCTGACAGATTCTACATTCATATGCAGATTATAGAACTTATACGATGAGCTCATGTGCTTTGTGTTTCACGGCCGTGAACAAACAAAGCTGCTCTGGGAATTGAACCCGTCATCTCGGTGTTACGTTATTTGAAATGACTAGTGTTTACTAAATCTCTCATTCCAACACAGGTACTACCACTACCTGTTCTCCCACTACCTGCCCCAGTCTCTGCGGACTCTAGTGGATCGCACCTCCAACTGTGAGGACATCCTGATGAATTTCCTGGTCTCTGCTGTAACCCACCTGCCACCAATCAAAGTGGCCCAAAGGAAGCAGTACAAAGAGCTGCCCAGTCCACAAGTAGGCAGCCATCAGTCTTTCTCACTTGTGTTCAATGCTGTCAGGTCAGCACTGGATGGTGAATGACATGTGTCTTGTTCTCTTCCAGGGTATAAAGAGTGTCCCCTGGGCCAACCCGGAGCACTTCAACCAGCGGCAGGAGTGTATCAACACCTTTGCCAACTGGTTTGGCTACATGCCTCTGGTCCACTCTCAGTTTCGTCTGGATCCCGTGCTCTTCAAGGATCAAGTGTCTGTCCTGCGCAAGAAGTACAAAGACCTGGAGAGAGCGTGAAAATGATGGACAAGCAGAACAGAAAAAGAAGCATCGAGGGCTGGTCTAATGGACAGCCAAATCAGTGGTGGACAGTCAAGAGACAGCCAATATACTGAAGACTGTGTGGGATGTGGACAGAGTGGCAGCGCCGTCCATTTGTGGCATGGACAAAGTACAATCATCAGACAGACCCTGGCGGACTGTTCTGGACTATAAACATATAAATATGAAGAAAACAGGGGCTATGAAAGTTTGAAAGGAGCTTCAAATGATTCTCCTACCTCCATCAGTCTGGTGAGACAACAGAGGACATTTAAGGGCCTTGACAGAGTCCCTGTGATTGGGCCTCTCACTGGGAAAGGACAATATCTATTGGACAGCAAAAACAGGAACGTGTGTGAACACTTCAGATGTCAACAGTACTATTGCTGTGACAATGAGAAGGGAATGGGTATCTCACGCCAGCAGCACCCAAGGGACTGGTATTGGTGCCATGCACTCCAGCTGTCTATGTGTGTCTCAGCGTTACTGTGCAGGGACTGTTGCCGTGGAAACAGATCATTTCACATCAAAATGCTAACTGTAAAACCAATAAAATGATTTATAAATGCAAACTCATGGCTCTGCAGAGAATTTTTTGCCCTTCTTGGCACACACCGTCTCTTCAAAGAAATCCAGGACATATTTTTAGCCAGCGTTCTTCATAGCACGTTTTAAGATACTGAAATAGTAAAAACATGTCAGTGAGGCCAACAGTAAGTGACCAGATTTGGATGCTGTAACTACACATGCAAGAAATACAACAGACATCATCAGGTAGAATTAAAGATTGTCTTGTAAAACATGAAAAAGCAGAATAACTGTTGATGAACTGTTTATGAAGAGTATAAAGAGAGACCTGACTTCATACTGGTCCTGTACACATAACTGACCGTCCTTTAAATAAGCCCATCAGTCTAAAGTAGAACTTCAGCTAATGTATACAGTAATTATCCGACAGTGATTCCCTGAAATATTCAACTGTTTATTCTATGAAATGTCAGAAGACAGTGGCACCTCATTCTTCATCTGCCTTCATAGGACGCAATATTAAACTTCAACTACAATGTTTATGTCATTTATCAAATTTAATTTTC
This sequence comes from Nibea coibor, assembly GCA_023373845.1. NCBI lineage: Eukaryota > Metazoa > Chordata > Actinopteri > Sciaenidae > Nibea > Nibea coibor. The sequence continues at coordinate 1,242,652 of CM041735.1, read as the reverse complement.
TGTCAATGAATCAATTTGACTCTTTTCCACATTTAGCCCACTTCATATTGTGAATCAGTCATATAAACTGATTGGATTAGCTGTGAAATTATTACATATATACAATAACAATAATCACAAGTTGCTCGATCATACATCCTGTGTGTGTGTTTCTGAGTCGGGGACTGCCTTTGATATCGTGTTGCAGTGTAGGAGCACTCCACTGAGGAGCTGTTGGTGTGTAAAGATAGATGAACACAGGCTGAGGGTCAGAATGTACATCATTATGTGTTGGTGGATATGCCTTGATGTATTTATACATCATCTCTATTGTGAAGGAGATCATGCGTTCCCACGCCAGCCCTCAGGGTTGTTGGAGCTGACACAATGGAACACACACTACAAAGTGTGAGCTGGCCAATCCTGTATTTAGAAACACAACATCAATGAATATGTTCAAAAAATGTTAAAAAAAGAAGTTTATTTTATACAAAACACAAATGCAGGCCCACCTTTATCCCACAGTTTACAAAAATAAAGTCACAGGCAAGCCAGTCTCGACAGCCTCAGGGTTAACAGGTGTGCTGTCTAGCACTCAGGAAGCTAATCTCATTAAGCACATGCACACACCCACACACACACATACGTACAAAGCACCTGAGATACATAGCTGCCAAGGGGCTAATTTGAATTCTGAACCCATAGTGTTTTACAACTGACAGAGTGTAATAAGGGCAATTGTTCCTATTGTAAACACAGTCGTTAGATCAGCTCCTGTGCTTTCTGGAAGAATTGCTGCAATGAATTCAAGCCTGTCTGGTGTCAGCGCCTGGGGGCCAAAACACCAATAATACAGCGTTTAAGCAAACTTTTGTTTGTTTGGTCTCACCTGAGGCGTTACAGGTTTCAACTCATTTTAACAGTGTGAAAACAGGAGTCCATAACTTATTTGAATAAACACACAGTGACAAAATAACAGTTGTAGAGCACTTGGCAAACAGAAACTGGGATGTCAGCTGCCTTGTACAAACACAATGATTCTTGAAGCCGGAGTGTATCAGGTTGACACAAGCTTATTATTTCATCCTATCTTATTAATAGTTTCCCCCTCAACAATGTCATTATAGTACATAATGAACAGCGGTCGGTCTTGGGTGACCTGTGAGTGAATAGTGAGTGCAGTGATGAAGTGTCAGTACAAAGGAGGTGTACCAAAGAAGGAAGTCCTGTATTCAAAACTCCCTTGTTTCACCTGCTCTTTCCCTTTATGCAGTCCTAACTTCTGTGGAGGGAGGTGTCTTTAAAAGAGACTAGAAGAATCTAGAAGAACAATCATTTCCTCAGCGTCAGCATGGCGTTGACGTCCCACAGCAGGTTCCTCATCTGATCCATCAGAATCTTCATCTCCTGGTTCTTCTGACGTACTTTCTGCAGGTGTACCACAAGACACATGACATCCATCAGTGAGACTCCTTAAAGCACCTGAGCTGGAGCTCCAGCCTTTACCATCCTTACAATCTTAAGCTATCAAAACATAACCTATTTTACTCATAAGAAACATTTATCAATAATTGGGGATCTCTATGATTGTTATGGAGTAAGAAATAGGCTTTTCCCTGGTGTGCCACTAATGTTGTCAATAAAACAAACTATTTAGCAGCCTCAGGCTGCGTTTCCTACTGTTTTGCCACTGGCTGCCTGGTGGCAACTTCTGAATCTACCTGAAATCTTCATCCCTGTGGAATATTGGCCCCGATGTTTACAGAAACATGATTGTGAGTGTTCATTTAAAGGCAGAGCGAGTACAATTTGTTGGGTGCAGTTTGTAAAAACAACATTCAATGTCGGCCTCTCTTTGCAGGCTCGATGCCATTGCAGCTTCCTCTTGGATGCATGCTTATGATCTGGCACCTGATGGCTACATTTTTTAAACAGTGCGAGTATCACACCCTGCATGCTGTTATTGGCTGGGGCTACGCACCTACTGACCAATGGTTGACGCCCAAAAACATACTGAACATACAGGGCGGTTTCTGCAGATTCAGACACCGCCACACAGTTACAGTGAAACAAAGTGATGATTGAGAGGAGTTAACATTGTACATTCAAAAAGAAATTCCTCTTCATTCTGCCTTTAAGCTGCTCCTTTAGCAGAGTTTCTGCATTTCACCCACACCGCCAAGGGGTACTTGTTCACCTGGGTCAGTACTGCCACCTAGAGGCATTTCAGGGGACTTTCTGACTGAAAGCGCAATATTTTGTCTTGCTCAGTGTCAAAGCATGAATGTTATTGAATTCATTGCAGCAGTGTTGGGAATTGAAATGATTGTTAAAACTTTATAGTAAGGGTACATGAATAATGGTGAATACAAAGGACACAGACATGAAGTCATGAAGACGTTAATCATGGTTACAACACTTCTGATGGCTCATGAGGAACTGCATGTGTGAATGAACTTGTACCATAAGTGGTAAAAAGATCTTTGTTTTCATCCACAGTGAATGATTACTTTACAGGATGTATTTCACTTATTAGTTGCTGAGTTTGCTGCAGGTTAACTACTAATTGTACTGCAGTCTGACACCAGCACAGGGAAGTATATTGTCACTTAGCAATGCTGATAATGGGTGTAAAGTACTGCTAATTATGACTTGTGACAAAAAGATAACAGGAACACACCTCCAGAACCTCTCTTCTCTCCTGGTTCACAGCAGGACTGCAGGGCTCCACTTTGACAGAAACCAGCTCCTCCCCGACATACGGCAGAAGCTGAGGACACAAAATACAGACAAGAGTTTTTCCCTTCAGTCTATGAATGCACTTGACAGCAAAAGTAAAAGTCATTTCCCGTGTTATTCTTCTTCTTCTTCTTCTTCTTATTATTATTATATGTATATAATTTTAATTCTTATTTATCATTTATTTAATAGAAATGTCTTAAAAAAGATGAATATTAAAACTAAACTAATATCTAAATGGAACCTTCGGGCTCCTTCCTGACCTCTGCTGGTCCCTCCTGCAGGTCAGAGGTCATCTCCACGCAGCGCTCGTACAGGAGCCGGAGCTTTCTGAAGAGCAGGGCGAGCTGCCGCAGGTGTTCCTGGAGCTTCCCAAAGCGGTCCTGGTACATCGCCTGGCTCTGAGTTACACCATTAGGAAGCTACAGCAAAGACAAACAGCATCTTTCATCACTTTATATTTTTGAATGCAGATGGCAGATTGTTCATTGTGCAGATAAAGACTGGTTTGCAGACATGAAGACAGTTTTCTTGTAAGTATACAGTTTATACTGTAAGACACTGTCCAGACTTTCTCCTTGCCTTTGTTTTATAGTATATTAGATTTAATAACATGTAGATGGCAATGTGCCAGTCCTGGGTAAAATGCATAACTACGCAATTTTTGAATTCATGGTCCTGATGTGGAGTTTCCATTGCCAGAAAAAAAAACCCTCACTCAGTTTAATGGACAAGGACAAGCTGGAAGAGGTGAGTTAGACACTGAGAAAGACAGTGAGATACAATTAGAGACACAGATCAGGTGGAGATAGATGGATGACTTAAGACAGATGCTGACAAGCATGCCAAGCAGATATGCTGGAGAGGAGGACGGGACAAATCCAGGCTGACAGATGACAGAGGAACCCCGAAAACTAAAACACGTCATCTAAAACAGCTTCAAGGCAAGATTACATTCAAACATTTGAAGGGTCAATGTGAACATTTGTTGGTTTTATAACATGCTTTTATTTTAACACACACACACACACACATACATATAAATATATATATATTGGGGGGGGGGGGTCAGTAACAGTCTTACCTGCGTAGCTCGTGTGATCTGGAAGATCTCCATGGTCCGGGTGACAATGTCCTGGACAGTCTCCTGTCCGATCCGGCAGAGGAACACCGGGGAGATTTCCCTCAGGGCTCCCTGAGGGGGCATGGGCTGCTGACCCGGAGCTGAGGTAGCGCTGGGGGGAAGGTGAGGCTGTTGCTGGGGGGGCAGCCCTGTCATCCCCGGCTTCTGCGGTAACGAGGCTGCCATTAGCGCCCAAATCTCCTGGGATGGACGAAACTGATATGACAAAGGTGATAGTTTGTTAAAACGCCTAAACGTTTTGCTGGTACTGCCAACTACGCTGACATTAGCTAAGACTAGTTCATTAGAATTACTCAAAATGAAGTGCACCAAGCCAAACATTTCTTCTATCTACTATACATAAACTGTTACTGAACATAAAACCTAGAAGCTCAGTACTGGTTTCTTGTATGCACTGAACTAAAGATGCTCTAAACACAGTGTTTACTGTTGACGGCTAAACATGCTAACATGCTAACCTGAACAATCTGACGCTCACTGAAGCAAGCTAGTTAGCCACTAGCCTATTAGCTAGCTGGCGGCGAGCGCAGGAAACCTCTTACCTGAATGAAGTGACTGTGGAGAAACGCTGTCCAAACAAGTGCGGCTTGTTGTACTAATAGAAAAATAGCCAGTGTTTCATTTATTATTTTAAATAAAATATTGTGAGACCGCTCCGTTCATTTCTTTCAGAAAGGTCCGCACGTTTATTGTTTTTATTGCGTCACTTCCTGGCAGAGAAGAACATATTTCCCGCCACTAGATGGAGACAGTTAGCTGTAAAAGGACTACAAACTAACTACAAAACAGCAAACTTCAAAGTATTCGCATCTGTTACAGAAGCAGAAGTAGCACTACCACAGTGTAAAAGTACTCAGTTACAAGTAAAATACTGCATTCAAAAGAGTTACGAAGATGGCCCTGCTGGTATTTTATTATCATTTTGTTATTTGATCACTTTTACTGATTATTAATGTAATAGCCAGTTCAGGAGGAGCTAATTTGAACTATTTTATATGGCCTATAGTACTGTAGGGTATTGTTGGTACAGTACATTTAATCAAGTACAATATTTAAGTACAGTTTTAAGATACTTGCACCGTACTTGAGTATTTTCTTTTCATGTTGACCTTTCTGTTTCACTACATTTATTTGACTTTTTTAGTTGATTTACAAATTAAAATTAAATTATTTTTTTCTCATTACAAAACATTTATCTATAGAAACTTCATTTTCAGCTATTCAGATCATCATATTTCATATAAAATATGGTAACGGCTTTTAAATTCATTTTTAATAATTATAAGGGTTTGTACTGTTGGCAGAATTTACTCCATCATCCCTTTTAGCAGGCCCTACCAAAGGAGTTTTGCACAGAACATAGATAACAGACACCTTAAAATGAAGGTTGTTTGAGTGAGACACCCGTTTTCTGTGAAGCCTGGTTAGCCCACTGACATTCAGTAATACCAAATCAATAATATGGCTTAAATCAGTCGGCTCCGGGTTGACCTCATTGTGATGCGGCACATGTTTAAAGGAGGTACATTTTGTTTTTGATAGAGTGTGGGTTATAATTTAAAAGCCGTTTGTTGGCCTTAATGTGTTGGCCATGTACAGGACTTATCAGTGTTAAATTAATAGAGTTTAGTCTGAGAATACATTGTTACAGAAGCCCAGAAGGTAGAGTGAAAAAAAACAAAACATGATTATTTCTTATATAAACAGTTGGGAAAAAAGACAGATTGATTTTTTGTCAGAATCATCTTTGTTTGTTATTGTAATACTCATTTTGACCACAATACGCTGAAGTGCTCTACTATGCAATATCAAGGGCACCAGATTGACTTCAGAAGCGGCTGCTCCCAAGAAATCTAACAGCCACCGCACTAATGGTTTAAACTATAAATCAGCACAAAAATGACAAAACATGACATGAAAGTTTTGAATGTATGAATATATTTTCAGTTTCCTCTGTTGCCTAATGAAGCAGAGTTCTAAAGAAACTGACACAGAAGAGAACAAAACATTGCCATGTCAGTTAAGAGAACAGAATGCAATAACTTTTAGTGATCTGCTGACTTTTAACTAGCACCATCTCATGGTCAAAGTTTCAAATACCTGTAAATACCAAATCAAATTTTGTATACCTGTATACCTTTGTATAGCCCAAAGTCACAAAACACATTTTTCCTCAGAGGGCTTTACAATCTGTACAGGGAGTGACACCCTCTGTCCTTAGACCCTCGGTTCCAGTGAGGAAAAACTTGCCCACAAAAAACCTTTTAACAGGGAAAAAATGTGGAAGAAAGCTCAGGAAGAGCCACAGAGGAGGGATCCCTCTTCCAGGACGGACAGACGTGCAATGGATGTCACATGTACAGAACAAATCACACCTGGAGGATAAACTATGAGTATTTGCATGCATGTTGATAGTTCCCACTCACCATGACGTTACCCTTAATTTCAGTGTAGTGTTCACAAATTGTTTGGGTGAGACTCTTAGGCAAGTGTCTCCTTCTCCTCCTTTTTTTCACTTTTTCATGCAACTTTGTTTAATACTCTGTAACAGTTGTGACCTGATATGTAGCAAACTACAATACTTAGAGCAAAGTAATAAAACACAATGGAGCCAGCAACTCATCAGATAAAACATGTCACCCAAACCAGGCCAATGACATCTTCAGAGCAGGAATCTTAAGGCAGTGTTTCTGAGCTAATCTTAAACAGAAATGTAGAAAAAAAAAACATTATGAGGTCAAATGAAATATGCAGTACTAGCGATAGTGTCCAGTAGCACTGATGACACACAGGTTTTCTGAAAGAGACAAGTGCCCGATACCAGGAAATATGCTGCACGGTGATAACACAGCTGATAAAGCACCACAAAGGCTGTATTCTCACAGCTACCAGAACAACCTGTTACAGGAACCATTTTTGTTCCTCCGTCTGTCCTTGTCGTGTTGTGTGATGACGATCAGTGAAAAGTGTCTTCTAGTTTAATTGTTAGTTTTAGATAAGTATTGATAAAACTGTTCCTGTATACATCTCGTACATACACCCTTCCTCTATTCACCTGTGCATGTTGAGTGGTGTATCTATTGTAACCTTGAAATGAGTCACACACACAGTCACTGCGGCAATTGTGTTATTGCTTGAAACCAGTCTGTCATCTTAAAACTAGTAAAAATCATCATTCTTTTGTAATTCTAACATTAAAGTTTAGTTGAAAGTCAGGCTGTCACACCATTACTTTGCTTCTAAGGCAGTAATAAGATGTCAGTGTTTATACAAACTTGATATCAAAAACTAAACATCATGGGGCCACATTCCTTTCTGTTTGCGACCAATAGATCATTCAGCTATAAGTCAAGAAGAGAGGTAAAATCAAACGTGCCTTGTTACCCAAATTCTCTTCAAAATAATGTTCACTATGTGGAAAAAACCGTGAAAGCAAGCAAAATAGAATTCTTGTGTTATCAGAGTAACCCTGGGTCTCTGTGGTAACATTCCATTTTTAGGTGAATTACATTATCTTATCAAGAGTGAAAGTTAAATATGAAAAGGAAACATTAGTTTCTGTTTCCATCGAAATGCATTATTTTGTTAAAATGACAATCATAGAAATAAGTTTTAATTTTTTCTTTGAATATATAATATGAAATCCTCTTTAATCATGAACTCAGTGTGACTAATTTTTCAGTTTCAGCTGTTGGAAATCTGAGAAGAATATTATTTGAACACATTTCGATCAACATAAACAAACACACTGTAACACATAACTGCTGTAAAATAAAGGTGTATGCAGCACACCCAGCCCTGTTAACCGGAATGTTAACAAAATAGTTAATCTGGGATGAAATGGGGTAATATAATATATCCTGTAATATGGCACTACTGTATAATTTGGGACAGTCCCTCTGGCATTATTTCACCAGGCTGCTTCAATCTCCAGGGTAGATCTAGGAAGCAGTTGGCAACAAAATGTAACCCTAGCTTCAGAAAAGACATTCAGTATGATCTACTTTTGACAAAATATAGTGTGTACTATAGTGTCAGCCTCATACCATAATTCTTATTTACATATCACCTGCCTGCTCACTCTTAGCATTAATACTGCAGGCCAGGTTGGAGTTGCTCCAGAGTACAGAGCATGATTTTTTTCTGCTCAGCCCTGTGCCCTGTGATGACTAACAGTTATCAGCATCAGTGTTATGGAGAGCTGCCAGGTATAAAAGGACAGACAGAAAGGTGGGGACAGCCATAAAGTAGGAAGGAAACAGCTGAAGACCAAGATGGAGAAAACAAGGATGTTTGTCCTCTGTGTGTGTTTGACCTTCATGTGCCTGGGCTGCACTCAGGTAAGGGACACTTTGTCCTGACTTAGTGACCACATTCAAAGGGCTGTGAGTGCTGTGATTAGTGGACACTGGTTGATTTATCTGGTACTTGAACACAAAGAACAACAACTGCCGTTTGTTTCTTTTGGTTTGAGCGTGGCTGTAGTCAAATTCTGCAGAGGTAGATGAAATATTTAAATCCATCTCTAAGCCCAGGCAAATGAAAGTAACCTTTTACATTTTAAATGGAACGTGTTTGTTTGGTTCTGTTTTATTTTCTACTGAGAACAAAAGTTTGTTTTTGCAAAACATTAACAGTTAAATAATGAACAAATCCATTAAAAACATACCAAAGTGCATTAATTATGAGGGTTAGTTGATGGATTCATTAAAAACCATGTTACCAAACTTGTAGGCTGAATTTAAACTGTTCCTCATATGCGTGCTTACAACTAGGAAATTTATTTATAGCTCCTCCACTGTTACAATTCTGTGAAACTGAATATATTAGACCTACTTTACTTTGTCAGCCCTCACCAATCCTTTCTTTTGCTGGAGGGAGCCACTGGAGCGCTCCTATTTCCTGATATGCTAGATATGACCTATCAGGGAAAATGAGGCGTAGGTCTGGACTGGAGGCAAGATGAAATACAACAAAGACACAGATGCAGATATGCTGTATGCAGTCAGGGGACACGTAATGGAGGGCAGACATGCACTGCAGGCCTCTACCGACCATATCAATATGCAAAGTCTGATTTTGTCTTCATGCCTCATGCACTGAGGTGGAGCAGCAGGTGCTTGACCTTTGCAGGTGTGTTCATGATTTGTCATAGACACAGAGACACGCTGTGCTGCAGCTTTATCTTTGACATCTACTGACAGTATAAAACAGAGTCAAATCAGAATTTATGTCCACCGTCTCATTTTATTATCCCATTACTGTTATTATTATATTATTATGCTTTGTCGACGCCAAAGCTTGTAACACACTCACAGTTACATTAGAGGATATTGTGTCAGTGTCACGATTTGCCTTACCTAGGTGCAAAAAGTTCACATATTCAAACTGTCTAATGACAGCAATGGCGTTCGTCATAGGGACACAGAGGTGCCACCAAAAACTTTTTTTCTTAGCTTACATTGTGAAAGGAGTGGCTGTAAAATGGTTTACATTACATTTTCCTGAGCAGTCTAGGTGAAGTTATTTCATTTTTCCGCATTCAAGTCAGTGGCTCAGCTGTGCTCCACCAGCAGAAGTCTGTAGTGCTTCTGCTCTATGGGCCCCACCTTGCCGAGGTTCTGTGTAATTGTATGCCTTCCATAAGAATGAATAGAGCCCTGCCTCCAATACTATATCCACAGAGAACTGAAAACTTTCTCTCTGGGGTTGTTTGCTGTATGTGTCAAAAGATAACATTGACTGAAGAAAACAATTATTTTAACCCCAATCATGATTTCTTTCCTAAATCTAACCAAGTAGGCTTGGTGTCTAAACTTAACCAAGCAGCAACCATCACTTGTTTGTGAATAGATGGTGCAGATTTATTATTGCTGACCTGTACACACCAGGAAACTATGTCAGTATTTTGCCTTACCTACACATGAAAAGGGTGTATTACGCACCTGGCACAATACCAGGTTGACCTAGACTATCTTTGTCCATGTTTAAACAGACCTGTCTGAGATTTGTGCTGCTACCCCAGTACAGAGGAGTAATGTGTGGGCTCAGTAAAGGAAATACATTTTAAAAGGTTAGGAGCTCTCTGTGTGGAGTTTGCATGTCCTCCCGTGTCTGCGTTGGTTCTCTCCATTTTCCAAAACTTGCAGGTTAATTGGTGTCCCTTCAGTTGCCCATAGACGTGAATATGATTGTGAGTGTGAATGGCTGTTTGTGATAAACTGGCGACTTGTCCATGATGTACCACGCCACTCACCCAACTGGGATTTGCTCCAGCCCCCCGCAACTCTGGCAAGCATAAGTGGTTATGGAAGATCTCATCTTTATGCTAAGCTAGGCTAAACACAATCTGACTCCAGCTCCAAATGAAATGATTAGAGATTGCTAGTGACCTCTGTTTCTCCCTCTCAATAATAACAGCAATAACTGTAGTACTTTAGCAATGGCAGTGAGAAACAAAGAGTGAGAAATTATGTTTGTGTATACTGTTTGATCATAATCAACTGGCCATTTAATATATAGATACATCTATACTCTACAGGAAGTGACTCTGGACTGACTGGTGTTCTTGTTAACAGGAAACGAGTACAACAACGACCACTGAACCAGCTGGTACCAACCAAACGACAATGCCTGCCAACGCCTCCACTCCCATAACCTCCAACAACCACACTGTAACCACAGCATCGTCTCCGACCTCTACCACCTCAGCGAACTCCACAGTGGCCGTCACCTCTTCACAGCAATCCACAGTGCCCTCTAATGAGACCCACAGCTCTGGCAACATGACATACACCACTCCGCACGGAGCTGGGAGTGCCGGGACCAGCACCCACACAGTTTCAGCTACGACAACAAAATCAGGGTCTGCCTCTTTGTTTGGACGCTGCAGTCAGCTCTTGGTGCCTGTGGTCTGTGTTCTGATCTATGGTGTTCAGGCCTGAGTGAAGAAACCGCAGATTCACATTTCATCAGTATAATTATTTGATTTTTCTTTGACTGTATCTGTCACGTGTTTATCATATCAATGCTATGAAGTGCTGTATTTGCTCTGAGCTGTTGTCCACTTGAACCAGACTGTTCAACACGATCTTCGTGAATCCCATTCTTCATGTCTAAAAACTATATTTTAATCACAAGCAAACATAATCACAGGACATGACATGACATTTCTCTGTATGCTTTGGCAAATAAAATTGGAAACTGAATTGACTTTTATTAGTATTAACTACTGGAAAACTGGAAAAGGGAATGGTGGGAGCGTCTTGGGGACAAAGTCAATGGAAATAAATGAATTAGGTTATTACACTAAAATGGAGGGAAATGGTTGATGATGTGCAGAGGCCACCTGATTTGCATTCTGGTTTTGATATAGATTTTATTCAAATAACACCACATTCAAATTCAAATTCACACTCGGCTGTTTGGGTTGAACTACCTTTGTTTTCTTTTCCTCTCATGGCTCAGGAAATGACCAATATCAATATAATAAAATCAATACATATGTCAAAACATATCAATACATATTATCAATACATACATACATGTATCAGTATAATTGTTGTTAAGAAGTGGATTCTACAGTATGTGTCCTATGCTATCACTTGATTGGTTGTGTATGATGTTGATGAACAGTGGATGTGCAGATCAGACACATCTGTCTGGAAAAATCTAGTTTTGTGTTTTTGGGAGAATAAATGAGGACTTTAAAAACGACTCAAGTTGAAAGTATATTGCAGTTACATATGTAACTAATAAACAACAGGGAATGAGCAGTTTATTTGTGATGTAATTTAATAATCCTTAAAGTAACATTCTGCTTCATATAACACTTCATTCAACAAAAAGTAGCTGTTTAACATATTACTCTTTTTTAGTATTAATCAATGAGTTTCTTACTAATCTCTACAGACAATCACAGCCATAGAAACATAAAAATAGCTGCAGCTAAGTGGTTGGAGCCACTTTGTTCAAAAGACAAAGACAGCAGAGACAAGATATCTCTTACATCCATATCTGGATTGTTGTCAATTGGCTCAGTGTGAAGTTTTGCATTTGCGGTCCATAGCTGGGGTGGAGACTGAGGCCAGACTTCCTGAATGGAAATAGGTATCAGGTGAAAAATCTGAATGCCTTATAAAAAGCCAGCCTCTGGAAACACACATTTTGACCAAAGTAAGACTCTCTGCAAGGGTACACAAGTGTATGACCAGGATAGACCTAAAACAAAAGATTGGATGAAAACTGAAAGGTTTTATTAAGATATCTGCAGCTGTCTGTATCAAGAGGACTCATCTCTCTTCAAACATGAAGTACCTTGTCCTGGGACTGTTTTCACTGTCTCTGCTGGGATTTGTCTGTGCACAGGTAAAAAGAAATTGCCCTCGCTGGCTGTAAATTAGAATGAGAATGGGCTGAAAACCAAAATCTAAAAGAAAACACTGATTTGATCGTCTGATTCTTTTCAGTTAAATTATAAAAATGACTCTTTTTCAAATCTAAAAATCTAAAAAAATCTAAACTATCTTGAATAAATGAATGAATTCACTGCAATAATATTGTTATTAATAAGTATTATTAAGACTCGTTCATCATGTCAACATTTGTTTTAATCCTATAATTGTCATTATTAATTCATTTTATGTCATTTTAAACAATGTCAAAGTTAACATATGTATTTTTCAGAATATAATAAACAATATTATATTACATCATAAATCTCTATTGATCACTTCTTTGTCTTCTTCCTCTTTACCAGCACACAGAGACTTCGAGTCAAGCATCAAGTAGCAGTCGCACAGCAGTCACAGACAATGACAACAGTAACACCACAACTAACAACAGCAGCAACAACGACAGCAACAACAACAACAACAACACCAGCACCAACAACAACAACACCAACAACAACAACAACAACAACACATCCACGGGGACCAGCAGCACCAGTAACAGGCCCACCACTGACATGAACAGTACGATCAGACCCACAGTGATGACGGGGACAGTCGGTGGGACCACCACAATCCCAAAGAATGGACAGAGCCGCATCTTCACCTCTATCAGTCTCCTGTTTGGATCATTTGCTCTTCATGCGCTTTGGCAATGAGCACCCTCCTGAGGCTCAGAGCTGAAGTGAATCTGTTCAACAGGTCTGAGCTCATTTTAGAAGATAGAGGAAATACATTTTCAGTTGTCTGTGTTCAACAAAATTGTGAAATTATGAAATGATGATTTTGATGAAGACTCTTCAGTGATATGTTTAAGCTTGTTTGTTTGCATTTGAAGACATTACTGCTGCCTGGTCTGTATTTCAGAGTGACTTTGTACATTCTGTAGGTCTATTTATTGTCCCATGTGAGCATATTTATCAAACACACACACACACACACACACACACACACACACACACACACACACACACACATATATATATATATATATATATATATATATATATATATATATGTATATATATATATATATATATAAAATAAAATAATGCACAAATGGTCCTTTTATTTTGTAGACATGTCACATTCTAGTAGCGTTGAAGCAATACTCGTTGCATGAGTGTTTTTTCTTGGTATCTCCGAAATAACAATAAATATTGAATTATTGAAAGAGAACAGAATGAACATATTTTAAATAACTGTATATCACTCGTGTAATACTTGTATTTACACTATGTGTTATAAGAATTTTCAAATGACCATCAATAAGGAGGACTGGATTTGCATGAAGTGTCAAAGTTGAATTTATTTATTTATTGAATTTATTGTACAAGGAGCGTTTAACAGTGCAACACACAAAAGATGTTACAGAGAAAAGGCTCCTTGTGGAGCTCTGACAGTTGGTTCTTATACACTGTCTTGGACACCTCCCCAAAAATACATTAGAATTATTAGTTTCCTTAATCAGTAGTATCTAAATGTCACCTCTATGACCTGTCCCTGGCCCTCGTTCTGTTCTGGACTTCCTCTATTTACACATTAACCTCAACTTTACCTTATCCCTCCAGCCTTGGCAACCAAGTCATATTAGAGAAGTGAAAACACAACATGTAAGTAATAGGAACTCACGTACACATTCTATGATTTAACCCTCCTATTCTCCTCAAATTTACTAACACTTTTTACCCTCGGGGTCAATCTGACCCCAGGTGTATTTGCCTCTAGAAAATGATTTACAGAAAATTGTTGCCCAAGTTTTTGTGTCAGACACTTTGTTTATTTGTTGAATACATAAATAAGCCATTGATAATGAAAGCTGTCCTGTTCTCTAGCGCCACCATCAGGCCAAACTTAAACCATCAGGCCAAAATTAGAATTCATTTATCTTGAAAAGTTTTCATACAAATTTTCTCAAATTTATTGACAGCATTAATGACCACAAGAATATGTACCCTAGTGGTTTTGCTGATGATATGACCTTTGCTGTAGCGCCACCATCAGGTCAAACTTTGAGTTTTAGAGTTAGTGCATCTTGAAAATCAAATCATCCAAATCTTTTCTAATTTGGGGTGCACATTCATGACTCTCACAGAATGAACCATATTGACTGATGTTGGTGACCTGATTTGTACACCCCTGCCAAAATAAGCAAGCCAATGTAGGCTTCCAAGTCAGCTACATCCAAGTCTCTCCAACTGTCCCCATACACGCACTTCCCCTCTAAATTTGTCATCCCAGGCACAATATTTTCAGTTGATGGTGTTATGAAGAGTCTGAATGATGATTTGATGTCTTCAGTGTGGCTGATTGCAAATCTGGTGGGGCCTGGAACCATTTTGATAACATTAGTAGCACTAAGTCTACCCTGCTGTTGATGTGGGGAAAGGGACCATGTTATCTTTCCATTTTTGAAGGTGACCATGTCTGCTGGTTGTTGAGAGACAACAGGGTCAACACTCTCATTCTCATCAGATGAGAATCCCTCAAAATCAGGGTCCACCTCAACACAATCCTCACTGTGAGTTCAGATGGTCACACACACAGACCTTCATGTCCATGGTTGGAATAGTTGTTTTCTTTACCCTCCTTTCATGTATCAACTCAAAAGTATCACCTCTGCACCTGCAGGTGTGGGGTTATTAGGTCATTCATAGAGACAGACATGTTTTACACAGCTAAAACGGCTTGGGGTCAAATTGACCCCAGAGGAACACTAATGTGTGTAGTATGTGTTCAGCACATTAGAAAAATATCATCATGAAAATGTTTTGCTTAATCAGTTGTCCCCATCAAATTAGGAAAAGTCATGAAATATGAAGCAAAAAAAACTAAACTATTATTTTTTGAATGATAAACATTGACCCCAAGGAGAGTAGGGGTTAAAGCATCTGAAACACAGTATAAACCTAATTTTTATAACACTATGCATCAAACGTAAAAATATGAGATATTTTGTCAAAGCTTCAAAATATGGTACGTTAGATCTGTGATATCTAACAGGTTTGTGTTGAGAGGTCATGACTTCATTCCAGAAGGACACCACTTCATACAAGCTAAAATTTGACATAATTACTGAGCCAACACCCAAATATTGGACTGCAGCCTCACGTTTACACAGCAACTCTTCCAATATTTCTTCTAAAATGGCACATTTAGTTCATTGTTTTCAGTTAATGACTTAAATATTGTCTGACTAGTTTCTCTATCAGGTCAGATAGAAGATTTAAATATCACAATCATGCACTGTATGATAAGACATATAGAAAAAGAAAATACAAGGATGAATTATACTTAGGGGAGTGAGCCAACTGCTACAGTCACAAAGATGGTTTCACTGAGTCACAAAAGTGTCATTACTGCTTCCAGTGGACGCTCCAGTGGGCTCATCTACTCTATGGAATTATTAACTTTGCAAAAAAATGACAGAATAAAATGAATAATAGAGTAATAAAAGTAAACAAACTAAAGAAACTTGTATGACCTTGTCTATGTTACCAAAACATAGTGACGTGTTGATCTCAGTGGTTAGCAGTGGAATCTACTTTTGTAACAAAACACACAAAGAACTGTTATTTATTCAGCTGGAAGGGCACCACAGAGGGCACTTTATCAAATGTTGTCCACTGAAAGGGTGACCTGGAGGGCACGCTACTCTCTTTTATCTAAAAAACACAAGCTTCATTATCAACGCATGTCCAAATCTAAAAGTATGCCGATTTAAGTTTCTCATTTGTTGTGTGTTTGTCTCAGACAAATACACTCTGGGTCTCAAGGACTTTTCCAGGAATAAAGTCTTGACAATGACCTTTTTATCACATGAGGAAGAAACATAAAATGCAACATGGTAATATTGTAACCTATTTGTTTAATCACTATGTTAATTATCCACCAGAAGGAGGAACAAGGTTGGATGAGGATGAATGATCTTCTCCTTTTAATTAAATAATAAAAAAATGATTCATTCAACATATAACCGCCAGTGTCTGAATACATATGTAAAGAGAAGTGTGTTAACATCACAGATATAAGCAGAATAGGAGAAAGAGGAAGTAGATACAGAGGAAGCAGAATATTAACTTCATAAGTAGAATATATGAAATATATAATGTTTCTTAAAGTTGACTGGTGTTTAAAATGCAGAGTAAATGTTAATTTGAGTTTATTTATTGGTGTTCGAGCATTGCCGAGCCAGCTTCATATTT
The DNA here is from genome assembly GCA_023373845.1 of Nibea coibor. Taxonomy (NCBI): domain Eukaryota; kingdom Metazoa; phylum Chordata; class Actinopteri; family Sciaenidae; genus Nibea; species Nibea coibor. Next base: position 1,226,135 of record CM041735.1, on the reverse strand, counting down.
CTTATAACGGACCAGTGCTATTGCTTTAACTGCTTTTTTATTTACAGCAACAAGGTGTCTACATGAAAGGTGAATGGTGGAATCAACTTCCTGGTTCCATGGCCAAGTTATACTGTGCGTCATTAATTCATACCTCCGCCTTCCCCTGAAATGTGACATTTTTCTATAAAGGTAAGAGCAAAAGCTTTCCTCTCAGTTTAGCAGAAGGAAAAGTGGAAGTAGACCAGGTTACAGAGGAAGATCTTCTTCTTTTCTGGCATCTCGCATCCTCATCACTCTCCACCATGAAGACACTGGCTCTGGGACTTTGCATACTGGCTCTGTTGGCATCAGGAGAGGTAACTACTGATGTACTTTTAAATTGTTCTTCAAGAAATTTAATTAAAATAATTTTTTTCTATGATAATTCTAGAGATTTTTGTGCACTATTGATCAATAAATGATCATCCACTCTATTCTCAACCAGGCTCAAGGAAACACGACAGAACCTGTAACTGCCAACGTTACTGTTAACCCTACAGATCTCATCTCATCTGTTCCTATCCTAACCTCCTTGCCAACAACCACAAGGGTATCTCCAACCACCACCTCTGAACCAACAACCACCACCACAACCATATGTGTACCTCCAACCCCCACCCAGACTGTTTCTACCTCCACCTCTACACCGACAACTACAGCCACTTTCCCAACCACTACTACGACCAAGCCAACTACGACCACCACTACAACCAGGAGGTCAACTACAACCACTACAACCAGGAGACCAACTACAACCACCACTACAACCAAGAGGCCAACTACAACCACCACTACAACCAGGAGGCCAACTACAACCACCACTACAACCAGGAGGCCAACTACGACCACTACAACCAGGAGGCCAACTACAACCACCACTACAACCACAAGGCCAACTACGACCACCACTACAACCACAAGGCCAACTACAACCACCACTACAACCACAAGGCCAACTACAACCACCACTACAACCAGGAGGCCGATCATTACAGAGCACAGTGGAGGCTCAGAAGTGAAAGCTTCTCTGTTTTTTTCTGTTGTGTCATTGCTGCTCTACACACTCTGCGCCTGAGCAGCAGCTGAGATTCCTCATCCACAATGTAGGCTGAGTTCAAACGAAAGCACTCCAAAGAAGGGGATGAAGAATTGGGTAAAATCAAGGGTAATGTGTAATTGTTCTTAATTATGTAATTGAATAGGCTAGAAAGATGCAATCTAATGGATCGTAACGTGAATAACATATTATTTAGAGATTATGCGATGACTAATCTGTGTGTGTGTCTGTGTGTGTTCAGACAGAGAGAGTTAAGACTAATGTAAACTTTTTGAAAGAATGACTGTTATACTGTGTATGCAGACCATATACTCAGCAGAGATTAACATTAGAATTAATAATCAATGTCGAGGTGTTCTCTGCTTAGAAGTACTGTTTAGGAAATTGTGGAGTACACACACTTAAATGATTAAAAACAAAACTGCACTCATAAAATATCCAAAACAACTTATTTTGTCACATTCAGCTCCTTGTATTCAAACAATATGCAATACAATACAATATGCAAGACAGGACATTAAATGAGATTCCATGAAGTATGAAAAGTAACTGAACATAAAGTTTATTTTTGCAGCATGATAAACTGATTCAAGAGGAAAAAATAAAATAAAAGACTTTATAGCCTTTGTTTAATCTTCAGATCGACAGATGGCCAGCATAGCCTGGAGATGATCTCCTTTGTACTGTTTCTGTTGGAACGGCAAAGAGTTCTCATGTAAACACAACAATTCTTTTTTTTTTCTTGAATAATAATTGCACACCTAAGCTTATACAAGTGTGAGACTCACCTGTAGAGCACTGTAAAGAGACATGCCTGTTAGTTTCAGGTAGGCAGCTCGGATGCACAGTAGATCGTCCTCACAGTGCGACACCATGATCCCCTGCACTATCGGTGTCTGAAACAGTCAAATGTTTTAGTGTGTCAACTGTTCAACAATGTGTTTGACAATCTCACACAAAATATACACAATATATTTCTTGCCTTCAACGTCTTTGCATATTTAGAAATTAGAAATGTAGTGTTCCGTAATTTAGACAAATGTATCTATAAAGCATAATTCATACAGGAACAGATGTTTTTCAGATTTTTTTTTACGTTTATAGGAAACTTGAGAAGAACTATTTAATACACTACAGTAAAACAATAAGAACAAAAGAACATGTAAAGAAGCTGTCAGTGCTCTATAAAGCACTGGGGTTTGTATTAGACAAAGTTAAACAGTGTGGAAATCTGTTTGTACACACCTCTATAATTCACGTGTGCACTGATGATGTTTGAGGTTTCTATGAACATACACATTCTGACACTGCATATCAACCTTTATTTGAGAGATGAGAACCTCCAAACAGACAGACTTGTAAAAATGTGTGATCAGACTCACTAAAAAGACATGTCACATGGTCGCCCAAGGACTAATTAGTTAAAATGTTTATTTCATGTGTACTGTTTGTCATTCATCTTCCAGAACAGTTGCTTTGTCATATTCAGGACATTAAGAAGAAAATGCTATGTTAATATAGGGTATAAACAAAAGTCACAAAATATTGTTTCATAAAGAATAATCACAGTGTGAGCCTCAGGAACACTTAGTTATCAAGTCCAGCAGGTTGAAAGTTTTGCTGTCCTCTCTAAAAGTTCTTTTTAATTAAATGTCCTCCATTTATGGTGATGATGATTTTTTTGGCTGCATAATTATGGAAGAGTTATGTTGTGCTTTGTTAAGTGGAACCTTTTCATAGAGATGTCAAGTATTCTGTACATTTGTACATTTGGTGTCTTGTAAACCCATGTGGGTTGGACACTTTACTAGCATGACATAAATTCAAATCAAGGCAAATCATGTAACAAACTTATGGATGTTCTATGAATATTTTTATGACTGTGACTAAATAAAGCATATGTGGAAATTACCTTACCTTTGTGTGTGTGTGTAGCTTTCTACTATTATGATTTTTAAAAAAAGATGAATAACGAAGCTTTTCCCTATATTGCCAGTATACTGTGTATTAAACAAACTGAAACTTGTGTTAAATTTGTGTCATGAGTACTGTGGTAATGAAAATATGAAATATTCATAAAGTCCCTATAATGATTAATCACTTTATCCATCCATCAGTCAGTCACAGTATTATCACCAGATTAAGTCAAGATAAAAAAAAATCAAAAAGGACAGCTCCTTACCTTCTTGGTCATCAGTCTTTTGGCGAGGTAGACATCTGGGTTTTGAATGCACTGTACTGTCAGGCACAGGTAAAGAAATATCAGAGTTTAATCAACGTGAACAGTGCATTGTAATCTTTCACACAGTCTCTAAAACAATATTTACCTAAAACCTTCAAACCCAGTTCAAAGTCTCCTGTAAACTTCTTCTCCAAAGTCTGATCCACCATCTGTCCACTCTCCATCTCCAGTCCAAACAGTACTGAGGGTGACACACGGGTCAGAGGAATGAGCGTATTTAAAACAACAAATACATATGCAAGAAATATAAAAATATATATTACAGCCTCACCTTTGTTGAGATGGTCTGTGTCTCTGGAGGTCAGTATGTCGATCCATGGCCCTGCTTCAGCTTTTTTCCCATTTAGTGATGCAGAGAGGGACTGCAGGAATAAAAACAAGAGAACACAGTGAGAGAGTGGAGAAATCTCTGTCCATGACATGTGACAGTGGCAGTGAAACATATCAAGCACTATCAGTGTTAGCAAAATGGAGTCCATTGTGTCTGCTTCGCCATAAACTACAGTACTTCTCCTCGCCTGGACCACAACATTTCTGTATGAAAGCGTAATGGAAAATAATACCTCAATATCTCTTTGGACATCACCGGCGACATTTTCTTTCTGTTGGGAAAGAGGAGTGAAGAAACAGTTCACTGCATTTTCAAAAAAAAGTGAAATCCTATTTCTATATTCACACGGTGCCGTGCTCATGAAGTTAAAAGGGATAGTGTAGGAAATAAATGAGTAAATTACATTTAGCAAAGCCACAATAAGCTTAGCAAAGTCTCCACTGGTTTCTCCTTTCAGTTCCTTCTCCAGGTCCTTCTTATAAACTGAAAAGGGAGACAAACAAACAGGAGCAGGACATGTCAGATAGTGGATGAGGGCGTTTAAATCTACAACAGTCAATCAATCAAATCAAAATCAATCAAAACATTTTTTGGGAAAGATTAGAGAAGTTGTGAGACTTACGGTGCTGGTATACAGCCCTAATTTCTTGAAGCTGCTTTCCAGATTGCGTGGACAGGATCTCCATCAGTGTTTCCTCATCTGTGCCTAAACCCTGCACCCACAGGACATGACAGACAGGCAATCAATCCCTCCCCCACAAGAAATCCATATACACGTACAGAACCGCCCCGCCCAGTCCACACTTCCCAAAATATGCATATATAGACACAAAAATCCACCTACCGCCATGGCCTGTTGTAGGCGATGAGCCTCATACTCCAGAGGAGGCATCAGCAGCTCCAACAGTAGATCCTCCAGTTCTCCAGCCAGAGCTTTCTTCAAACCAGCTGCCAGGTCCTGGTACAGAGTCAGATTAACACATTCATTCTGTCACATATCTTGAAGCATTGGGTCTCATTGCTTTAATGATACAATGGACACAGGATAAGGACTCAAAACAATATAAACAGTGTATACTATGTATACAGTCTATAATCACATACCTCAGTAATATGAGAATGTATTTATATCTATTATTGTCCTTGTAGATGTAAAACAGGCACAATGGCTGATGCTAAAAACACTCATTAAAGCCAAAATTTAATTAGCTGTTGCTCTGTCTGTGGGTACTCCTGTGTTTGGCAGTTGTCATGTGTTGTATTACAGTAGTTCCTGAACAGTTCAAAGAACAACTTGATTACTTTGAGGAGGGCCACTGATAGAGGCATCATTTCTGATTATCTCTGTTGACTCTCAATGTACCAGATCAGACAAAAACTCAGTTCCTCCCGGGTCCTCTTCCATTGAGGCCGCCATGTTGAAACACTGTGTTTCTACAGTAGCCTGGAACACACAAACTAAATACTGAATGTGCGATTAAACCACTAGATGCAGCTAAATTCTCCATACTGGACCTTTAACATGGTACATCTTCAATAATCTTGCACAAGAAACACAAATAGTAAGTCAAGCAAAGTCAGACCACTGTTCTAGTTTAACTAAATCAGTGCCTTGAGATCATCAGTTGTGTTGGCGTACATTAAATACCTCTGTTCACCTACTGCAGTAATTCATATTATGAAAAGACCCTCTGAACTAAGAGAAAGAACAGTCCGCCATTACTTTAAGACATGAAGCTACTCTGAATATGTCTCAAGTGCAGTCACAAAACCCATCAAACACTCTCACGAAGTTTTCTCTGCCCCAGGAAAGGCCGAGGAACCAAGAAAGGACACTAGACCAGTGGAAATCTGGACATCGGTCTATTTCACCAAAGTTGAACCATAACAACTTACCCAAAACTTAATCATGTTCAGGACATCTCTGGTACAACACTACTGTTTTCATCATCCACATGACATTCACAACACATCTTAACAAGGTTTGGAGATTGGGGGCACGAGACCAGGCCCACTTCAGAGACAGTGGATAACATTTCATATCATTGGTGCAGGTCGTTTCAACTTATGTTAGAGAAAATCTTTGGTTCCATTCAATGGATCCTCTTCTTCTGAGAGCTAATGGTTTAGCCACCAGATAACTCTCAAAGATGAAACAGAGCTGGTTGTTAAATGTATAACAAACACTGTTGAAATTATCCTTCTGTTCTCTGGACTTTTCTTAAAGATTCTCTGATACTGATCTGGAAAGACATTCCATGCTGTTTGACCACACAGTGACAGTGTGAAAGTATGCATTTGCAGATACTATCGCCTTCCTGTGTCAAGAAAATGCTTCAACCAGTGAACTGTCATGTATTTTGTTGCTTTCAGATCCATACAAAGGAACTCCTGCCAACACACAGTGAGTGCAGTTTATCTGAAGGACTGCAGCATCATATTCTCTGTGTCACGTTATTTTAGCTTATAATGCAGATACTCCCT